>BLSH010289961.1:18530-42367 GCA_018402905.1 Glandirana rugosa | reverse complement strand
GGACGTCCCCACGTGTCAATTAAGAAGAGCTGCGTCTGTCAGTGAACATAAGAGAAAAAGGGATTTTATTATAACTTACCGTAAAATCCTTTTCTCTGAGTTCACTGACAGACGCAGCTCCCACCCCTCTGATTTTTTTGTTGCACTGCTTGTGACAAACTGAATGCCATTGGCCAGCAGGGGGTTTTATAGGCTCAGGTGAGGACGGCCCCCATGGGAGGGGCCAGCCTATCCCTGATGCTTTTGCATCTGTTTTGCCTAGTCACTCCTGATAGGACGACATAAAACCCACGTGTCAATTAAGAAGAGCTGCGTCTGTCAGTGAATTCAGAGAAAAGGATTTTACAGTAAGTTATAATAAAATCCCTTTTTTTGTGTCTAGGCTCACTGTGAACCCTGACAGTTTGCCTAGACAGTGTTATTCTCTAAAATACACCTAGGATAAAAATTATAGACCCTTTATTTGTAAGTGGGCAAACTTACAAAATCTGCAGGGGATCAAATCATTTTCCCCTCATTTTTTGGCCGAGTTTGTGATTGGATTGAAAAATGCAGCTACTTTCTGTTTAAGGCTGGGTTCACACTATCCGACACAAAACCGGTCAGACTTTTGATACTACTTTGCCCTGCAACATCGGTCCTACTTCTGTCCTTAGTCATAGTCTGACTTGTCCTTTGACCAATCAAAACAATGCCAGTGTGAGATAAATTCCTTTTACTGCTGCTGTAATCACTAAGTCAGATGTCACAAGTCGGATGGTTAGAATAAGGATCCGACTTTGATCCTACTTCAATGATATTCAATGGGCTGAAGTTGGACCAAAGTCGGACCAAAGTAGTACAGGAACCTTTTTCAAAGTCGGACCAGTTAAGACAGCTCTCATAGGGAAACATTGATTTTGTGACGTAATGCGGCTTGTGCTCACAATGTAGCTCCGTTTGTCGGACAAGTGTGAACCCAGCCTAAAGCTGGGTTCACACTATCCGACACCAAAACGGTCAGACTTTTGATCCTTCTTTGCCCTGCAACATCGGTCCTACTTTGGTCCCACTTCCTTCCGACGTGAATGAACAAGATAAGATTTTGCTCCGACATTTAGATAGTGACTTGTCCTTTGACCAATCAAAACAATCCCAGTGTGAGATAAATTCCTTTTACTGCTGCTGTAATCACCAAGTCAGATGTCACAAGTCCGATGGTTAGAACAAGGATCCGACTTTGCTCCTAATTCAATCATATTCAATGGGCTGAAGTAGGACCAAAGTAGTACAGGAACCTTTTTCAAAGTCGGACCGACTTGTGTCGGACCAGTTAAGATGGCTCTCATAAGGAAATATTGATTTTGTGACGTAATGCGACTTGTGCTCACAATGTCGGTCCATTTGTCGGACAAGTGTGAACCCAGCCTCAAACAAACAAGCACATAGCTTTTATGTGAATGAAAAATATTTTTTATTGACTTTGAATATTCAAGAAGCCAGTGGCAACAGTGTCCATTCAAAACTGAACACATTATTTTGGTTTACTGACCCTTTTAAAGTATTACTGAAGGCAAACCTTTTTTATTGGTTTTAGATAGTGGAGAAGGATTAGAACACTTCTCAGGCTGTCTGTGTTCCTGATTGGGAGATTCTCCCTTTTCTATTTGACCTAACGATTGTTATGAAGAGTGAAGGAAAATCCCACATTTTGAATAGTCACCAGAACTGAAATAATGGAAATGCGGACACTAGTTTGTTTGACTATTAGGGAATCTCCCTCATTTTGGAATTATTTCCTCTCACTTCCTATAGGAAAAGAAGTGGAGAATCTCCTGAATGGGACACAGATGGCAAAGAGCTGATGGGTTAAACCTTTACTTACACTATCCAAAATGAAAAAAAATTCCCTTCTGTTCTATATTAAGTTTTAAATATAAATAAAACCATGAAGCTGAAGAAAATGTGAAGGAATTCTATTAAATTAATTATATTAAATTTGATTGTGTGAGAGCAGTTCTTGCCTAACCTCTCCTCTCTATTTAATGATCAAAACATCAACATAGACCATCATATGGAATGGCACCAAGATGTGCAGCCTGTTTCCCTTCTGATATTACAAGCAGCAAGTTCCTGTGTGAAGTCCTAGCAGGAATAAAGGTGGGTCTGCTGCTTCTGGCCTGTGTACAGCTGCGGGCAAAAGTTTTGAGAATAGCACAAATATTTAATTTTCCCAAGGTCTGCTGCCTCTGTTTTTATGATGGCAATTTGCATATACTCCAGAATGTTATGAAGATTAAACAGATGAATTGCAATGTCCCTCTTTGCCATGAAAATTAACTTAAAGTGGATGTAAACCCACCACTCACCCAGTATAAACTAATGGCACAGTATTAATGTATATGTACATGCAGCCTCCTGCATGTATCCCTACCTTGCAAATGTCACCCCTTTCAGCAGTAGCAACCTTGCAAAACACTGGAATCAATGGGTTCTTTGCTGGAGCTCAGTGCATGGAGTTGGGGTGTCACAAGACTCCCCACCCACATCTACACTCTCACACTTTGCTATTCCTGAGTTTTGAGAAACATTTAGTCAAAACTCATGAAAGACACCACATGACTTCAGCATGCCCAATCACGCTGAGGTATGAAGCTTTCTCTGCTCCGTGCAGGAGATAAGGAAATTACCTGTCATTCACACAGCATGGGGATGAAACATCTATTTCTCCCTTAGTTGGTCTTTCTCTGAAAAAAGATAAGGGGATTACTCAGAGCTGGATCCACTCTTTGTGGCAAGCCTGGCACAGATGACATGATATCCTCTCCTGTACAAGGTAGTGTCAGTAAAAAACATTTTTTTTTCAGTTTTACATCCACTTTAATCCCATAAACATTTTCACTGCATTTCTGAATAAGGCTTCAGGGCACCCAAGAAAGGCCAGCAAGAGCCAGGACTGTCTCCTACAGTTGATTCAGAGGAGGATTGGGGCACCACCAGTGCAGATATTGCTCAAGAATTGCAGCTGACAGGTGTGGGTGCATCTGCACACACAGTGAGGCAAAGACTTTTGGAGGATCGTCTGGTGTCGAAGGGCAGCAAAGAAGCCACTTTTCTCCAGGAAAAACATCAGACTGTTATTCTGTAAAAGGTACAGGGATTGGATTGCTGAGGACTGGGGTAAAGTAATTTTCTCTGAATACCATTTCTGATTGGGGCATCCGGTAAAAACCTTGGAGAAGAAAAGGTGAGCACTACCATCAGTCCTATTTCTTGCCAACAGTAAAGCATCCTGAGACCATTCATGTGTGGGGTTGCTTCTCAGCCAAGGAAGTGGGCTTACTCACATGAATAAAAGAATGGTACAAAACCTGGTCCAAGAGCAACTTCTCCCAACCATCCAAGAACAGTTTGGTTATGAACAATGCCTCTTCCAGCATGATGGAGTACATTACCTTAAGGCAAAAGTGGTAACTAAGCAGCGTGGGGAACAAAACATGAAAATTTTGGCTCCATGGCCAGGAAACTCTCCAGACCATAATCCCATTGAGAACTTGCGGTCAATCCTTGAGGCAGGTGAACAAAACAAAACCCCACAAATTCTGACAAACTCCAAGCATTGATTATGCAAGAATGGGCTGCCATTAGTCAGGATGTGGCCCAGAAATTCCTTGACAGCATGCCAGGGTGAACTGCAGGGGTCTTAAAAAAGAAGGGTCAACACTGCAAATATTTACTCTTTGCATAAACTTAATTTAATTGTCAATAAAAGGCTTTGACACTTATGAAATGCTTGTAATTATACTACAATATACCATAGTAATATCTGAGAAAAAAAAATCTAAAAGCACCGAAGCAGCAGACTTTGTGAAAATTTATATTTGTACTCAGAGTCTCCAGTAACCGTATTAGGAAAGAAACAGGGGAGGACAAGCAAGTGACCTGGGGTGTGCCGAAGTCACATTATCATACAAATACATGAACACTCGTGATATCTCAACCTGTGGATCCAGGATGTATCTAGAAAAACATTAATTCTACCTTCCTAACTTTTACTTACATGACCCAGAACTCCTTGATGACAGGCAGCGGAGGCAGCACCTATTCTGAATGAATGTCCTGAATATGCTTTGGTATTTAACCCAAGGTTCCATAGCAGAGTGTGTCGATGTTTCATGAACTGTAATGTAGAAAGGGGAGCACTTGGGAAGAGCAATAACGGACTAACCCTGGGTATGTCCATGATCATCACCATAAGTTGGTCCAAGTCTGTGACCAGGCACCATGCATTCTTAGTCTTAAACAATCTGATATCCATACCGGTTCCTGTTTGCTGCATCTTGCACACCTCTAAGTGCAACTGGAAATAATCGGGAGTGTCTAACCAACTGGTTGATCAAGAAAATGCGGGAACTTGTCCCGGAACAAGTGAACTCACTTGGTCTGAGGAAACCATAGCCCACCAGAAACATGGCCACTTTTGAGCACCAAACTAGGTAGCCACCTGAAAGGAGACCTAAAGAGCATCCGACATACCCCAGAAATCTGGCCTGTGATGGGATGTCTGCTAACTGTGGTAGGCAGGCTGCTCTTCTGAATTCCCTTAATAGCTTCCATGGGATGTGCTGTGAAAATGGACGGCCTACTGGGGTCCTGCAAGGACAAAAATGTATCCCTGCCAGATATGTTTTAATGGTGTTGCAGGATAGCTTAAGTTGTGAGTGGCAGAAAACAACAAAAGAAAGTAGATATCGAAAATCGTGGCTACCCGTCCTAGGATACTGCGTCTCGAAAGCCTGGAAAGTACTCCAAGCTAATCATAAGCCTTCCTGGTGTTAATGGATAGTGAATTAAATATCAAAGCGGCTATGTCGGCTTAGTGCGTATCTAGTTCATCGTTGTTAGCAAGAAATGTGGAGACCGTGTCGCACAGGCGTCTGTGTCTGGGACCTGCCGAAAATTAGCTGAAAGTTAAACCGGGAAAGTACATCTCCCGCAGTATTTTCTGCACCATTTGAGGAATCTGCACTGTATGTGGAACGGAACTGGAGGGACAGCCAAATCAGCGTGCGAAAGTCATGATTAATAAAGACCTGGACCTGCCTTTGTTCACAATCTCTGAGTTAGCCTGAGTGTCTGTGAAAAAATAACCGTTTTCCCTATCCAGCATTGACCCCACACCTGTGCTGCCACCCCTATGGGGTATATTTTGAACAAGCTGATGTCTCTTCAAACCTAGGCATGGCCAAGATCTCGTCTGGTCATGGCCCTGCTAACCACTGAGTGCCAAAAATGGCAGTATAGCCCTTAGTGGCCGCTGCATCAGTCCAGACTTGAGGAGAAGAACTTGATCCTGCAGGGATGAACATAGCAATCCCATTACAATGTTGAAGGAACTCATCCCACATCCATAAATCAGATAGGGCCATGGAATCCAACATGACCTGGGAATCAGAGTCGGGGCTGAGGGTAACAAAGCCAACAAGCGGCAAATGAAGGACATCCCCCTGGGAAAATGATCTTCATGGCAAAATTTAGCATGCCCAACAACGACTGCAACTCTACCCTGGGGCCCGCTTGTAAGATCGTGAAAGCATGTATACAATATTTGATTCTTTCTAGTTTGTCTGCCGGCAGACTAGCCTGCATGGCCTGAGTATCCAGTGTGATGCCTAAGAAGGTGAGTGCAGTCACCGGCTTTCCATTTCTTCCTTGCCAGAGGGACATTTAAAGCCGAGACAACTGACATTAGTTTCTGTAAAGAACAAGCCGATTTCGGGTGAGCCCTATAACAACTAACACACATGCAGAAGGTGGCACTGGCATTAGTTACATACATCATGTTTTCCTTTTTTTTTTTTAATCTTTTTGCTACCTCCCCCAAAAAAGAAAAAGAATCGGCCAACCTAATTTGTCAAAAGAAGCAGATTGGGCCGGGAGCAAACTAGGAAAGGCCTTGGATGTGCCTGGTAGCACAGGATATTCCGCATTGGGGCACCAGTACGTGGTATGAGAAGACGACAAGTCGCACAAACTGGCGACCTCAGACCCGCAAAAAGCCTGGAAATTGTCACTGCGGCCTTGGCATAAATTGACCGATGTTAATCATATAACGCTGACCCTCAGTACTTCTGACCTAACTCCACTACCATATAAAGATAAGGTCCAGTCCCTCCCTTCTTAAAGGGTTTACAGAGCAAATGATGACCCTAAACAAGCTGAGAGCCAGTACAAATTCCGGGATGGAGGGCTTTCGGTTAAGCCTGGTCCCTAGTCACTACTTCACTACCACGACACCTCACCACAGTGTACCACTTTTTGCAGGGATGAGTGCGCCGGGGAAATGGAACGATCACTAGTACTGTTACCTAAAGCTAAAGGCATGGGCTCTGAAGCCAAATGGGTCCCTATACTGGATGGCGTCCCTGGAATGCCAGAAGCTTCCGGGGCCGAACTTGGCTGGCTTTCCACACCTCAACTCTAGCACACAATTTCTGGCAGGAGGCCAACAGCAAGTACAGAGTGGAGTGGATTTGAGAAAGCGATGAGGGGACAGTCCGTAACGTCACCTGCTCGGCATTAGATCCTAGCGAACAGGGAAATGTCAATCTAAATAGTTTTGCTTTCCGAGCCGAAGTTGGGTACAAAATACCCCTGCGATTCAACTGTCATGAGTCTTGAGACGGGTCTGCTTCTTAGTGAGGACGTGCTGCCGTGTTTAGAACCCCTAGCTGGAGACAGAGGGATGGAGGCAAAAGCTTCAATGTCCGCAGCCTGCGACATGACCTATGTAACAAAAACAATACTGTCATAAGCAGGAAATGAAACATCAAAAGAACCCATGTCTTACCTGGACGTGAAATCACCCTTTTTTTTGTGGACTAAAGCAATATTCAGCCACCTACCATTACAGAGGCTGAAATTACCTAAAGCATAGCAAGCAAACTAACCTGTAACCCAGCTTATGGAACCTGAAGACATGTCAGGCAACCATCAAGTAATGAAAGGAAAATGACGTAAGAACAAACAAAACTTGTACCGTATGTGTAACAGGTGAGGAGACTTACCACCGTACAAGCCAATTAAAAACGATCATCTCAACCCGTTGGTACCTATGAACGTGATAGGTAAATACTGCAGTGGTGTAATGCTGTGACCTGAAATTTGAACCAAATGTACTGACATGAGCAGAAATAACATCTCCCGGTATCAATGTCCAACCTAAGACAGGGAATTCCCAAACTCTTTATGTGTATATATGTATATATATGTGTGTTCCCAAAGTCTCCACATGGTGATCGAGGCTGATCCTGAAATAACCACGTACGCAAATTAATAACAAAAACTCAGGCCTAATGCCTAAAAATGTGTCAGGCAATAATGTGAGTAACGAAATGTCGTGATGCATGAATATGCAAATGAAAAATGGATGAGGAGACTTGCCATGGCACAAGCCAATTAGAAATGTTCACCCCAATCCATTTGCACCCACCCCACACCCATGTGGTGTGATGTCAGAAACCTCATGCGTGAGGATCGGACCATTTAAATAAACGTACATGAGCCGACAACGAATAATGCCGGTATTTAGAAGAGTACCTACCTGAGCTGGACTGAAAATGAAAAATAATGAAACGTGTAATCCCTGTTGATGTGCAGAGGCAAATATGGAATAAGAAACCAACATACAGAAACTACTACTTGGAATAACGCATGACTTTTTGAATTCAAGTTTGAATAAGCATCTTGTTGTGACTGAACCTCACAATATTAGTGGTGGAGACTGAAACAGTATGTGCGTCTAAACATGGATAGCAGTGAATACAAAACGAATAAGCATCTGGCAGTGAGCTAGTAGTGATAGCAAGATGTATGTGCATCTGGATATGCTTGCAGTGACCACAAAAATGTATGCCACTAGATATGTGCTTGCAGCGATTGCAAACGAAAGTGCATCCGTGAGTGCTTGCAGTGTTGCAAAACGAATGCGCCCGTACGTACTTGCAGCGATTGCAAGATGTAAGTGCGTCTGGATATGTGCTTGCAGTGATTGCAAGATGCAATAACTTGAGGATGTATGCTTACAGAGATTGCAAGAAGTCGCCTCTTTGGTCGATTGAGGTGTAGTGGTGCAAAATACGCCACTGTGAGACACCAGCCCCGCGTGGCCATACACACTGTGGAGACCACCATGCTTCATCAATACACAACCCCTCAAAATACCTCTGACAACCCATGCCAGTTTGCCCAGTGTGCTCTCTACATCATCCTTGTAATAATAAGTGTGGAAACGTGCACCAGTGACATACCCTCCCTGTAAAGTAAGCCACAATGTATAAGTGAACCCAAAGGAGGAGGAGGAGGGGGGCCTGGTGATGCTCTTGCAAGTCTAAAAAACTGAGCACACTCCCCTGAACAGCCTACCTGTGCCGTGACCTCCCCCTCTGTGAGAGAGACCTCAAACCAACATAATCCTCAACATTGGTGTCACTGAATAGAAAAAAAAACACACATTGGAGTCAGTGGATGAAATATTATCCCCCCCCCCCACATATTGATGTTAGTGGATGCAATAATAACTCCCAGCATTGGTGCCAGTGGACATAAATCCTCCCAACACTGGGGTCAGTGAGCGCAATACTATTCCCCAGCAATGGTGTCAGTGGATTCAGTTATAGCCCCCAGCACTCTTGCCGGTGTTATTAACCCCCCCCCCCGATTGGTGGTCAGTTAAATTTAATCCCCCACCCCCTTACATTGGTGATTGCTGACAGTGAAATGTAAAAGTTCCACCTGCACTGCATTGGTGGTCAGTGGCAGTGAAAGTTAACCCTCCCTCCCCCCTGCATTGGTGGTTATGGCAGAGTGGCAGAGGAAGTACCCCCTCCCGTATTGGTGGGCATGACAGTAAAAGTTACCTTCCCAATTTTGGTGATCACAAGCTCTCGTGCAGTTTTCTCTCTTTCTACAGGCCAGCACTCTAATTGTACTGTGGACAGTGATAACCCTGTCTCTCTTTCAGTGCCAGGTACTGGTAAACAGAGTGTTCCAGCGCCCTGCACCCCGCTGTGACTATGCTGCATAACTGTTGCCCAATAGCTCACACCAGGGCACTAGAAATCTTGCAAGTACAGAAAAATACCTGTTGATTTTCCAATAGAAATACACTCCACTCCTAATTCCCTGTTGTGGTCTGAAATTAAATTGCAAGCAATGGTGTCAGTCCTCTATGGTTGTCTTTTTATGAACTACCAGTTACTACCTCCTCTCCTCATTTCCACAACATAGGAATGAAGTTTGTAGTTGACCTCCGGAAGGTTTCACCTCTTCATGACCAGGCCATTTTTTGTTATTCAACACTGTGCTATTGTAACTTGCAATTGCTCGGTCATACACCTACGCAAATTACATTTTTTATCAGGTTTTTTTTCACACAAATAGAGCTTTATTGTGGTGGTATTTAATCACCACTGGGTTTTTTATTGTTTGCTAAATTGAAAAAAAGACCTAAGCTTTTGAAAAAAAAAACAGTATATTCTACTTTGTTATAAAACATATCCAATAAAATCAAATTTCTTCATAAATGTAGGCCAAAATGTATTCTGTCATATCTTTGGTTAAAAAAAATCCCAATAAGTGTATATTAATTAGTTTGTGTGAAAGTTATAGTATCTAAAATCTATGGTATATACAGTATATGTAGAAATTGATCAATCCTGGTGTACTGACGGCCTATCTCATTTCTTGAGGTCCTTAAAATGGCAGCACAGTAGTGTTTTTCTTTTTGTACATACTTCCACCAGCACAGTACAGCATCATCATATGACTGGTATGGCAGTGATCAGGAGGGATAATGATAAAAAATATATATATATATTCTTTAACAATTATGTTATTTAGATAATTATATTATAATATATATATTTTTTTTTTACAATTTTGTTACATACATCATCAAGGTGTGATCAAGGATTTTTTTTTAACATTTTGCTGTTATAGTGATGATAACAGCAATGTTTTTAACTGTCCTGAATGGGTTATATTCATAGCAGCTGTGATTTACTATTGTGTGCTGTGAATGGCCCACAGCTATCACATGGTACAGGGTGCTGTGATTAGCCCAGGTACCATGTGATAGCTGTGGGCCAATCATAGCATCACTATAGGAATCACAGCTGTTATGAGTGAAATTCATTCATAACAGCGTTGTTGACATTGTGATTATGTGATCGCATAGCAACCACATGATCATCCATCAGCTCAATGCGGTTGGATATCGGGAACTACAATCTGCTGGGTCCTGTGGACAAAGCAGTCCCGGGAGCAGCATGCTGCACTCCCCTAAACCCGAAGAGACAGGGTGACGTACATGTGATCCTGCCTGCCCATGCTGCCCTGCCACAGTAAAAGTGGTTAAAGCTGAACCCTAAGATGTTTGTTGAACCATGCAGGTGCCAAGCAAGTGCCCCCCTGTGTTCAGTAAACAGAAGGCAAGTCACTCTACCAGCACCTGAAAGAGAGCAGCACTGACTGCATGGAGCACAGGGAACATGATTTTTTGCATCCCCAGCACCACCCTGGATGTGAGGTATGAATGATTTGATGTAACCAAGCTGGACCAATTAAAGTTTTAAAAAAAAGATCATTCCACCTTTATAGTGGTAAGCTAGCTAGAGCTAATTAAACTTCTTTAAATAACACAAGCATAGTAAACCTGACACAAAATAGCTCTGAATTCCTGACAGGATCAACAGGTACAGTGCATCCAGAAAGTTAAGGACAAAAAAAGACAATAGTCCATCTAGTTTAGCCTATGTAGGTGTATGTGTGTCAGTGTCTACATTTTTCCCCATATCCCTGTATGTTGTGTTCTTGAAGATATACATCCAAGAGTCCTTTAAAGATATCCAGACTCCCCACAACCACCACCAATTGTGGGAGAGAGTTCCATATCCTTATTGCCCTGACAGTGAAGAACCCAGTGTGCAGTTTAAGGTTAAACCGCCTCTCCTCCAGTCTCTTTGTGTGGCCTCGTTTCCTCGTACACTCCCTACAACTAGATCGTTTTTTTCCTATGCTGGGATCCCCATTGAGGTATTTGTAAATCGCTATCATGTCCCCCCTTAAGTGTCGCATCTCCAGTGAGAATAGATTTAGTGATAACAGTCGTTCCTCATATTTGAGGTCCTCCAGTGCCCTTATGAGTTTTGTTGCCCTTCGTTGAACTCTCTCCAGCTCTAGCACATCCATTCTGAAGAATGGTGACCAGAATTGGACAGAAGTCTCCTGATGTGACTTAATTATGGTTTTATAAAGTGGCAGAATTATAGTTTTATCCCTGAAGTATATCCCTTTTTTATGCATGTTAATATTCTGCCTGCTTTTGTAGCTGCAGTTTGACATTGCATGCTATTGATTAATCCGTCATCTATTAGGACCCCTAGATCCTTCTCCATTCTTGATCCTCCCAGAGTCCCCCTAGTGAATAGTTTGCAGTTATGTTTTTTTCCCATGTGCATACTTTACATTTATCCACATTAAACCTCATTTGCCATTTGTCTCTCCACTCCGTTATTTTATTTAGGTAATTCTGTAAAATTTCTATGTCCTGGTGCGAGTTTATTGCTCTGCTTATCTTTGTGTCATCCGCAAAAATGGTGAATGAACTATTTATTCCATACTCTATATCATTTATGAATAAGCTGAATAGAATTGGTCCCAATACCGAACCCTGTGGTACTCCACTCATCACTTCAGACCAGTCTGAGTACATGTTATTTATCACTACCCTTTGGACACCTCCCTGTAACCAGTTTTTTACCCAAACACAAACCTTATGGTCCATGCCTGCAGATCTTAGCTTGTAAATTAAGTGCTTATGGGGGATTGAATAAAATGCTTTTGCAAAATCCAGACGCACCACATCCATAGGCCTCCCCCTATCTAGATGGCAGCTCACTTCCTCGTAGAATGTTAAGAGATTGTTCTGGCAGGAATGACCTTTCGTAAACCCATGCTGATTACTACTAATGATATTCTTTTCCTCTGTGAATCCTTGGATATAGTCCCTAATCATCCCCTCCAATAATTTACCCACTATTGATGTTAGACAGACTGGCCTATAACTCCCAGGAATATGTCTCTGCCCCTTTTTTGACTATTGGTACCACATTGGCTTTTCTCCACTCAGCTGATACCAATCCTGTCATTATGCTGTCCCTAAAGACTAGGATCAATGGCCTGGTAATAACCTGACTGAGTTCTCTGAGGACTCTCGGGTGTAAGCCATCTGGTCCCGGTGATTTATTTGTGTTAAGTTTAGGTCTTTCCCTGACTCCATCCACTGTTAGCCGCAAGGTTATCTCCAATGTTGTGTCACTAACAGTACAATCGTGGTCGGTAAACCCTTGTTTTTCTTGCGCAAAAACTGAGGAGAAGAAGGCATTTAGTACAATTGCCTTCTTTGCGTCATCTGTAACCAATCCTACCATCCTCATCTTTTATGTGTGCAATGTGCTCTTTCGCTATGTGCTTCTCGTAGTCGTTTTTAGCTGCCCTGATTGTGGTTTTACACTTCTTATTGCATTCCTTGTAGTGTTGGAATGCTAATGGTGACCCATTCCCTTTAAATTGTGTATAGGCCACAGTTTTCTCCTTAATGAGGCTTTTTACATTATGGTTTAGACACTCAAGTTTATTCTTAGTTCTTCTATATTTATTGCCCATTGGAATGCACTGTGCGATAGATACCTTCCCTACCCATGAAAGAAGTTTGTTTGAAGTCTTTGCAAATATAATAAAAATGAAAGAATCACATGCACATACAGTATCTCACAAAAGTGAGTTGAGCCCTCACATTTTGTAAATAATTTATTATATTTTTTCATGTGACAACACTGAAGTAATGATACTTTGCTACAATGTAAAGTAGTGAGTGTACAGCTTGTATAACAGAGTAAATTTGCTGTCCCCAGACACAAACCTATGAATGAAAAGTGTTTTACATGTTATGCAACAATGTAGCAATAAACCTTGTGTTTTTGAGAATGAATGGGTTTTCCTTGCCGCACATACCTCATATAATGTCCCACCTATTTCCTCTTTGGTCCAAGATGACCACTGTCTTGCTAAAGAAGCTGAGGGTAAAGGTGATGGACTGGCCAAGCATGTCTCCAGACCTAAACCCTATTGAGCATCTGTGGGACATCATCAAACGGACAGTGGAGGAGCGCAAGGTCTCTAACATCCACCAGCTCTGTAATGTCACCATAGAGGAGTGGAAGAGGACTTCAGTGGCAATCTGTGAAGCTCTGGTGAACTCCATGCCCAAGAGGGTTGAGGCAGTGCTGGAAAATAATGGTGGCCACACAAAATATTGATACTTTGAGCCCAATTTGGATGTCTTCACTGAGGGGTGTACTCACTTTTGTTGCCAGCGGTTTAGCCATTAATGGCTGTGTGTTGAGTTATTTTCAGGGAACAGCAAATTTACACTGTTATACAAGCTGTACACTCACTAATTTACATTGTAGCAAAGTATCATTTCTTCAGTGTTGTCACATGAAAAGATATAATAAAATATTTACAAAAATGTGAGGGGTGTACTCACTTTTGTGAGATACTATAAGTATTCACAGCCTTTGTCATGACACTCAAAATTGAGCTCGGGTACATCCTGTTTCCACTGATCATCCTTGAGATGTTTCTACAACTTGATTGTAGTACACCTGTGGTAAATTGAGTTGATTGGACGTGATTTGGAAAGGCACACACTTGTCTATACAAGGTCCCACAGTTAACAGTGCATATCAAAGCACAAACCAAGCCATTAAGTCCAAGAAATTGTCTGTAGACCTCAGAGACCGGATTGTATCGAGGCACAGATCTGGGGAAGGGTACCGAAAAATTTCTGAAGCATTGAAGGTCCCAATGAGCAAAGGGGCCTCCATCATCAGTAAAAAAAAAGAGATTTGGAACCACCAGGACTCTTCCTAGAGTGAGCTGCGCTACAAACTGAGCAATCGTGGGGAAAAGGGCCTTAGTCAGGGAGGTGACCAAGAACCCGATGGTCACTCTGACAGAGCTCCAGCATTTCTCTGTGGAGTGAGGAGAACCTCCCAGAAGAACAACCATCTCTGCAGCACTCCACCAATCAGGCTTGTATGGTAGAGTGGCCACTCCTCAGTAAAAGGCACATGACAGCCAACCTGGAGTTTGCCAAAAGGCACCTGAAGGACTCTGACCATGAGAAACAAAATTCTCTTGTCTGATGAAACCAAGTTTGAACTCTCTGGTCTGAATGGCAAGCATCATGTCTGGAGGAAACTAGGCACTGCTCATCACCTGCCCAATACCTTCCCTACAGTGAAGCATGGTGGTGGCAGCATCATGCTGTGGGGATATTTTTCAGTGGCAGGAACTGGGAGACTAGTCAGGAGAGTGGGAAAGATAAATGCAGCAATATACAGAGACATCCTTGATGAAAACCTGCTCCAGAGCGCTCTGGACCTCAGACTGGGGTAAAGTTCATCTCCCAACGACCCTAAGCACACAGCCAATATAACAAAGGAGTGGCGCAGGATTATACATGGTGGCTGCATGATCGGAATGTACTGCGCATTTCAGTAGATAACAATGTTGCAAATTATGTGTATAAAGGAATGTGATTTTTGGGGGATTTTGGGACTTACTGAAGATGCGGCAGACGTGCCTTTGCAGTGATTTCTCAGTTTCTCCCTTGCTGATTGCTGAAGTCCCCCAATCATTGGGCAACGGGTGATGCTACAATATCCGGTGATGTATTGATGCTTTATTCTTGCTATAATACGATTTAAATATGATTTGCAATTCTGACAATTCTTATGTTATTATACTAACAGAACTCATTCAATAAATCATGTTTTGCTTTAATACTTATTAAGCCTAATCTGTGTATTAGTGAGCGATTGTAGTAGTGTTGATACCACTCTGTTTTGAGGCAAAACACAGGACAACTCTGTGAATGTCCTTGAGTGGCCCAGCCAGAACCCAGACTTGAACATCTCTGGAGAGCTCTGAAAATGGCTGTACACCGACGCTCCCCATCCAACCTGATGAAGCTTGAGAGGTCCTGTAAAGAAGAATGGGAGAAACTGCCCAAAAGTAGGTGTGCTAAGCTTGTAGCATCATACTCAAAAAGACTTGAGACTGTAATTGGTGCCAAAGGTGCTTCAACAAAGTATGGAGCAAAGGCTGTGAATACTTATGTACATGTGACTTTTTTTTCATTTTTAATGAATTTGCAAAGATTTCAAACAAACTTTTTTCACGTTGTCATTATGGGGTATTGTTTGTAGAATTTTGAGGAAAATAATGAATTTAATCTATTTTGGAATAAGGCTGTAAAATAACAAAATGTGGAAAAAGTGAAGCGCTGGGAATACTTTCCAGATGCACTGTATTTGTTTGCTCTTATCAATCTTTTAATGGTATATTTAAAGTGGTAGTAAACCCTCCTATCATTTTCAGCCAAGGAAGCTGCCATCTTGGCCTCTGTTTAATCTACAACTGCCATGATGCTGCACATGTGATCAGCTATGACACCAACCATTGGATGGTTTGACAGTATGGTTTAGAGCACAACCAATGGGAGTGTTACATTTCTGGCACATGCCGGAAATGTGACTGGTTTTTAACCTGTTAAATGCATGTTTTTACATACACTGGGTTTACATACAATTTAAATCTAAGGCCCCAGTCACACCTAATGTAACTGGAATGCGTGTTTTTGCATGCTTTTTTTTTGCGTGTCTTTCACATGTTTTCACACAATGCATATTGCCCTATGTGTGACAAATATGTCAGAGAAGCTCCTGCACCCTTTCAGGCGTAGAACTTCACTTTTTTAAATGTGTGTTTTGGCACGTTTGTGGTGATTTTGCTGTAAACAAAAATGTGTGTCTGCTGGCCATGTTCGGGGTGCCATTAACAATGAATGGCACTTCAAGCGTGACACGTTTTTGGTCATTCTGGATACGCACATTTCTGCGGAACCTGCAAGTGTGAATGCAGCCTTAGTTGCTGGTCATGCCTGGTTATTGTTCTATTGGTCTATGTTTTGCCCCATTATATAGTCAGTCATGTTAGTTTTTAAAGCTGAATAAGGAGGGTATGATCTCATGTCAGGTATTGCTGTTTCTGACCCTTTTCTCTCATCTTCCGCGCTGTTGTACCATCCAGGGCTCCCCTATGAATTGAACTTGTGGGTATGCATTCTTCATTTATTCCTACGAAGAATGGGTGTAATGTCACCACACTGGTGGCAGAACTGGGAATACTGAAGAATGCAATCCAGAGAAGATCATGCCAACATACAGCAGAACCTGGCTTTGGAGAGCAGAGGGGAGAGGTAATCTCCCTGCTGGGGTCAGAGATGGGAATAAAGATTATATTAATTTCTATTAGGATCAAATCTTTCCTATGCAACCAAATTGATTTAAAAATGTGTGGACTTTTGTCTTAATGGTATAACATTCTGACAACAAAACAACACCACCATTCTGTGTATATAGCAAACACTTTATTATATGTGTTTATATTTACATCTATTTACATATTGCACATATGTCACTTGGAATGTTTTATACATGTAATGTACAGGCTAATCGTATCATCCCCCCCCCCCCCCCCCAGTTTATTGGCTCACAAATGTCTCCACATTATTTTACATAAAGTGAATGGTATGCAGCACTAATATTGTATCATGGTCTCTGCATATGAATAAGCATTGTCTCACACAGACAATGAGCAAGACAATTGTCATGCATTTATAGTCTTTTGGGTTTATTATTTACGCCCGGTGAAAAAAGAGGTGTGAGAATATGCTGAGGTCAGATGATTTCTGATTGGCTCTATTTTGTTTTTTGCCTTACTGAATAAGCCCAGAGCTTTGTGACCAGAAATATGGAACTTTGGAAATACATTTTCAGCCGAATTTTATTTGCATAAGCATTATACATTTTTGTACTGGTATCGCAAAGCAGATTCTATAATGGGGTTTGGATATAGAAATATTAACAGAAACGGTACACAATACATACGCAATATAAAACCTAACTGTTCTCAAGAAGGTCACAAACTAGTCTTTTTTTGTCTGTACAACACAACAAATGTGAAAGTGTAACTCATTTTGTATACTAGAGGCAGTTTTAAAACGAATGCAATATTTAGCTTTGATGTTTGTCAAATCAAAATCAAATATGTTTAATTTCAACCTAAGGGAATTGAACAGGCTCCAGTACGGTCTTCTCTGCTGTCCGAGAGCCTTAAATCCCAACCTACTGCAATCTACAAGGTTTAAAACTTTCTGTTTGTGTTGATCTCTAGCCAATCTCCTTATCATATGTTTTTGTGCCAAAAGCACTGCCCTTTACAGTGTTGGAACAATAGGAATATACTAAAGCACATGTGTCAAACACAAGGCCCAGCAGGCCATTTCATGTGGCACTCACACCCCTCCTGCAGCTGCAGCAACCCCCTTTTCTCCACCTCCCCCTGGTCTCAGCATTCAGCAGACTCTGGCAGTTGACTCCAGCCCTCCTCTGGTCCTCCTCCAGACCCTGCACTTTCTGCTTCCCAGCTCTACCTATAGCTTCTTCCCAGCAACAGCTCAAGTTACGTTCGGTGCACTGTGATGTAAGCAAGAGTGGGGGAATCTTGAGTTCTGAGGATGATGGGGCTCTTGACATCTGATGTAAGGAGGGGTGGGGTGCTCTGGACATCTATTCTTTACCAATACAACTGACCCTTTGAGGGCAAACATAATGCTGATGTGGCCCGCAATGAAATTGAGTTTGATACCCCTGTACTAAAGGGACAGAATGAACTATAAAGTGCCAAACCCTCAAGATTTTGGCCTTCCAGCTGAAGTACAAAGCATCTAAAGGTATGTGCAGGCACTGCTTTGTGCTAGCACTTCAGTCATGGATTCTGTTTGGATATTTCAAAGCAAGTTATCATGTCCTATTAGCAACGTGCCAAGACAGGATCGCTTAGATGGTCACTTACTATTTTCTGTGGGATCATTCACTCTCTGGCTGGACTAGCAAAATGTTACTCCATCACTGTTCCCAGGTTAGCAAGTTAATTTCTTACAATGCTAATGTGTTACCGGGAGCAGAATCACCAGTATGACATCAGCATTAGGGTGCTGACAGGTGCACTTTAATTGACAGTCTGCTTGGGATTCCCCTATACTTTAGCACAAACAAGTCATCTACTCTTGCTGCCCCCTTGTAAACAACAGTTGGTCCCTCATTCTACTTTTCATTGCCTAGAAAACTGAAGCTCGGCAATTTAAATTCCCTTCTTTCCATAGGCATCTTCAGCAGCTGGCAATGTTGGCATTATTGCAATTTGCAGCTTCTGGTGCTGAATAAATCTAGCAGAAACCCAACAAATATATTAGGATAGAATTATAGGATTTGCTTTGGCTTGACTTGTTTTGTAGCTGCAAGCTTCAGAACTGCCATTTTTATTTATTCTTCATTACTTTGTGCATCATTAATTCAAGTCAAGCATGTGCAAATCAGGTGTTGGTATACCCAATAAGAAAACTGTTGTGCTGTGTCAAAAACAGATGAATTAGCAAAGCAAGTGTAAGGATAACCTTCACAAACGATTCAACAGTAGCAGCTCCTATTTTCCCATCTTGACAGGTTCCTTTTAAGAAGGGGTAATTTCATTCAGAGAAAACATTGATTATGTCTGGCTCTGAGTCTGCTCACTGGCATTCTACAAAAAAAAGATGCCCTACTACTAAAGTTTTGTTTCACATCATTTATGAAGTACATGCTAATTTGTGTTTTTGGAATATTTTCAGTTGCTTTCAATTGGAAACTGGACCACAGCACTATAACATCAGATGCATTTGGTGTGAAGTGAGAACATGTATATATTTGTATGTATACAAGAAACTCATTTACCCTGAAATTGTGGGACCATGCTGCTAGATGTGAGCAGGCCTTCATGCTTGTACAGGCTTTTGAAGAACACATGGAACTTTTGGGTACATGATGCCTTCATAGAGATTCTTCTAAGTGACCTTGTTACCGGCTGCTGAAAACCATGCCTGCATTACTTCTTCAATCCCACAAAAATGGCATACTTTAGAGAGAATCCTTGTACGCAGTGTGGCAACCAACACAACTGAAAACTCTGCAAGAGGCACAGTATATACATAACCTACAGCAAGATTGTAACTACTGTTTAGGAGTGAGCAGAGTATTGCACTACCTAGCCTTATAATTTTAGGTTGTAAGAAAGGACAAATTGTCCTCATTACACTTCTTGGTGTGACTACAATCCTCATTCATATTGGCTCAGCCGAGAACATGGCTGCTTTACAGTCGCTGGGGTGTCACAAACATGAAACTATCAGTACTTTTGGCAGTTACAGTATTTATACACAACATCTGTAAAATGGACATACAATTGCATGTTTAAAGAGACATGGAAGTACATCATTTTGTCAATATGCAAAAATAAATTTATTTGTTCACAATGGAATATGATATAAGTGTTCCCTGTTAGTTTCCAAGGCACTCTTTTAGTTCTCAGGGTGTTCTGTTTTCTCTCTTATCTGTGAATAAAAAGACAAATTGTAGTTAGCTTGTTTTTATCACTATATGATGTGTGTTTAAAGCAAGGTATTGACTATCTGCAATATCTCAAACAGCCATTTACTGTATCTTGCAAGAACTTCCAGGTGCCTGAATAACAATCTTCATTTCCTCTACAGCACCCTAGTATAGGTGAGCTCAGGTATGCAAATATCAACCAACTTCTGGAGGTGCTTGCTTGAAAAAAATGTGTCAATTTGGGATACCACATAGACATGTAAACATGAACTTGCTGGACACCCAAACCCATTAAAGCGTGGCAATCCACCAAAACAGGTACTGCAGGATGCTCACTTATACATTTACATTTGTCTAAAGCTTCCTGTGTGTGCTTAAGGATCCATCTAAACTTCCTGAAGTTGAGCAGTTAAAATAACCTTTAATCTGTAAACAATAAATAATTGAGCCTTATACCAAACTGCTGTGGGAGTAGTAATTGATATGCAGTACAGTACAAAATACTATTGCATGCATCTTTATCCATCTCATTTATGACTGACTACACACCTTAGGCTGTCCATACACTAGTAGATTTTCAGAAGAACATTTGTACAAAAACCCCCTGGGCATTTGGTGACTTGAAAATTGTTAGTCGAATGTAAACTTTGTTTGCTTTTAACATTTAGCTCTGGAAGAAATGGACTCGTGAATGAAAACCACATCCATTGTTAGAAATGTGTTCATTCCAGAAAAGTGTTCCATGCTGTTTCTTTGAATTTTCTTGTCACTGTGTTTGAACACGAACATTGATTTGACCCCACTAATGATTAGAAAATCAAATGAACTTTCTTAAAACAAAATATTTCAAACCTAATTCTGCTAGTGTATGGCTAGCTTAAGATACAGCCAAGTGCAGAAACTGCCATCTTTGTTTTGTATCATATCTTGTCCCGGTCAGCACCTGTGCAATTCCAAGCCCTAGTTATCCTAAGGGTACCTGCTGACCTGATTTGGTAGCAGGAAGGTATTAAAGTGAACCTTAACTTAAAATAATATATTTGGTTAGTTCTTAGGAATACTTAAAATCAGAGGGAGCACCTAAATACTTAGCTACTGCTACAATAACAGGCATCTATGACTCAACATTGGGTCACGTGACCATTGCCTGGTCTTTGCCACTGCAAGGGATATTGATAAAGTAAGACCATCTGAATTTTCAGGCAGAGCTGCTATTTGGTTGGTTTTATATTAATGTTTATGTAGCCAGGTGCTGGAGATGGAGAAGGGGACATTTCCCTTTTTACAATCAGTTTACTTTCACTTTCTGCAGTTATGCTGAATCTGGTGTTGCACTAAAGCCAGGAAAGTCTATGAACTTCTATGCAGAATGCTAAGAATCATGGGAATTGTAGTCTGAAACATCAATCACAGAATGGGACCTATGGACCTTTACAATACAGTTCCCCTAGGATATCGAGATGGAAGGGATTGGTGGGACAGCTTTCCCCAGACTGCACTGGAAACCTCTTACTCTTTGCAGTGCAGGAGCTGAGGTGTGTACATTGGTGCACACAGATCATCCACAAAAGGCGAGTGGCCAGAGGCCAGGGGGCAGGGGCACCCAGGGCAGCACAGCACAGACCAGCGATGGCATCTGCACCGTTGCTTCAGGGAGACCGAGCATCTTCTCATCCTCTGCTCCCCACCGCTAAATCTCCAGAGGCATTCTGTGGAGAGACTAAGACCCCCTCCCCCCTTTCTACAGCGAGAGCTCACTGCAGCATCCCAGGAACTGGTGAAAGGGCTCTTCACCCATTGCTGTTTCTGCTAGTAGGCACTGAGTCACTGAAAGTAGGACATGAAGTGTACTCAATCTATACTGCACCTATACTGCAGTCTATATTGCACTTATTACAAACCTAGACCAAACTTATATCGCATTATCCCGAACCTTTACTGCACCTGAATCACATCTACTTTGTACCTGTGCCAAGATATCTATCCAGTACCTATACTGCATGCTAGTTAACTGGGACTGTTGTTAAGTGTACCAATGCTCTTAAAGAGCCCCAATGATAGCTAACAGAAGAACATCTCTAAGGACTGCTCCTCCCCTAATAATTATTCTGCCTCCCCCTCCTCTACCATCCTCCTTTTCTTTTTGACAGTGCATGCACAGTCAGTCTAGGGCTAGCATCGCCATCAGTAAACTTCCTGCACATGGTAGATTAAACTTTACTACTGCTGCACTGCTGAGGTGGCCTTGTTACTGTTTATGCTGATCTGGATACCAAATGTCATCTTATGCCATGTTTTTATTGTTAATCACTATGTATTCTAGAGGGGCTGAGGTTTCTTGGAGAGGGTTGGTGTAATGACCAGAGGACCTATCCTAATCAGCAACTCCTATGGCGGTATCTCTACATTAGTTACCTAAGATCACACTAAGATCACAGGTTGTACTGTATAATTTGGTGCTTGCTTTCCAGCACACTAGGACCTGTTTAACTGAGTGCAAATGAAAATAAATTTCTGTACCCAGAGTATCCCAAATTACTTTTAGTCACCGTTTAGCCCTGTTTCACATTGATGCTACTTTGAAATCGTGCTACTTTACTTGAAGTAGCACGATTTCAAAGTAGCAGTTTAGTGCAATTTCAGGTGCTACTTGGCTGCCATGTGTGCCACTTCATGCACAGATGTCTATGCAAGTTGCACCTGAAATCGCAAAAAATAGTGCAGAAACCTTTTTTTCAAATAGGAGGGGCACCGATTTGAACGGTTCCATTGCTCACAATAGGGTGCTACTTGTCATGCGATTTGGAACTGTCAAATCGCATGACAAGTCGCACCGGTGTAAACGGAGGCTTTGTTTATTTGTTACATTCTACAAAGAACAACTCATACAGAGCTGATAAAATTTAAAGGCCATATGCCAGGCATGATCATGTCTTGAAGAAATACACATAGTGATATCAATGTATTTGTGAAAACAAAACTTGAAATTAATATGGAGAAAAGGTTTACAATTACAAGAAAAAAGGAGAGAGAAAGAGCACAGGAATCAACAAGTCTTAAACCAATAAGGGGGCAAGCCATGTTAGAAACCTATGGCGAGCCGGGTCTGAGAAACTAGTACTCTGCTGGGTAACTGTAAACAACAATTTGCGATTAAATAATAAGTAGGACAAGCTGCCCTGTTCCAAATAAGGGGACAATAGACTAGTTGGTTAATTTTTGAAGGCCGGGATCAATGCCTTCTGTATTAGAGCATCAAATAAAACCCAGCATGGCCTTTCCCTTCATCTTCAGGTACAAGTGAGGTGGTGTTACTAGATAAGCTGTGTAAATTATGCCAGGTGCTGCCTATATGTGCATTCCAGTTTCACTGTGCAGTACTGGTGTCAGCTGACAGATAAGCTGTCATGTACCCAGCAAGTCAAATTTACAAAGGCAAACTGGGTCTTTTTTTTCGTGAGCGTACATAAAATGAGAACAGTCTGGTGATCTATAGTCAAACCTTCACTGTGTATATATATATATATATATATATGTGACAGCTAGAGCATGCATGAGAAATGGATTATAATATTTCAGAGATACAGAGCTAGTAATACATACAGTATCTCACAAAAGTGAGTACACCCCTCACATTTTTGTAAATATGTTATATTTTTTCATGTGACAATACTGAAGAAATGCCACTATGCTACAATGTAAAGTAGTGAGTATACAACTTATATAACAGTGTACATTTTCTGTCCCTGCAAAATAACTCAACACACAGGCATTCATTTCTAAACTGCTGGCAACAAAAGTGAGTACACCCCTAAGTGAAAATGTCCAAATTGGGCCCAATTATCCATTTTTCCTCCCCTGAGCCATGTGACTCATTAGTGTTACAAGGTCTCATGTGTGAATGGGGAGCAGGTGTGTTAAATTTGGTGTTGACCCTTTCACTCTCTCATACTGGTCACTGGAAGTTCAACATGGCACCTCATGGCAAAGAACTCTTTGAGGATCTCAAATCTTTACTTACGGACACACAACTCAATAAAACGTCCCTGTCTTTTACATGTGACAATATATTCAACATATGAGTGATGAAATGTAACATCGTATCACCGTAAAGAAGTCATAACAGTGTACTTTTTTATATTGTATAAATGTTTTTACACTCCCCACATGAGTGAAAACACTCTATGACATACATAATGATCGAGACATAGAGACTTTATAATATTAGGTAAAGAGTACGTA
>BLSH010289960.1:102839-121487 GCA_018402905.1 Glandirana rugosa | reverse complement strand
TGCGCAAAAGTGGTCGCATTTACGGATGATGAGAATTCATTTTTGGGGTTTTTATTTTTTTTTTATTTTTTACTAAAAATGGCGGCGATCTGCGATTTTTTGCGGTACTGCGATATTGGGGCGGACATGTCGGAATGTTTTGACACTTTTTTGGGACCATTGGCATTTATACAGCGATCAGTGCTATAAAAATGCACTGATTACTGTGTAAATGCCATTGGCAGTGAAGGGGTTAACCTGCAGGGGGCGCTCTAAGGGTTAACTGTGTTCCCTGGGCGTGTTCTTACTGTATGGGGGCTTGCCTAGCTGGGGAAAGGAAGTGGTCACAGCCTTCACTTACAGGAAGGCTGTGATCACTTCCCTTCCCCCTCACACAGAGCGGAGGTCCGTGTTTACATACACGGACCTCCGATCATTCGCTCCGGGGGGGGCATCGCGGGTGGCCGGCGGCAATCGAAGCCGCCGCACCCGCTCCCTGGACCCCCCCGGACACAGTGAGCGCGCGGGCGCGCCTCCGGCGGCGCGCGCGCGCTCACAGTGGCTCTGTATCGCGGCCGCCGTCGTATGACGGCGATTCGCGTTACAGAGCCACATTGTCGCCGTCAATTGCCGATCAGCCGTCGGCAAGCGGTTAAGTGAGACTAAAATAACCATGCAAAAGGAGGTTTATAATTACCTATGAAGGAAGTGGCGAGTTAAAATCCTGACTCCTTTATAATCTCAGGGCACTGTTGCTATGTGACACTTCCAGGTGTGTCAGGATAGTGCAAAACATTTACCTGCCCATGTCTGTACTAAACTAACACCAGCAATAAAAGCCCAACTCCAATTAATTTTTTTTATTACATGTTGAAGTCACCGTAAAAAGTATAATAAATTCTGATCATTTCAGCACTGGACAGCTACTGGAGACTGGGTTCACACTTGTGCAAACGCAGACATCGCATGTGATTCGCACCCGCACTGCAGTGCCGATCACATGCGATGTCTGTGCAATGCAAGTTGCATTAAAGTGTTACTAACCCCAGTAATATGAAAATAGTTCATCTGCCCCCCCACACAGCTTATACATTAAAATACTGCCACTATATACCTTTTGGGATGATCTGTATACCATGGCTGTGTGTTGAAGTAGGAGGAGATTTCCACAACAGCCTTTATACACACCCACATGTGTGATGTCAATATAATGTAACCTGAACAGTTCAAATGAAACAGGAAGTGTTCTATCCAGCATAAGAGACCAAACAGAGCATGTGCAGCTTTGCCACCCCGCTGTGTATTATATGGACTTGCTCACATAGACAGTGCAGGAGGGAAGAATCTATGCATACAGGATAAAACAGCCTTTTTTAAACAATGCTGAGGATTAACCCCTTAAGTTCTACAGTGAGTATAACAAGCATGCTATGCTGCATATACAGACTGATTTTACTGTTGTGGGTTTAGTAACACCTTAAGGTTAAAAATGTTTAGGCATCAGCATCCCTGCTCGCCCCCCTTTTACTTACCTGAAACCTCATGCAATCCAGCACTGTGCACACCAGCAGCTCTTTTTTCCCCTCACTTCTGGGTCTCGCTGGCTTTGCTGGGGCACCGGGAGCCATTAACTCCAATCAAACCCAGTGACAAGGGAGCAGGGGCAGGGCCGAGCCAATGGATGCAGCAGCAGGGCTCGGGAGCGAGCACGCACGAGTGCCCTCATGGGAAGCGGCTTCCCTTGGGGGCACTGGATAGAGAGGAGGGCACAGAAGCACCAGCGGAGCCGCGAAGAGAAGGTTTGAGGTCGCTCTCTGCAATTCTATTACACAGACCACGTAAGTATAGAGATGTTTGTTATTTTTGTTTTTTGTTTTTTTAATAGACTGGTGATCCAGCGAGTATGTGATTGCCTTAGGGGATAAAGAAGGATTTTTTTCACTTTTAGATTTTAAAAAAAGCATGGTTTTAAAGTTTTTTTCCTTCCTCTGAATCAACTGTGAGTTTAGGGTTCTTAGGATGCAGGTTTTTAATGTATTTATTTTTGTTTTTTTGTTAAACTCGATAGACATGCTATTTAAATATGTTTGCACTGCATTCATGGTAATCATAGACTTACAAACAAGTGTTTTTTTGTAAAATAAAAAAAAAACAAAACTGTATATTAACCACTTGCTTACTGGGCACTTAAACCCCCCTCCTGCTCAGGCCAATTTTCAGGTTTCATCACTGTCTCTCTTTGAATGACAATTGCGCGGTCATGCGACGTTGTACCCAAACAAAATTGACATCCTTTTTTCCCCTCAAATAGAGCTTTCTTTTGGAGGTATTTCATCACCTCTGCAGTTTTTATTTTTTGTGCTATAAACAAAAAAACCCGACAATTATGAAAAAAGAACAATATTTTTTACTTTTTACTATAATACATGTCCAAAAAAAAATAAAAAAACAAATTTATTCATCAGTTTAGGCCTTCTACATATTTTTGGTAAAAAAAAAAAAAAAACGCAATAGGCATATATTGATTGGGTTGCACAAAAGTTATAGCGTCTACAAACTATGGTAATTGATATTTTTTTACTAGTAATGGAGGTGATCTGTGTTTTTTATTGGGACTGCGACATTGCGGTGGACATGTTGGACATTTTTGACACTTTTTTGGGACCAATGACATTTATACTGCGATCAGATCTAAAAATAGCCACTGATTACTGTATAAATGTCATTGGCAGGGAAGGGGTTAACACTAAGGGGGTGTTCTAACTATATGGGGGCTGGGCTGGCAGGGACATAATAGATCTAACTGCGATCAGTAGATCTGTCATGTCCCCCCTCACAGAACGGGAAACCGGTGTGTTTACATTGGCGGTTCCCCGTTCTGGCTCTCTGCTAGACGATCGTGGGTCTCCGGTGGACATTGAGTCCGCCCGACCCACGGGCATGCTTACGTAGCATGTGGCGGGCGCGAGGGCACACGGGGAGCGCACAAAGGGGCGAATGTCAATTGACGGCACCCCGGCAAAGTAAATCCGCACTGTAGCCGTCAATCGGCTATAGCGCGGATCTGAAGTGGTTAATGAAACAAAAAGTATTCAAATGTTAGTTTAATAAAGATAGCAATGCTATATTGGCCTATGGGCATCCAGAATTGCGTTTCGGCAGAAGGCTTGGAAATACTAGATTGGCACTAAATACGCCATTATTGTGTAAGTTCTATATAAAAAATCTTTATTTATGTGGTTAAATTCATTGATTTCTGTGAATGATTAAAGAACAAAATATGAGATTCCCCAGGCCATGTCTTAGTTGGCTCTTGTTAAAGTGGTTGTAAACCCTTTACAACCACCTTAACCTACAGGTAAGCCTATAATAAGGCTTACCTGTAGGTACCGTGAATATCTCCTAACTTGCATAGTTTAGGAGATATTCACTGTATACACTTGAGCCAATGTCATTGGCGCATGCGCAGTGAACAAACGGCGCCCGTGCCGTTTCTTCACTAGCATTATGCTGTGACTGGCGGCTCACGTGCGCATGCACAGGAGTGACATCACGCAACTCTGTCCAGTCACAGAGCCAGAGTCCGTGGCCCCAGAAGGAAGAGGGGCAATCATGGATGCGGCCTCCACAGGGGACAGCGCGGGCTTCGATCGCAGGTAAGTGTCACATAATGAGCTGGTATGCGATGCATACTAACCCATTATGGTTTTACTTTGCAGGGAACTGTAGAGGAAGTAAAACCCATCAGGGTTTACGTCCTCTTTAATTTTTTAATTTCTTATCATACATCATTCTTTTTTTCCTACCTACATGCCAACAAATCATCATTTACATTACAACACCTGGATGAAAACAGAGCAAAATGGATAGTCCTATTATTCCCTGTTACTAGAGATAATGGAAGCCATTATGATAATTACATTCATCAAGTATGAATGCTGCTTATAATTTCCTGTGATAATATCAAGATAGCTCACAACTGATTAAAGCCCAGCCTCAGCCAAATTTTTTTTTTTTATTTCAACACATGAAACAGGAAGTGAGTCCACATTTTTTCAATGGAAAACTGCACTGGTTGGAGATTGTCTTTGAAGTGGAACTGAAAGTGGTCATTGACACGGGAAGTGAGGTGAACTCTCCCCAATACAGACAGGAAAAAGTAGAATATGTGCAACGATAGAAACCCTGGCAGGTTTTTGCTGCTGTCTGTATCCTCACTGGAGAGGGTTTCCTCATGTCCTGTTTCAGTAACAGCGCTGAGATAGGAAAAAGAAATCTGCAGGGTGAGGACCCAGATGCTAGTAAAAACTTGGCAGAAATTTCAAACCTTCGCCCTTCTATCCAAATCAAATAAAAAAAAAATTGACTGGAGTTATACTTGAAGTCACGTTTTCTTTTATATCATATTGAATAGGATGTTTGTTGGACTACAGTGGCGGCTGATGCTTAATATTTTGGGGGGGGGTGGCAAACAAACCTCCCCACTCACTCACACAGCCGCCACCCCACCCCCCTGTGGGAGACGGGCAGAAAGGCAACCTTACCTTAGGATATTATGAGGATTGAGGATGAGGGGTAGCGCTGCTGCTCCTCACTCCAGCTGAGGGAAAAGCCAGGGTTTCTCCTCTCGGCCAGACAGGAAGTGGGTCCTGAGACTACGGACCCGCTTCCTGATTGGCCAGGAGGAGAACCAGGAAGACAATAGTGAATATTACAATGGTTGCCCCAGGACGAAGTCAGCTTGTGACGAAACGCGACAGTGGGAGCGACGTGCTGACGTCACCACCAACACAATCCCCTGAATGATGGGCTGCAGTTTGGAGCCAGCCGGCTTTTTGTTACATGCGTGATTCCATATGATTTGATGTAAGTGCAGTCTTTTTATTTCTAATAGATATACAAAGGATTTTATACTATGGCGAGTTTTATCTTTTCTGGTGGATCCCTTATGATCGAGTACCTTTAAAGAGGTAAATCTCGTTATTACGGCTATTCATTTCCTGGAAGGATACAAAGGCGCTGGCTGGGTTATAAGCCACAAGTGGGATTGGCCTTCCGTAGTAGGGGGTCAACTTTCAAAACGGCACTTTTCCTGGTGACAGATGGTGCACTTATTAGCGGATGGATTTTGTAACTACATGGATTTTTTTCACTTTCTCTTTTCACCCCATTCAAATACATGCGTCTGCATGTAGATTAGGGGCCAGGCGGATGGATTGAGGGGGCAGCGCCCCTGCGCCCCTTATGGACGGGCTGCCACTGTTGGATTACCTGAAGATGTGGGAGATCAACAATGTTCACCAGCGGTATGTAGTATGTATGTAAAACCTAATTAGGGACAGGCTGAGATTTGGCTATCATAAGAAAGAATGTCAAGCAATATCTCCAAGTTTTGCTTTTTTTGAGTGGCTTATAAGGGTTGGCCTAAAAAAAAAGAAAACGTGAATAGGTACTGCATGGGGAAAGCAGAGGTGCCTTTAAACAGTGCAACAGTATAATAAAGAATTCTGAAGCCTTGGTAAAAGCTTATTTAAAGCTACAGCCAGCACTCCCATTAATATCTACACACAGTAATCCCAGAATTAAAGGGTTTTTTAAAAAGTTGAAGTTTAAATGCATTGCAAAAGTTTAGAAGCTCAAAGTTAAGATCCTAACTTGTGAAATACCTCCAAACGTTTTTCAATAAAATTAAACCTGAGTATTTTAGTTAGTAAGAAACTAAGTGATCTAGGCTGCCTTGTGTTTAAGTCACAGGATGGTGTTTGGGAGCATTCATATATTTTTTACATTTAAAATCATAGTTAATATTTACAGCGTATGATGCACAAAAAGGTCATGGACCCTTGCACATACAGTACATCCGAAAAGTATTCACAGCGCTTCACTTTTTCCACATTTTGTTATGTTACAGCCTTATTCCAAAATGGATTAAATTAATTATTTTCCCAAAAATTCCACAAACAATACCCCATAATGACAACGTGAAAGAAATGTGTTTGAAATTTTTCCAAATTTATTAAAAAATAAAAAAATTAAAAAGCCTTTGCCATGACACTCAAAATTGAGCTCAGGTGCATCCTGTTTCCACTGATCATCCTTGAGATGTTTCTACAACTTGATTGGAGTCCACCTGTAGTAAATTCAGTTGATTGAACATTAATTGGAAAGGCACACACCTGTCTATATTAGGTCCCACAGTTGACAGTGGATGTCAGAGCACAAACCAAGCCATGAAGTCCAAGGCATTGTCTGTAGACCTCTGAGACAGGTTTGTATTGAGGCACAGATCTAGGGAAGGGCATAGAAACATTTCTGCAGCATTGAAGGTCCTAATGAGCACAGTGGCCTCCATCAACCATAAATAGAAGAAGTTTGGAACCTCCAGGACTTTTCCTAGAGCCGTCTGTCCGGCCAAACTGAGAGATCAGGGGAGAAGGGCCTTAGTCAGGGAGGTGACCAAGAACCTGATGGTCACTGGAGCTCCAGCATTTCTCTGTGGAGAGAGGAGAACCTTCCAGAAGAACAACCATTTCTGCAGCACTCCGCCAATCAGGCCTGTATGGTAGAGAGGCCAGCAGAAGCCACTCCTCACTAAAAGGCACATGATGGCCCGTCTGGAGTTTGCCAATAGGCACCTGAAGGACTCTCAGACCATGAGAAACAAAAGTATCTGGTCTGATGAAACAAAGAGTGAACTCTTTGGCCTGAATGGCAAGCATCATGTCTGGAGGAAACCAGGCACCGCTCATTACCTGGCCAATACCATCCCTACAGTTAAGCATTATGGTGGCAGCATCATGCTGTGGGGATGTTTTAGAGGCAGGACCTGGGAGACTAGTCTGGATGGAAGGAAAGATGAATGCAGCAATGTACAGAGACACCCTTGTTGAAAACCTGCTCCAGAGCGCTCTGGACCTCAGACTGGGGTGAAGGTTCATCTTCCAACAGGACAACGACCCTAAACACACAGCCAAGATAACAAAGGGGTGGCTACATGACAATTCTGTGAATGTCCTTAAGTGGCCCAGCCAGAGCCTAGACTTGAACACGCTTGAACATCTTTGGAGAGATCTAAAATTAGCTGTGCACCGACGCTTCCCATCCAACCTGATGGAGCTTGAGAGGTCCTGCAAAGAAGAGTGGGAGATACTGGCCAAAAATAGGTGTGCCAAGCTTGTAGCATCATACTCAAAAATACTTGAGGCTGTAATTGGTGCTAAAGGTGCTTCAACAAAGTATTGAGCAAAGGCTGTGAATACTTATGTACGTGTGATTTTTTTCATTCTTTATTTGTCATAAATTTGCAGATTTCAAACAAACTTCTTTCACATTGTAATTATGGGGTATTTTTTGTAGAATTTTGAGGAAAATAATGCATTTAATCCATGTTGGAATAAGGCTATAACATAATTGTGGAAAAAGTGAAGCACTGTGAATACTTTTCAGAAAAACTGTACAATGCTTTTAAATACAACACCCACTCCTCTGATATTTGGGAGTGTAGACCTGCCACTGGTCCACCAACAGGAAGTCAGGTGGATAGGTGACTGATGTAGCCATAGATACAGCTCAATTTGGATCATGAAGCTCTAAACTCTCAGAAGATGTTTATCAGAGTTATGTGCACATTATATTATATTTCTACCAGTGGACGAGATGTTAAGCAGAGGGGCAAGTAAAAGACTGTATATCATATCTCCTGCCATCTGGATACAGTATGGAGGGATTTTGCAGTGATGCCAGATTTCATCGATAGTAGAGGGTGGCAAAAGAATAAACAATAATACACTGTATAATTCTTCAATGCATATCTCTTCTCATGGCCTTTGAAGGGAAATAGCTGGCAATGTATGTGGAAAATGTCAATGACCCCTTACTACCCCTTAAAGATTTCTTTTGCACCAAGGAATTCAGCTCACTCATCTCAATTTACCCATCAAGATGTCAACAGAATATGCGGTTCTATAGTCATTTTGCAGTATCATCAAAATAGCAAAATAAAAATGGCTGCTTAATTCCACAGTCTTCACAAAGCATGAAAATGCATGTAAAAGAGATCTGCAAATTCCATGTCACACTCACACCAATACCACTTTTTGTTACTTTCTTTCCTCACTGTGCATCAGTTATTCTATTTAATTAAGCAAACGTGTTTAATATTTATTAAAAAATATAATGTACATATTTAATGCCTATGAGTTTAATAATTTAGCATTGATTCATAATTTATAAAAAAACTGGAGAACTATTCAGACCTATTCTGTGCCAAAGAAGTAAAAAGTTCCGGGGTGCAGTCAGACACTGTCCCCTAAGGCAGCTAGGTAGAATTAATACCACTAGTAATTGAGATTAATATTTTATTAACTTTTAGTACAGATTAACCGAAGGTGTGGTGTTGCCTGGCAACAGATGGCGGAACTCCATTAAATAGCTAATAAAGTTGCCTCACGTTACAACATCTGTGAATAGAAATAAAAATGCCAGAATGAATGTAGTCTGACAAGATAATTAAGCATGGTAAAAGAATAAAGATGTGCTAAAAGATATCAGGAAAATTATGTAAATCCTCTAGTGTTTTGTGAATGAGAAAAAATTTGCAAGGCGGGTTCAGTTGTATGGGAAACAGGGGCTTAGAGGTCCTAACCATGACTGGGCCTGAAAAAAGCAACTGCAATTTCTTGAGCTGGCCGTAGATGGCTTGAATCTTGGCCGGTTCAGCAGGAACTGTCTGAGATTTGAACCACGTAAGGGCAGGCTGAATATACCCACGTTCATCGATTGCCTTGGGTACCAGCCTGTTGGATTTTACATTCAATTCTTGCTGTTATAGCAAGAATCACTGTGTTCTACTGGAAGGGACGGCTTCTGGGAGAACACAATGGCTCCGCAGGAGGAATTGCCTCATCAACACAGTCAGGAATCAAGCTCAGTTTATGGCTGACCTTAGTCATATGCCCCAGAACTTTAAAGCTCTCTTGGTTCCTTCCGTATGCATATACTTAGCCTTTCAGATTGGCGTGACACTGGAGAATGGTAAGGAGAGGATACACATAGGCAAACATTTCAAGCTGACATCTGTGCATGGGTACTATACAAAAGTTAGGGAGCAGTTTCAATTAGAAAAAGTCACCTGCCCTGTGTTTTTCTTAGTGGAGAAATACAAGCTTCATTACAGAAACCACAATAAGCAATCCACTGTTCTTGAAAAGATAATTGAGCACATATTGCTGCATTAAAAAATGTAAATGTTTAATTATATTCAATTAAAAGTTTGACTTCACTATTCATAACACTTAGCCATAGCAATGTATTTACAATTTCAGAAAACAAAAAGATGTAGGGAACAAGGCCTGCAACATTAAATACTCATATTGTGCCTATTGGCACTTCATGAAGGCTGCATTTACATACCTTTATAGACCCAACATAACAGGCTTTAGACTCCAGATAAACAATTGACAGTAGAGCTCAACTTATTAAATAATTTCCTCACCTTTCACATCCTGCCTGGCTTGGGTAGCTCTAGTCTCAAGGCATACTGCACAGACACTTTTCCATAGGCCCTAATGCAGCAACCATCAACTTGAAAGCCTGCAAGTAGATGCCTTCTGAATTAGGGCCTATGGAGCAACAGATATGCATGCACAGTATACTATAGCACACCAGCTCACTGAAAAGGACTGGAGCCCCCCTGAAACATTGTAGGCCACAGTCACTTTGTAAGGCTTACATAGGGAATGGGGAGGGCAGGGTGGCAATTTGCCCCAACTTGTTTTAAAAGCGGAGATGCTACGCACCTCTCAAGTTTGTCGACAGTTTATGGCTGACAAAATGACGAAACTGATGCTTTGCTTGAAATACTAATTACCTAATTAATTAGCATTTATTATGATTTAGCACTTGAAATAGAGCAAACGGGATCCCCCAAATTCACTGAGAAGTTATTTGGTTACTAATTGCTTTAAAATTGAATTTGTGAACTTGCAAAGTTTTCTGCCACTGTTTCTTCTAGTTGTTTTTCTGAACTTGTCGGCCCACACCTGAACATCTCAACTGTTCCTTACAGTGAACCATCAGAAAACTGATGGCAGAAAAAATAGGATTTTATTAAGAACTTACCGTAAAATCCTTTTCTCTGAGTTCATTGACAGACGCAGCCTCTAATCATGACATATGGGGTTTATGCACAACTTACCAGGAGTAAACTAGGCAGAACGAAAGTTCAGACAAAGCAAAGTTGGCCCCTCCCAGGGGGCCGTCCTTACTCAGCATACAACCCCTCAGCCCTGCAGAGCACATTAGTTCGTAACAAGCCGTACAAACATCACAAAGAGGGGTGGGTGCTGCGTCTGTCAATGAACTCAGAGAAAAGGATTTATGGTAAGTTCTTAATAAAATCCTATTTTCTCTTACGTTCATTGACAGACGCAGCCTCTAATCATGACATATGGGGACGTCCCAAAGCAGTATCATATAAAGAGGGGTGGGTAAACAATAACAACTGTACCCAACAGAATTCCTCGGGAGGCGCCAGGCGCGCCTACACCGCCGTGTGTAAAACTTTGCGGCCAAATGCAGCATCCGCAGATGCTGACACATCAACTTTGTAAAACTTAACAAAAGTGTGTACCGAGGCCCAAGTAGCCACCTTGCACACCTGAGACACCGATGCTTGGTGTCTGAAGGCCCAGGAAGTACTAATTGCCCTGGTGGAATGAGCCGTGACCAGAAAAGGGGACTCTTGGCCCCGAACAGCATACATACGGGTGACAGTCTGACTGATCCGATGGGTGACAGTCGCCGACGAGGCCGCCAAACCTTTGCGCGGGCCTTCCGTCAGTACCAACAGCGCATCCGACCTCCGAAAGGAGCTGTCCCTGACAATACACCCGCAGAGCCCTCACTACATCCAGGGAGAGCAAAGCAATCTCCTTAGGGTGTGATGGGTGCGGACACAATGAAGGAAGAACAATGTCCTCATTAATGTGAAAAGAGGAAACCACCTTCAGTAGAAACGAAGGGGAAGGTCGCAGCACCGCCTTATACCCATGTAGGACCAATAGGGAGACCTACACGACAAAGCTGCCAATTCAGACACCCGACTGTCGGATGTAATGGCCACCAAAAAGGCCACCTTTTGTGACAGCAGTCATAAGGGAATAACCTTGATCTTCTCATAAGGCGGCTACTGCAGTACCGAAAGTACCAAATTCAGGTCCCACGGTGCCAAAGGCGACCGTACCTGAGGAGCCACATGATGTACACCCTGTACAAATGTACGATCAACAAATGCGTCTAATGGACGCTGAAACAGAATCGCCAGAGCAGAAATCTGGCCCTTTAGTGTACTCAGTGTCAATTTACGATCCAGGCCCTGCTGGAGAAAAGCAAGCACCCGAGTCACTGAAAAAGAACGGGGGTTCCAACCCCCTGCCTCGCGCCAGGCAATATAAACCCTCCAGGTGCGATGATAAATCTTGCGCGAAGTGCACTTGAGCGCCTTAAGCATGATGGGGATCACTGAATCAGAGACACCCCAATCCCCCAGTACCTGGGACTCAAGAGCCAGGCCGTCAAGGCCAGCGAGTGTAAAGCAGGGTGCAGGATGGGTCCCTGCGAAGCAGGAGCCGCCAGGAAAGATCTGATACCATCCTCACCACGTCGGCGTACCAAGGACGCCGAGGCCAATCCTGAGCCACCAGGATTGTTGGGATTCCCTGCACTGCTATCCTACACAACAGCCGCAGTAGAAGTTTTAGAGGAGGAAAGGCATACAGAAGCTGGTACCGAGACCACGGGGCCACCAGAGCGACCGTGGCAACCGCCAACGGATCCCTAGTCCTGCACATGAAGGTCTGTACCTTGTGATTGAATCTGGACGCCAGGAGATCCACATCTGGCGTGCCCCACCTTTTGTATAACTGGCGGAACACCTCCGGATGCAGGGACCACTCTCCCTGATCCCGCGTCTGGCGACTGAGAAAGTCCGCCTGCCAATTTTTTACGCCTGCAATAAAATGGCGGAGATTGCTGGCACGTGCATCTCTGCCCACCTCAGAATGTGGGCTGCCCCTGCCACAGCTGCCGAGCTTCTCGTTCCGCCTTGATGGTTCACATACGCCACCGCCGTGGCATTGTCCAACTGAACCTGAACCGGGAGGCCGCGCAGCCTTGCCGACCAGTGGGAGAGGCAGAGCCACATTGATCGGAAGGCGAGATTCCTGCGCGACCAATGGCCCTGAGCAGACAACTGCCCCAGGACCCCCCCAACCCGATGGGCTGGCATCCGTCGTGACTATCGACCACTCTAGGGGAAGGAACAAATTTTCCATGGTCGATGCCAGGGCCCGAAGCCACCATGTCAACGACCCCTTGGGCTGATGATCCAATCTGATCAGCCGATCCAGAGACAAGGGAGACTTGTCCCACTGCAGCAGAAACACCCACTGCAGGAGTCGGGTGTGACTCTGGGCGTATGGTATCGCCTCGAAGGCCGAAACCATGAGCCCCAACACCCACATACAGGACTGCAAGGAGGACCACTGACGTGACAGCAGAGTACATACCGCTGCTTGTAGCGTCAACAACTTGGCGGGAGGTAGAAGCACCTATGCCTGCTCCGTGTCCAAGACCAGGCACAGATATTCCAGACAACAGGATGGAGTCAGTGTCGACCCCTGTAGGTTGAGCAGCCAATCGAAGTCTCTCCATGAGGCCAGGGCAATAGCGACATTGTCCTCCAGAGCCGGGCGGACTCCGCTGGCCGGAGCAGATCGCCCAATTATGCTACCACAGCAACACCTCTCTGTCTCAGCAGAGCCAGCACTGGAGCCAGTATCTTGGTGAATACCCGCGGAGCCGGCCAGACCGAAGGGAAGTGCCACAAATTGATAATGGGGATCCCCCACAGCAAAAGGGCACAAATGGGAACATGAAGATAAGCGTCCCTGATGTCCAGGAATGCCAGAAAATCCCCTTAGTGTAGGGCAGCCACGACCGAACGGACTGATTGTGCGCTTTCAGGTCCCGAACCGGCCTGACCCCACCCTTCTTTGGCACCACAAAAAGGCCTGAGTAAAAGCCGTGGAACCTTTCCGCCGTGGGAACTGGCACAATTACCCCCTGTTCGGACAACGTCTGAACAGCCTCTAGCAGAGCTTGCCGACGCCCCGGAGGGAGTCTTAAATTTGAGGGAAAAGAACCTGTCCGGGGGTAGAGTAGTGAACTCTATCTTGTACCCGGAGGACACCACCTCCCGCACCCACCGGACGGAGATGCGAGCGGTCTACCGGTCCGCGAACCCCAGAAGCCGGCCCCCCACCCGAGAGTCGGGCAGGGCAGCCCATCATGGGGTGGAGGACCTTTCCTCTGTCTGTTTGGACTTGCGTTGCCAGGGCCGCTTACCGGTCCCAGAGGCAGCCTTGCTGAACTGGGCGCAGGAAAACAAAACGCTTCTGTCCAGAGGACGAAGGCCCCTGTTTAAGGCGATGTTCATGCCGCTTGGGTTCCGGGAGGAAGTACTCTCCCCCCCCCATGAAATCTTTAAAGATTTCATCCAACTGGGCCCCAAAAAGCCGACCACCTGAAAAGGTACGTCTGTGAGGACCTTCTTAGATGCGTGGTCGCCCGACCAGCACCGTAACTACAGCAGCCGTCTAATAATGACCGCAAAAACTGACATTTTGACAGCATAGGGACTAAATCCAGTGCTGCGTCGCAGAGGCAATGAAGACCCTGCACCAGGTGATCTGCTCGCTACACTGACTCAGGTGAATCCAGCAGCCCAGATTATTGTGCATTTCAATCACACACTCCCTGAGCGACTGTGCCACCATGACCGACGCCAAGTCCGGTCTCATGGCCGCCCCTGCCACCAAGAAAAGAGCCTTGGAAGCTGCTCCCGCCCGCCCATCGGCCGGATCTCTAAAAGAGGGTGACCTCTCCATGGGGATGGTGGTCTCCTTAAACAGGCGGGCCCCCGGCGGATCCACTGCGGGGGAACCTCCATTTCTGCAACAGGCTGTCCGCAAAAGGATAGCGCCCAGCAAAACGTTTTCGGAGAGGTAAAGGAATTTTTGTGGATGCTGCCACTCCTTATAGGCAAACCGGTCAAAGTATTCAATATAGGGGAATACTTTTTTGGAGCGTGGGATGGCTTCTGGGACCCGAAGGTGTAAACAGTCGTTTGCGACTCCCCAGCCTGGTCCAGTCGCAGAGAATTGTGAACAGCAGCAACCAGAGAGGCCACCAGCGCCCTTTTTGCGTGCCACCGAGGCCCCCTGGACCTCCTCCCCATCCGAGGGCACAAGCTCCTCGTCTGAGAGCTCCACGGGGGTCCCCGTGACCACCGAGCCCTCCCGATTCTGAATCCTCCCCTGATGGTGGAGGTGGGGGTGGACGCTCTGTGGGGACTCCCCTCTCGATTCCCCCCAGGGCAAAAAGTCTTCTGATATTCAAGAGAATTGAACCCGGGGAACCAGGGGTCCCAGCACAGCTTGCGCTACCGCTGGCCCCTCCTGAGAAAATGCTGCAGATTCAGCCACCAGAGCACCACTCCCAGGACACTTAAATGGCTTACCAGCCATAACGTCCCCACTGCACACCCCCACACCGTGCCCCACAGCTGCTCAGAGACTGTCAAGGACCCAGCACCACCGCGCCCACACCCAGGGAGGAAAACCAGCTATGCTTGCTGTTTGCCGAACTTGTCTGCCTGCGTCCTGATAAAAAGGCCACCGCTGCTGCTGTTGTCTCAGGCGTTGGTCCGGAAGAGGAGCAGTTGGCACCAACACGCACATTGTTTGTGCAGGGAGACTAACCAAAAATGGCTGCCGAATGGCCACAAGAGGCCAAAACTGTCCCCAAAAAGCTGAAGCTATGGCAAAATGGTGCCGGCCGCGACTACAACAAAATGGCGGCCGTATCCGGAAAATGGCGGCCGCATGTGAGCAGCCATACCTCTCTGGGGCCTTTGAGCAGCAGGGACGACTTAGGAACAGTAAGGCAGACGGGCGAGCAGGCGGGCGGAAAGGAGGGGATGGTGAAAACAGAAAGGTGGACACCTGTACCCCCCCACCGGACCGGGCCCCGCTAGCCGTGCCCCCTCTGCACCCCTGGATGGGGGGAGGGGGGTGTCACTGACCGCTCCAGACAGGCGTAGCGGGTAGCCACCCGGGCAGGCCTTCCTCCTCAGGATGGGAGGGATGCTGCTGGCCATGCGACCCTGGATGCGAGCTTCCGCCCGATCGCTCGGTTGCAGGTGGAACATTTAACCACCGGTCCCCGCCCAGAACGGGTACAATGCGGCGGACCCCGCCGAAGCTAAGGGTAGCTCGCATCCGTCGGCCGTGCTGGGGGTATGTCAGGATAGTATATCCGCATGGGTCCCAGCCGGCTACTTGATTGCAGTCTTCATCAGAAGGCTTGAGCAAAAAGAAAAGAAAACATTTTGGAAACCGCAGATCACATCAGGGAGCCAGGTCTACTCCTTGCACTAGGCAGAAGAAAACTGATGTGCTCTGCAGGGCTGAGGGATTGTATGCTGAGTAAGGACGGCCCCCTGGGAGGGGCCAGCTTTGCTTTGTCTGAACTTTCGTTCTGCCTAGTTTACTCCTGGTAAGTTGTGCATAAACCCCATATGTCATGAATAGAGGCTGCGTCTGTCAATGAACGTAAGAGAAGCAGCAAGCGATTGAGTCTGCCTTTTTTTTGTCTGAGGACAGACCTAAGCTTAAGTCATCAGCTAACATTTCTTTAGGGGAACTGTTTAAAGTCGGTTTATTGTATTTGTATCTGGTGTATATTATTACTTACGGACAGTCTATTTAGACAAGTGCTTTGAGCATTTGCATTATTTCAGACCTTTGTTTGACTTTAATGGGATCATGTTGACCCCACATTGGCCAACCTGTACGTTAAATATTATATAAAGTGTGGATAATAGATAAAAGTAACAATGATATTGCTTGGTGACACCATAGCACATTCTGAGACAGTCATGCAACAACTCTGCTATCCCACTGCTGTCTAGCAATTAAACCATTTATGAAGCTTTAGGGTCTGGCTTAAACTTTCAATTCTGTTGTCCAGGCTACAGAAAGGCAACAAAAAAGTAGAATAACTCATAAAAAACAATCAGATTTAATTATATTTAGGTCAGTGCAGAGATGATTTTTGATTGGCTGCTAATGGTTACCGCACTTCACAAATTATCACTGCTCTTTGTGTTGTCTAATTAAATAGGCCAATGTTTTAACACCTGGTACTGTTTCACAATAACTACATATTTAACTTTGGTTGCCTGGGTGAAAAAACATTATATGACTTCTCAGTAATTACATGCAATGTTATGTTTTCATTGCCGTATGACATATGGACAAGATTTATGAGAATGAGAAGATCTAATTTATTACTTTACAGTCGTGAAATATACATTTGATCTCTGGTTACTTGAGGACATTCCCACCAGTGGTGTAGAATGCCTGTGAGACGTTGAGCAAGTAGTGTAGTGCTGTAATAGAATATGCACTGAATCATACCTGGAAGAAGAAGAAAGGTTTGACCCATTTCACCTATATATGGCCTGCAGCTAAAGACTGAAAATAATCAGGATCTAATTTATGTGCTGTGGGATTATTGATCTTTACTCTTCAGTTGTGTTAATTTGCAAAACACATGCTTATTTGCACATTATCTGTCCTTCCTTTACAGGAAAATTATTTATGAACGATATGGGAATAGAGCGGTACCACTTTGACCACACTTTATATGGCTATTTACATATATTGCGATAAGGCAGACCATTAATTATGAATAGAATGCCAACACATCAACACAGAGTAAAAACCAAAGATGGCCCTTTTTTGGGCATACAGTGCACTACAATACACAACATGTGTGTTGTGATGCACTGCCATGAGTTGGCAGCATACTGTGATGGAGTGTCTTTCACACTAAAATGCACTGCACCACAAGGCACAGCACTGTTGTAACATATTTTTCTGCAATGTATTGATGTGAATGGGCCCTAATGAATTGGGATAATCTGGGAGCCAGATTTTTAATTTTTTAAGACTTACATCTGTTTGTAAAACCTTTTACATAATGCTCATTTCTCACTGCTAACTCATAAAGAAGCAGTCATCTCAATCATAAGTGCAACAACCAATTCTGGAGCACAGAAAATAAGGTTATCTACTAAGTCATCACCCTGGAAGGAACATGAGGCACATAAGTCAGGTCATGGTTGCTTCCATCTGAGCTTTAACGCAAAGGTAATTTGCTTTGTGAAAAAGTACCTGTAAACAGAGCTAGGGCTTAGCTATACATCTTTGTTATGACTAGATGCAATAAGCAGCATCAATTTTCCCCTTATCTTTAACTTTATGTAGCACCCTCCAAGATAGGAGCTAGAATTAGGTAAATTTAGTTGTGTCTCGCTGTACACAGTGTGGCTGTGTTTCATTGTTCTGCACTATTCGTCGTTTCACTTGCTGCAGGTTTGATTGCTTTATTGTTGTGGAACATAGGCGACGAGGAAGGCAAATAAAAAGCCCTGGCCAATCCCTGAAGGGTAGCTCAGATCGCTGCTGGGAGTCTGTATAGATACTCTGAGACACATAGCTTCCTTGGAAGAAGATCATAGCCTAAGGGAGGGCTGCTTGCTACCTTAGGCCATCCTGCTATATATCTGCAGGGTACCAAGGCTTCAGGTGGATCACCTAAGGGCCTGTTTTGCCAGAAGCTGCAGAAAGCTGACTGAGGGGTTATCGTCTAAGGATCAAGTCTGGTATTACAGGGAGAAGGTGCTGCACAGATGTTGGAAGGAGGCAACCAACTTTCCAGGGACATCTGTGAGTGCAGACTGGTGAGAGAGATCCTAGAGACTGTGGGCCGCTGCCACCCCTCTGCTGCTAGAGAGTCAGCTGTTTGAAAAGAGGTACATCGGCTGGAGGCCTGAAGTCCCTCTAGTTCTTTCTGAAGGGGTTCTGTTCAAATTGCTCAAAGAGGAAGCTTTTGTGCCTTTAGCTAACACTACAAAGCCAAGTCCACTGACTGCTTTTACAAGGATTTTGCTTACAGTTCTACAGAAGGCAGCCTAGTGTCTTCACTTTGCACATAGCTCTTTTTGGAGTATCCCACTCAATTCCCTAACCCTACCCAAGTTACCCAAAAAATAAAAACACCAAAAAGAACACCCTAGTACCATTTATTGAGCTGGAGAGAGACTGTGACTGTGTGCCTGGCTGTGGGGCATTTGCTGTGGAAGGGAACTCTGGGCAACTTTCTAGCGGTTCCTATGGGGGTAGGGCTACATTCGTTGAGAAGGAAAGTCTTACATCGGGATGGGGGTATCCTTGGCGATCTTTCAACGGGTCTCAAGGGAAGGTGTCGTTTACGGGGTGTCGGTCCGTGTGTCAGTGTCAGAGAGAGGTCGAGTTATTTACCATGATCCCACAAGAAAAACCACAAAAATAAAAAACCCATTGAACCCATCCCAATCCCTTAACTCACCCTATGAGGTTTTTCTCGATACACGTTTCACTTCTGTGATCCGACGGAAGACATCTTGACATTCGTTTTAGGAACATTTTCGTCAGTCACCTGAACCGAAACATCACAATCGATTTCCGTGTTTTCGAAGGAGAAACTCGTTAAACTTGTCTTGGG
>BLSH010289960.1:59264-89797 GCA_018402905.1 Glandirana rugosa | reverse complement strand
CCTCTTCTCCCACTCTTCACACACTGATAGCAACACCGCAGGAGAAATGCTAGCACAGTCTTCCAGTATCCGTAGTTTCAGGTGCTGCACATCTCGTATCTTCACAGCATAGACAATTGCCTTCAGATGACCCCAAAGATAAAAGTCTAAGGGGGTCAGATCGGGACCGGGAGACCGGGAGGCCTTGGGGGCCATTCAACTGGCCCACGACGACCAATCCACTTTCCAGGAAACTGTTCATCTAGGAATGCTCAGACCTGACACTCATAATGTGGTGGTGCACCATCTTGCTGGAACTATGATGTCGGTGATAGGGAATTGCTGGCCATCAAGTCGGCTTTGGAGGAATGGCGGTACCTCCTGAAAGGAGCAGCTCATCTGGTATTGGTTTTTTCTGACCATAAAAACTATAAAAAAACCATATGCTGTGAATATACGAGATGTGCCACAAACAGGAAGTTAATATCACCAACCATTCCCATTTATTAAGGTGTATCCATATAAATGGCCCACCCTGTACAATCACCTTTAGGTTTACCAATAGTGTGAAGGCCTACCTGACTGGATATACAGTGAATTAAATGTATTTTTTATTTCTCATCCCCTTGACAGGGTATTATGATTTCTTTACTTAAAGTGGAGATCCACCCAGTTAAAAGTCAGCAGCTACAAAAAGTGTAGCTGCTGACTTTTAATAATCAGACACTCATCTGCCCCAGGCTCCAGCGATGCGGCCGCCAGAAGGCTCGCTCTTCTCCCCGGTGGCACTGACATCACAAGTTTGGGCACCCGACTTTGGCCGATGTATCTTCTGGGATCTGTGATGTGTCCCAGAAGATTACCAAGTGGGAAGGCGAGAAGGTGAACTTCCTTCCGGCTCCGCGGCTCCAGGACAGGAAGTGCAGCTGGGACCCTGTCAAAACAGGGTCTCAGCTGCCCCCCCAAAAAAATGACATGCCAATTGTGGCATGTCGGGGGGCAGCTGAGACCCAGTTTTGACAGGGTCCCAAACGCACTTCCTGTCCTGGCGCGCAGAGCCGGAAGGAAGTTCACCTTCCTGCCCCCCCACCCCGCAATCTTCAAAAAGTGCAGCACGTCTTGAAGCCAAAACCGGGCGCCCATACTTGTGATCCCGGCACCACCGAGGGGAAGGGGAGAAGAGCGAGCCTTGTTGTATATAAACAAAAAGAGTGTAATGCAAAGGTAAAGGGCCCTGTCACAAAATGTAAAATGAATTTTCTACATATCATGTAGGAAACCTCTTGGGTTACGTTTAGATGTGCACATCTGAAAACTGATTTGCAGTGGATCCCGTTTGACATATTGCCTCCTCCCCACCTGTTTTAGCCCTGTAAATGCCTAACCACCACACTGCAGCTGCATGTATTACACTTGGCTACTGGGCAGTTGCAGCGCTGCTCCATTCGCGTAAATCGGTTGCATTTGGTGACGGAACTGCCTGCCGAATGCAACAGGGGTATAGTTTTTATCACAGAATGTGTACACCCATTTCTGACCGGTGGTAAAAATTTGCCTGCCAGTTTTTACTGCTCCCCTATCTGTAAATGACCTCTAAGAATCCTATTTATTCCTGAAGTGCAAATATTTTATAAATATAGGTACTACTGGAGGCTCAAACATCATTATATATATATGATATATAGAATGTAATGTGATCACTAGACTAGTAATACAAGGGAAGTAGCCACCATGATGGGGCCCCCTGATGAAACCTCTGCAGCTACACTAACACTGAATTCTTTATGTTATGTGTCTTTTCTTAGAAGTTAGCTTCCTGCTGTGATGCTGTTCCATAGATGCTTTGTTTCTTTCCAACATGTGTAGCGGAGTCATGTTATGTTCTTAGTAAAAATTATTAAAACCAAATGAAAATATGGATATTCAGTGTTTTTGTGCATTACTTTAACCTGAATTGGAAATTCTTCCATATAGTTCACATTAACCAGTGGCCCCTGCAGTTTCCAATGACTGTTTTAAACATTTGGTCTTATCTATCCATAGACTACAACCACTGCAATATTATTATCCAATGTATTGCTGGTTAGGGCTTCATTGGGCAATTTGAACTTCTTCATTTATCCCTGTGTAAAGTTTTAGCAGCTCTTTAAGTTAATTAGCTTTGCGTGTGAATGTTTACTTCTTGGAACCAAGTAGAGCAATTTCTTACTTACGAGCTGGAATCGTGCAATCTCTCGTGCTGTTGTAAAGCCTCCGAAAATGTTTATTGCAATTTGGACTTGTGAAGGAAAGCCGACCTGAAATGAAAAAGCATCAAAGTAAAATTTACTAAAAGAGTTTTTATGAGTTGTGATAATGAAAGAAGTGTATGAGGTTTCATGCGCACAGATAGCAGGACAGCAGTTCAAAGACATGGACAAGGCAGACCGAATGAGATATAATATCATAGGGCCAAAACAATCTATCATGGCTACAGCTTAAAGTGGATGTAAAGTCATCACTAACCCAGTATAAACTAATGGCATAGTATTAATGTATATATACATGCAAACCTCCTGCATGTATCCCTACCTTGCAAATGTCACCTCCTTCAGCAGTAGCAGCCCCACAAAACTCCGTGGCTGGGGGCTCGGTGGGTGGAGTTGTGATGTCACAAGACTCCCCACCAACCTCCGCACTCTCATACTCTCATATTCCTGAGTTTTGTGAAACATCCTGTCAAAAAAAGGAGGGGGAGGTGCGAAGCTCTGTATGCTCGTGCATGAGATAAGGAAATGATCTGTCACTCACAAAATGGGGGAAGAAATAGTCAAATATATCTCTGTGTGTCTGTTTTTTTCCTACTGAAAAAAGATAAGAGGATTGCTCAGAGCTGGATTAACTCTTTGTGGCAAGATTGGGCACAGGTGACATGACATCCTCTACTCTAAAAGGTAGAGCTATTAATAACATTTTTTTGGGGTTTACATCCACTTTAAAGTAAACCTATGGCTAAATCAAAACAACAAGGCTAACAGCAACAGCAGGTAGATGACAGCATAAGCTATGAGCATGTACCCGCTGCAGAAATATTTACCTTAGCGCTTCTCAGAGCCCCCTGATACTGATATGCTTAGGCATATGAAGATGTCTGTCTCTACTCATAGGTAGCTGAGGCATCAGGCACTATAATTTAAGGCATGAGGTACTACATTTTGGAATGGGACAGTGAAGAGACATATCACAGCTGCCATGTGACTAAGAGCTTAGACCTTCCTCCTTCATCCTGTGCTGATCACATGCACCCTCACAAGAAAAAAAACCTCTCTAGCAATACACTTTCATTCTACGCTCACTATCCTATGAGGCTGCAGTACCCCTGACCCTCTGTCTGGACAGTGTTGATTGGCCCTGTGCTGATCACATGCACTCACCCATGAAAAAAAACTCTCCAGCAATACACACCAAATTGAGCATGTGAAGAGTGACTTCAAAGGCTCTGTCTTATCAGCAGAGTCTGGACCAGCTCAGTGACATCAGTCAACAGAACTAATTATGGTCCTGTGACCCACAGGAAAAGTAGGGCTCAGAATCTGGTTCACATTGGTGCTTTTTGGCATGCGGCTTGACATGCCAAATCACCAGCAATACCCGGCAATGGCACCGTCCGAATCAGTGCGACACTGCACTTGCAGCGCCGCACCGATTTCCAAAAGTAGTTTCTCTACTTTTGACAATTTCACGTGTAATTTCCATAGACCTCTGTGCAGGAAACCCCACAGATGTCTCTGAAATTGCACCTGAATTCGGGACTGTCATTCGGGAATGAAATGGTGAGAGTTCAGCTGAACTCGTACGATTTCATTCCGGCACCAATGTGAACCTAGGCTAAAAGAGCTTTGGCCCTATTTCTGTTTTAAGGCTTTGTGATCATGGGGTTATTTATTTCCTTCCAGGTATCAGGCTATATTGATTTTTGTGGCTTTTTTACAGTGCTCCACTCCAACAATCCTAAAAGGAGTTTGGAGGTGGGGAGCTTAATCAGCTGCTGCCATATTGGATGTGGAAGACTGTAGGAAGACATTACAATGTGAGCTGTTTCATGGTAATTCAATGATATTAGTGATTTTATATACTGTGTAAAGTTCTGGCAAATAGGTCAGTGCTACACAAGACACCAACATAAATAAACATAGCAATACTATCAGTGACAAAATAACAAACTCCCCAACTGACCATTCGAAATGTGTGTAAGTCTTATTTTTTATTTTTAGGAAATAATCACATCCTGAGAAGAAAATACTTCTGCCAACCTGCTGCAGAGAAGATGTGCTTTATGTGTGGAAGCAGTAGTCTCTCTGCAGAAATCCAACACACCCCTTCTGAGTCCAATAGTTCTGTAATTAGTAAAGATTATGCCCTTGCTGCCTGGATAAATGGAGAGCTCTAGATGTTACTCATGGGGATATTTCAGATGACTGCAAATAAAAAAATCTGGTTTTTACTTTGCCTTTAAAATATATACAAAATTAATTCTTGGAATACTATCAAAATAAAGCTCGTCTAGTCCCCAAAACATATCTGTAACATTTCTGTATCATAAGTAAGAAAAAAAATCTCTGCCCATTTAGTAGGCCCCTAGCTGAAATATGTGAACTCTGGAGCTTAACTGGTTAATGTTCTCATGTTTTTATTTTTTTTGTGGCAAAGCATTTTTAAAAATCAACTTACCTGTTAAATGCTTTAAAAACTTCTCTTTCATCCGAAGATCTCGAGGAACGATTTCTGCATGGAAATGAAAAACACACATCTTATGTAGAAGATTTCCATACCTTAAAAATGGTCCAGACTTTTCCTGAGCCACCAATGTATTTCATAGCTAAAATAATACGTTTTAATGTTCTCACCCCCTACTTTTTTTTTGCACAATGGTAGGCAACAGCTTGAGCCTGGCACATCATACATTACGGCAGTACACAATCCTTTCTTCTCTGTTTCTAAGGCTTTATTACTAAGCAGCTGTTGTGCAAAACGTGTTAAGGTAGCCGGTAACATAATATATGAAAGAATAATAACCACATGGGTACACCTCCCACTTTACTATAAACCTGATTTTTGAATTGCAATCCAATAGACCTGTTTTCTAAATTAGGACACTTGACACTTGTGATGATAATGGGGTCAGATGAACCCCAAACTGAGTTGCAAGAATGTAAATTTATATGGAACAAAGCAGCACCCTTATTTCCCCCAAATTCACAAGTCAGCAACACAATAATTCAATTTAAAGGATAAGTGCACTCTGCAGGTAAAAAAATATGAATTTGCTTTGGGAGTTTGAAAAGCATTGCATCTGTGATCAGCAGCGCCATGTGGGACTCGTACAGACTGTCAGTATAAGCTGTCTGTCCGTACATCATATGGGCAGGCAGTTTCACAAAGACAGGAGGACTCAATTACTCGAGCACTCAACAGCACCCTAGTTGTTCATTAAGAACTACAAGCCTACAGCCAAAGGCTGTCGGTACTTGTAGTTCATTGATTCACAGGGATCTGTGAATCAAGGATGCAGCCATGTGAGCGAAGCCCTGCACAGCCGCCCTTTTTTAAACAGTGACAGCAGGTACTGGGGAAAAGATCCTTGGCTTGCTGTCACATGGACTCCGGGGATCGGGAAGCAGCTGCAGGATCGGGAACATGTTACATGTTCCACCCTAAATACAGATGGAACATGTAACATGTTCCTGAAGGTGAACTTATCCTCTTAATCTTGTGTACATGGCCAAGCAGAGACCTGACACATTTTCATATATCCCCCACCAACCAGCTAGAGCAGATCAAATTGAATAAACAGTACCTAGCTAGGGCTTCACAGATGCAAAAGACTTCTAATTAAGCCCTGGGGTAAAATTGCCATGTCATAAAACCTCTAGCAGGCCATCAACATGGTTTTAATGTATTCTGGTTGTAATTGATCATTGGAAAACCATTTAGAGGCAATACACAATTTAAATCTAGCATTACTTGACCTGAAACTGCCCTTTTCATACATCTCCAGCTCTAAAATTGTACACATAATTCATAATCCCAGTTATGATAAAATTACTTTCATAACAAACTTCTACCTGAATGTATAAAAATATAATGAGCATGATCCATGTCAAGTCTAATGTCTATCAAATCATAATTTCATTCTGTGCAACAATTTGTTGGTTATCGGGCTGTGTCCCATCCACCAATGTGAAAAAGTCTCTCTTTACTTCTTATTGTAGCAATATATCACCACATGTGCTACTCCAATGCACTCACCACAATGATATGACCCTCTAACTAAAGGAAAGGTCATAACCGCTTAATCTAGAGACTCCAATGTGCGCTCCAAATACTTTGGCTAATTGACAATTATCCATAAACAGAAACTTCTTTCCAGCAATGTTGCTAATTCCTCTCAGAGGATGTATAATGCACAGCATAAAAGATGAATGATCTCATACTGTAGTATTTATTTGATATAAGTGTCCATACAAGAAAAAAAAAATCTATGTATATACACTCACATATTTGGGTGCCCAGTTCCTCGACACCAATACACTCAGCCTGTGTTACTAATTCCAACCACAGCTCGGCATGCACTCCAAAGACCGGAAGTGACATCACCAAGTATACCGGATATGACAATCATATTACTGCCTCTACATGTTTCACAGATGCAGCATCTTCAGGAAGCCCCATTGGGCTGTAAAACCTGATAATCTGGAAATGTTGATATAGTGAGAAAAACTGGCATTGTGGGAGTGTCCACTGAAATCTAATTAAACGCTTCAGCACTTCCAGGCTCTCTTGATTGGGTGGGGGGTTGGCTCAGTGGCTTCCTCTCGAGGGTCAACAAAATGCTGCTGCAATTGGCAGCTGCAACACTTTTGCACCAAAATTATGAAGGATTGCTAGGCGTCATTCATGAGAGTCAATTACCTTAATGCATCACATTGGACCTACTCCAAGTGAATTGGACTTTGCAGACATTTTTCATCACATTATATTTACTGTTATTATCTATTTCATAGTGTATTTTTCTGTAAATATTAACTTGCACCATTTTTCTTCTCTTTCATTAAAATAATATAAAGAAATCATTTGGTGAAATCTCTGAATGCTCTAACCAGAAATTAAAGAATCATTGTGAGGGCTACCATATTTTAAAAATTCCTGTTAGGGTCTGGCAGCGAGTGTCTAAGACATTTCCTACAGTTTAGAATTGCTAGAAACAGCTGGAAAATCTCTGTGCAGGGTGAAGCTGAAAGTGTAATCATTATTTACTGACAACAGTTGTGGGATTTTAAACTGTTGCCATCAAATTATTGTCTTGGGGTGTCACATTGAGCATGTTTGGACAGTAATTACCAGGCAGAGTTCCAAGGCTGTCCACAACAATACAGATAGGTTCCTTGTGTGTAATTAATCAATTCCTTGCTTCACGTTGTTATCAATGTAGCCATTAGGCCTTGCACATATGAGATTTAGCGTGCTTATGTGCAAAGTGTAAAGCAAACTTTTACAAAAGCACTGTTGAAGCTTTTAGCAATATTTAGCTCCATTTTTGGAATGTTAAAGACAGATGATGATGGGAATAATGTCCTACATTTTAAACAAGCAGCAAGCAGGCTTTAGCACAGGGGTTTTCTCAGGACCCACTAAGAGGCCAGATTTGCAAGATAACTGAAATACATCATGGGTTATATCATTTGCTGCTCAGTGATTGCAGTATTGTAGTCTGCATCTCCCCAAGGTAATACTTAAAATCTGGCCTGTTAGTGAGTCCTGAGGACCAGAGTTGAGAACCACTGCTTTAGCAGATGTAGTCAAGTGCTTGGCTAAGAATGAGAGTGAGAGAAGCACTGGCCACAGCTACTCTCTGTAACTTTTGCCCTGTGGTGCTGAACTGGTTAACAGCTCTATCAGCAAGGAGAGGGAGCTGCTGAGCAGGAAGAGTTCAATAGACTGAGCCCAGCAGCACTGCACTGTGGGAAATGTAGCACTGAAGAGAGATTCTATTATTTAATCAAGAGCTACATTCTTCAGAGAGGAGATTGCTGGGAGGAGGGCAAATAACTACATTTTCCCAGGCTGTAGAGGACACAGCTCCCCTTTGCTATGAGAGAGACTGGAGAATGCACATCAATGTCCAGTGTGCACCTTTCCTACTGCATATTGGCAACCTGAGTGGGATCTGGAGTACTAAGTTTCGGGGTGCCGACAGCCAAGTGACCATTGTGCAGAGCAGTCTAACCACTGTGTGTGACTGGATGGTGAGCTGCAGTATCTCTTGGACTAGTGAGCTGCTACTGTGGGGATTTACAATCTGCTGCTAGAGAGACTGAGCCCATTAGGAACTGATCATACAGCAATCTAGTAGCTGTATTGTTGCATGCAGGCTTGACTGGGACTATTTGCATTTGCACCAACAGTACAAATGGGCCCCAACGCTAGCTGGCTGAAGAGTTAGGCCTAAAGAGTGTCCCTTTAGAGCTACTATGCAGAGACCTTTTGCTTATACCAAGGGGTACCTCTCAGAAGGTTTTTTTACCTTCATGCATTCCATGCATGAAGGTAAAAAACTTGCTGTGTGCAGCTTCCCCCCAGTCCCCCCTTATTCTTATCTGAGCCAGATCTCGACCCAGCGATGTGCACAAGAAGCAAGGCTCTCCTGGCTCTCTCTCTCCTCATTGGTTTAGAGACAGCAGTGGGAGCAACTGGTTCCTGTTGCTGTCAATCACAGCCAGTTAGAAGGGAGTGGGGGGCGGGGACAAGCCATGTGTCTCATGGACACACAGGGCCAGCTCGGTAGCGAGAATGCATGAGTGCCCCCATAACCAGCGGCTTGCTAAGGGGGCACTCGGTGGAGGGAGTCAGGAGCACCTCTGGGGGATCCCAGAAGAGGAGGATTGGGGCTGCTCTGTCCAAACACATTGCACAGAACATGTAAGTATTATATGTTTGTTGTTTTAAAGAAAAAAAACTGAATGTTTACTATCACTTTGCTGACTTTGCTGATTTATGTATTGATTCCAGGCTAGTGGTACAGTACTCTATTCTAAGTTACTTTGGCATGGTGATTATACTGTCTAGCAGGTGTCTGAACCTACCTTCTGTATGCTCATTTAAGCTCAAACCACCATTCATTCTAACCAGTACCAATATATTGAGATCATTTACTACCAAACCATTTTATATCTATTTCCTGGTACCAATTTACAGCCAAGTTAAACGTATCTATACTTTATTATATTATTATTATTATTATTATAGAGGATTTATATAGCGCCAACAGTTTACGCAGCGCTTTATAACTTGATGGTAGACAGCACAAATACAATAGACTTAAATACAGTAGGAATCAGAGGGCCCTGCTCGTTAGCACTTACAATCTAAGAGATTGTGTTCTTATAAGTGCTTTCAGTGACTTTCATTCAACTAGGTGTGCCAGAGGGTAGTGGCGGTACTACCAGGGTCACAAAGGTCGCACTTGGGATTTTGAAATAAAATTCTGGTTGTACGTTATTACACTATGTGGATTTCTATCACTTCCATATATTACCTGGTTGGGAATTGAGAGAATAAGAGGCTGAGTTTTGGTGCCAGACGGTGCTCCGGTGACCTGAGAAGAGGCTGCTCTTATCCCATACCCTGCAGAGGGTTATATCTGCTGGCTTTTCTCACCTTACTAGAGATAGTGGGTCATTCAATCTGGTAAGAGCATTACCTTACCCTCTCTCACCGAGGTGCTTAGATAAGTGGTGGTGGATATCATATGGGAACGTTGGAACTTTGGTGCACCTTATCTCATCTCAGTGGAAGTTTCCATAATACAATTGTTCCTCCTCATGGTTCATGGTGATCTGGAAATTTGCTTCTTGCAAGCGATAGAGACTGCTGAACCTACTCTAATGCTGCTGATGAACTTTTCTTTGTTGATGAATTCAAGTTTACATTTTTGATTTATGAATGTAATTTATATGTTTATGTTTTTTGCACTATATTTTGCACTTCATATACCATCATTGAGTTGGTGGTATATGCACACTTATAAGCACATGTTCTATATATGTGGGGTATGATTTGACCCCCGTTTTTGCACTTTAATGCTTAGCGTGACAGAAATTTATATTTGATTTGGTTTATGGTGTTCTTATCGCACATTTGTTTGTCGCTGCTTTACTATTGGTTCACCTATCTAAGCGTGGTATTTACCTAATTCCTATTACACCATGTTACATTACTCCCTTAAATATGGGTGTTTCATATAACATGGCTCAAAAGGTGAACTTAGCCTTTAAACACTTCAAGAACTTTGCTTGAAGATGGCTGAAAGTTTTGCAAGCTTGATGTACACATTTCTTTTATACTGTACAAGCAAAAGCGCACTTGTACATGGCCTATCAATGTAGTAGTTTGTCCCCTCTTAAGGCCTGTACACACGGTACAATTATCGGTCTAAAGTTGTCGTACAGCCTGTCGTGCCATAATCTGACTGTAAGTACGCTCCATTCAACTGCCGATTTTGAATTATCGTCCATCAAAAGTTGTATGGGCAGACTAGAAAACTTTTGTCTGCTGACAAGGGGTCGTCCAATTTTGGGCTCAACTGTACAGAAGTTGGACAAACAAACGTTGTAAGTACAAACACACATGCTCGGAACCCAGGAATGAGCCGGAAGTGTTCGGTCATGTAAACACAAAATTAGCGGAAGGGTGATGCACGAAAACTCAACTTCCTCTTTATACGCTCACTATGTTCGCATTTGTCGAAGATAACTTTACTCCTGTCGGTACACTAGACGAAATCATGGACAGCCGATTTTGGGAAAAGTTGGACGTGCGGTGGTACGACAATCGCATCATGTGTACGAGGCTTTACTCTATGAAAACATCCTGGTTAAGCTGCCGTTCAGTGTTTAGGTATACAATGGCTCTGGGGAGTGTAGAAGGTACATGTGAACATGTGACCTCTTGACTGGCAGACCACAGTAGTGTAGAGGAAATTCTGCCAAAACATATAAAGCAAGGAAATCCAGGCTTACAAACTGTTGAGCTATGTCTGTTCTATCATGATCTGTATAAAAACAATCCTTTCATAATGTGTTTACTGCACCCTCTCCTAACTGCTGCCGGCTAATCACATAGATGAAAGCATTGGGCTTGGTGGCATAAACAGGAGTGGTACCATACTGCTAACATAAACATATCTATGTTTATTTTACCAAGTTTAGGAAAAACTACAGCTAACAGACATGATGTGTCAGTGTCTTACCGTGTGCTGCTAGAAACGTTTAAAACAGACAGAAGACGTAAAAGTCTTGTCGTTTTATGGTTCAATAACTTTTATTCAATAAAGAATAACAATAAGAGCAATAAATCCGCCCACGCAGTCGCTTAGTCTTGCTGTTTTCACACAAAGGTAAATCAAACCAATATCATAAGCAGAAGAGCCAAAAGTAAATATACACAAATGAACAGCTCATTAAATGATAAAATAAAAAAAAAGCTTTTACTGCAATTTTCACCAATCCAAAGTCTTTGCCCAGAGTAATTAATTTCAGCTGCTAGATGCCATCAGTTGGACAGCCAAGCATCATTCAGTCTATTTCCTCTGAGCCCAGGTTGCCATGGACTCCCTCAGCCTGTGACTGAACAGTAAAGGGAGACACAGTCCAGATTGGGCCAATGTACACTATATTGTCAACAGTATTGGTACGCCTGCCTTTACACACACATGAACTTTAATGGCATCCCAGTCTTAGTCCATAGGGTTCAATATTGAGTTGGCTCACCCTTTGCAGCTATAACAGCTTCAAATCTTCTGGGAAGGCTGTCCACAAGGTTTAGGAGTGTGCCTATGGGAATGTTTGACCATTCTTCCAGAAATGCATTTGTGAGGTCAGGCAGGTGAGGTCAGGCACTGATGTAGGATGAGAAGGCCTGGCTTGCAGTCTCTGATCTAATTCATCCCAAAGGTGTTCTATCGGGTTGAGGTCAGGACTCAGTGCAGGCCAGTCAAGTTACTCTAACCCAAACTCACTCATCCATGGCTTTATGGACCGCTGTGGAAGCTGGAAATCGCTGTAGCAGTCCACACTACTGCAATCTTCTGGGTCCTGTGCTGACTGGCTGCCTCACTGCATATTAAGTACAGGGCATTACTTGCTTGCCACTGCTGTCATTCACAGAACATCTTCTATTTTTTCCACACATACCATGTGTTTTCTGATTGGACAAGGTGTAGATTTTGACATCAACACTCTGCCTCTCCAGCTCATCCAATCAGGAAACACTTTGCATTCATGGAAAATATACAAGGTGTTCTGTGAAAGGCAGCAGTGCTAAGCAAGTGAGCCTCAGAGGACAGTAAGCAGTGGGGCAGAAGCTTGGTATTGGGGGCACTTGACGGGGGAGGGAGGAGCCAGAACCGCTGGGGAACCAAAAACAAAAGGATGGGGCTGCTCTGTGCAAACCATTGCACCAAGCAGGTAAGTATAGCATATGTGTTTGTTTTTTTTATCATTCTTTCCGTTAGAATCACTTTAAATTGCTTCAAGCTGGACCAATTGCTCCAAGCTGGACCAATGTAACTATGCAATTAAGATCATATCTGGAGTTCAGCTTTGAGCATGAGGCCACCCCTAGCTCAATCATTTCTTCCCTCAGTTATAAGAAGCCGGTGAGTGAGCCAGGCTATTAGCAGCTAGTCAAAATTAAATTGATCAAGTTTGGTGGACTAACTTATTAAAGGCCAACAAAACCTCTGTTTACGCATGCGCCTGTGTCAATGGGCTTTTGTTCATTTCAGACAGGATTTGCAAGTGTATGGGAATGCAAAACCCAACTAAAGCAGGTCAGATGGAAGTCAACTGCTGGACCCCTCGCTGTAGCATGCAGCCTTTCCAATTTCCAGACTGAGCTCTGCACTAACAGATGCTCTCCAGGCTTTGAGAACAGAAGGAGCATCCATGAATCTTTCATAAAAGATCTATCAAAAAAGTTTTACAGGAAACAAAGCTAAAAATTCTACATTAAAAGTGTTCCCTCTGGAAGAATTACAGCCAACGTTCAGAACAGAAGTATTCTGTGCAGAAGAAGAGAATACAGATGAATAATAGGATAAATATCTACCCCTCACCAGTTACTCCCTCTTGACAATTTAAGGCCTCTTGCACACGATACTCTTGTTTGAGCATCTACTTTTTCAGACTTTTTTTATGTATTTGTGCATATTTTCCCGCAAATGCGTGCAATTGAGCAAACGTATTCTTGTGTGCTTGTTCTGCAGATTGTAAATAATGGCCATTACGCATATTTGCGAGCAATCACTCACATTCACGCGCATATAGGAGTAATTTACTGACCAAAAATGCAGATTTTCCTATTTTTTTTTTTTACTGAAGAATACATGGCGCTTATGTACAAAAAAAGGGGGGGGGGGGGGGTATGGCGCTGCCACAAGGTGCTCTCTGTGAGATAGATATTGTGATGGGTGCAAGTGTGCAAAGATGGGCAATATACCAAAAGCAATCATATATATAAAAAACGTGATTACTAAACCAGATGTGTAAAATCCATGATATAAATCCTGTGCAAAATTGCAATGAAAACAAATCCCATATATTAATAAGTAAAACAATTATAATAATAAAATAAAAAAATAAAAAACATATATAGTAGTCAAATCATAATTAATCAAATGTGTAAAAATCCATGAACTTAAATCTGTGCAAGGCTGTAGTGAAAATAAGTCCCGTGTATTGGTAAGTGAACAAATATTTGTAAAAATAAATTTAAAAATTAAATACACTAATGTCCATTCAAGAAAGCAAAAATGTATGTGTGTTCTCCTTTAAAACCAAAAGACCTGATATAGGCAAGTAAAAACAATATCATTTAAAGAGGTCACAATATGATTGAAGTCCCAACATGTTTCTATGGCAAGTAGATCTATGAGGAATTTGAATATAAGACAGTCCCAGAATATTCCCTTATACTGTAGTAGGGTCCATCAAAAGTGCTCCTGCGGTGTGAAGTCATATAATGCAAATATGTGAGGTCCACTTGTGCTCCCCTCCATAGTCCCCACTTACCAGAAAACGCCACCCTTGCAGGGGTAAAGCACATGTAGGCTGTCACTGGTACGGATGTTCCTTCAGGGGTTGTACCTCCACTGTACAGATGGACTCAAATCCAGAGAACTCCGGTATTCATTAACACTGCCCAGTTGTTTGTGTGTCCACTTCTGAAGAAGTGCTCAGCCTTGTCCTCTGCATACTGAGCTGTACATCTAATTGGCTGCCTCAATCTGAGGCTTCCTAGGGAAGGCAGAAGCCCTCTATTAATTTAGTATTTTATTACTTGTGGCTTGTTTTTTGTCCCAGATATTCTAAGCGCAGGGTGCATTGTCCTTTTTTTTTAAAGCACGACGCTTGTTTACACACTTGTGTGCATAGGCACATTACAATGAATGGGCTGTATTTTAGCTCAGTAAAAAAATAAGCTGTGCTGAGTTTTTTGAAGCTGCAGTGTGCAAGAGACCTTAGGGTGCACATTCATATTAAAAACTTTAATTTATATTTGGTTCTCTTTAAAATATATCTATCTAAAGCCAAAAGTTTAGTTTTCAGTTTGGGACAGGGTAGGTTAATGGGTAAAAGCCCAGCCCATACATGTTCTTTTAGTTTTTAATAGAGCTGGAGGGGTTAAAGCCACTCTCAGGTTTTTATTGATGTCTGTTTCCAATTTTTTTAAAAAAACCATGTTTTAATTGATGTGTCTCTGTTGAGAATTACTCTTACATTATGTTTTGTTATTTATAACCTGACATTTTCACTCTTCCCCACTGAGAAAATAAGTATATAATAGTGTCTGTAGCCTTGTTGGGTTGACTACCCTTGTGTTCTTCTTTATCTGACACCTGTCAAATTGACAGGGAGTGGAGAGATCTTCCTTTACTTTCCTGAGAATAAAATAAGGATAGAACAGTGGTTCTCAACTCCTGTCCTCAGGACCCACCAACAGGCCAGATTTTCAGGGGAGATGCAGACTAAAATACTGCAATCACTGAGCAGCAAATTATATCACCTGTGATGTATTTCAGTTATCCTATAAACCTGGCCTGTTAGTGGGCCCCGAGGACAGGAGTTGAGAATAGGGTTGCCACATCATCCCTTTAATCCAGGACACATATGAATTACACAGGATCTGAGGCTAATTTAATGCAGATGAGGCACCAAGTGAGTTTAATTACCACCTTAATCAGCCACAGAACCTGTATAATTCATGTGTGTCCTGGATTAAAGGGATGATGTGGCAACCCTAGTTGAGAACCACTGGGATAGAAGCTTCCCAGCTGCACTCTTTGCTGTGACCGACCTATCTGATCTAGGGCAGTGTTTCTCAACCCTATCCTCAAGTACCCCCAACATGCCATGTTTTGGGAATTTCTCTTGGATAAGATAGCTGTCCAAAATACCAAGCCATTGACTCTGATTTAAAGCACCTGTGCAAGATAAAGGAAAACCTGAAAACATGGCCTGTTGGGGGTACTTGAGGACAGGGTTGAGAACCACTGATCTAGGGTGCTGGGCCAATTGAAAAGAAAGAATGCCATTCACACACCTAGATTTTGTTCTGATATATAGTGGTATTTAAAAATAAGATATGCAACTTTATGGACCATGCAGAGTCCCCTTATCAAATCCTTTACAATTGCAGGTTGGCTAGAACTGGCTCTATGCCAGTGGTTCTCAACTCCGGTCCTCGGGACCCCCCAACAGGCCAGATTTGCAGGATAACTGAAATACATCACAGGTGATATCATTTGCTGCTCAGTGATTGCAGTATTCTAGTCTGCATCTCCCCAAGGTAATACTTAAAATCTGGCCTGTTGGTGGGTCCCGAGGACCGGAGTTGAGAACCACTGCTCTATGCGAAGATCAAAGGATACACATAGGCAGTTGAATATAAATAAAAACTGCAACCTGTTTGCAACCTTTATTCATGCAGAAGCCACTAATACATTCAAGAGTGCTTGACTGTTAGGCCTCATGCACTAGGGTTGCATCATCCCTTTAATCCAGGACACATATGAATTGCACAGGTTCTGAAGCTAATTTAATGCAGGTAAGGCATCAAGTGAGTTTAATTACCACCTTAATCAGCCACAGAACCTGTGTAATTCATATGTGTCCTAGATTAAAGGGATGATGAGGCAACCCTATCATGCACACAGGATGTTTTTTGACTGCAGCTGTTTTTAGCTGCAGACATTTTTTTCTACAGTCATTAAACTCCCCATCATGTTATCTTATGTGTTCATGCACACATAGGCTGTTATCAGCTGTTTTTAGCAGTAACTTTTTTGAGCTGTAAAAAAAACCCAAGAGCTGAGGGTTTTTTTGGAAGTTTTTCAGCTGTAAAAACAATCAAATGCTTAAAACGTCCAAAAACGACCAAAAAAGCTCAAAAACTTCAATCCCCAACGTTTTTGGACGTTTTAGACCAATTGAAAAAAAAAACCGCTGGCCCTTTAAAAATGCAAAAAAAGGCGGTAATATAACGCTGGTAAAGGCTGAAAACATCCCAGATCAGCTACTGATGTTTTTTGTCTGTTTTTTAAAAGTCCTGTGTGCATGAAGCCTTAGTAACCAGGTGAAAATGTCATGGCTGTGCTCTCAGGAGTCCTGACAGAGAAAAAAAAAGCCCTCCCATCCCCCTCAAAAAAAGAAGGAGGCCTCTCTTGTCTCTGTGTTGGCCTGGCTCTGTTTGGAGATCTGATATTGAAAATTATAGAACAATTCTCCTTTAGGTTGGAGTTTTTGTTTCAGTTTCATAACCTATAGACAGTTTAACCACTTCAGCCCCGGAAGGATTTCCAGCTTTAGGACCGGAGCCCTTTTTGCGATTTGGCGCTGCGTCGCTTTAACTGACAATTGCGCGGTCGTGCGGCGTTGTACCCAAACGAAATTTGCGTCCTTTTTTTCCCACAAATAGAGCTTTCTTTTGGTGGTATTTGATCACCTCTGCGTCATTTCTGATCGCCGCTATAAACAAAAGAAGAGCGACAATTTTGCAAAAAAACCCAAATTTCTTACTTTTTGCTAAAATACAAATCCAAAAAAAAAAAATATAAAAAAACATTTTTTTTCACCGTTTTTGGCCGATTTATATTCTTCCTCATATTTGCGATAAAAAAATCGCAATCGGCGTTTATTGATTGGTTTGCGGAAAAGTGGTCGCGTTTACGGATGATGAGAATTCATTTTTGGGGTTTTTATTTTTTTATTTTTTTTTACTAGTAATGGCGGCGATCTGCGATTTTTAGTGGTACTGCGATATTGGGGCAGATATGTCGGAACGTTTTGACACTTTTTTGGGACCATTGGCATTTATACAGCGATCAGTGCTATAAAAATGCACTGATTACTGTGTAAATGCCATTGGCAGTGAAGGGGTTAACCTGCAGGGGGCGCGCTAAGGGTTAAGTATGTTCCCTGGGCGTGTTCTAACTGTATGGGGGCTTGCCTAGCTGGGGAAGGGAAGTGGTCACAGCCTTCACGTACAGGAAGGCTGTGATCACAGCCCTTCCCCCTCACACAGAGCGGAGGTCCGTGTTTACTTACACGGACCTCCGCTCCTTCGCTCCGGGGGGGGCATCGCGGGTAGCCGGCGGCAATCGAAGCCGCCACACCCGCTCCCTGGCCCCCCCCCGAACACAGTGGCTCTGTATCTCGGCCGCCGTCGTATCACGGCGATTTGCGTTACAGAGCCACTTTGTCGCCGTCAATTGCCGATCAGCGGTCGGCAAGCGGTTAAGAAAAGTTATATCCAGTCTTAAAGTGTTACCAAACCCAGGATCCTGCATTCACTATATCTGGTCTCCCACAGTACACAGCACATGGAAATGCAATTATTTTAGTAAATATAAACTGCTAAATACATTTTCTCATCAGCAGTATATAGCAATCTTGTGACTTCTATCAGTGTCCGGTTAAAGCTTGTAGGGGGAGTTTTCATTCTACTCTGACTGTCCTATGAGGCTGCAGGACCTCTGCACCTCTTTCTGGACAGTGCTGATTGGCCCTGTGCTGATCACATGCACTCTCCCAAGAAAAAAACTTTCTAGCAATACACACTAAACTGAGCATGTGCAGGGTGACTCAAAAGGCCCCTGTCTTATCAGGAGATTGACTGGGGACAGTGGAAGAAGGGGAGGATAAGAGAAGACAGGATCAAACAGCCTTTTTACACAATGTAGAGGATTAACCCTCTAGGTTCCACAGTGAGTATAACAAGCATGCTTTACTGGATATACAGACTGACTTTACTGTTATGGGTTTAGCAACACTTCAGTCTTAAAATGTTTTCACCTTGAAATGGCTGTATTTAATAAAAAACAGCCCTAAATACAGAAATACAGCAGAGCATCTATATTTGAAACCAAGCAGAAGATATTATTGATGTGCACATGCTGTCATAACTAATCTCATTACATGTAATCTTGTACATGTAGCTCGTCCTCACTAATAAGATCCCAGGAGACCAAAAAACAAAAACAGCTGTCTACCTCCTTGATATTAGGGCCCAGTGATCATACATTTTTGCAAATCGAAAATGTCATACTGTTTGGAGAGGAACTTTTGTAGTGGAGTATATGTATCTAAATAAAACTGAAGTGTATTTAAAGTTATTGGATATGATGAGAAAATGTTAGAATCCTGGTTTCTATTGCAGTCTGTGTCTCCGCTGGGGAGATTCACCTTTTAAGTCCTGGGGCCATTGTCACTGTGACTAAAAGTGAAGGAAAATCCAACATTTTGAGTTGCCTTTTTTGGTGACAGAATCCCTTTATGATTAAAGTAGTTGTTAACCCACCACGACATGTTTCTATAATCCATTCTATGAATGCATTGCCCCCCTGTGACTGTCCTTTATGTAAATAACAGTGCATATACCTTGTATACAGAGCACTCATCAGCGCTGATTGAACGGCCGATTGTCTCCTCTCTCTGCCCGACATATGCAGTGGGCGGGGCCGGGGATTCCCCTCTGACGTCAGTCAGGAGAGGAGGAGAGAGACAACCCCGCCGGGCAGAGAGAGGAGCCAAGCCGCGGCTCAATCAGCGCTTTTTATACAAGGTATATACACTGTTATTTGCATAAAGGACAGTCACAGTGGGGCAATACATTAATAGAGAGTGTGGATTGTAATAATAAATGATTGATTTGAGCAGCGGGACATGAGGGGGCAGTGCAGACATGGAGCTCTGAGACAGAGAGGGGAGGAGGGAGAGGGGGAGAGAGCAGACAGAACACACAGCGCAGGCTGTGGATGATGGAGACACGCACTGACTCCGATATCATAGCTTGGCAGCCATGTTTTTTGGAGTCAGCGCAGAGAGGGGAAGGCAGAACCTGCCAGGATAGCCAGGTATTACAGGTGATACAGGGGGACAAATGTCACATCACAAGCACTGTGCTGTATAACATACCTTATAGGAACAGGATTTATTTCTTTTTTTGGGTTAACAGAGGCTTTAACAGCAAACAAACATTAACAAGACCAGCAATCCATTTCCATTTTCTTTTGTATTGGTGTCAGTATAACTGTAAGCATATTTTATATCTACCTTTTAGAAACTTGCTAGCCCATTTGTGTACACTCTCATTATACATCAGTCTTTTCACTTTGTCCCCAGCCCAGCTTCACACACATACCAAGGATTATATGAGGAGACTCTAATAACGTTATTGGAAAGAGATCTGGAAATATATTAGTAGTGGTAAGTGTAACATACTAAAAGCAATTAAGCAGAAAAATCTTTCTGGAGATTATGTAAACTACAGCTATTTTTGGATGTAACCAATAAACGTCTAACCCATTAGTTGAAATTGCTGTTATCATTAAAACTGCATTTAAGTGTAACTCAAGGGAAGTGCAAAAATGTCTTGGAATACTGGATCCAAAAATAGATGCTGTAGAGATAGATAGATAGATAGATAGATAGATAGATAGATAGATAGATAGATAGATACTTTAGAATTTGACTTTGTCACCACTTTACTAAAATGTAAAAAAAGTTTCAAGGAAAAGAATGATTTTAATACTTACCTCTCCTGCTGCCCGCATCAACAGTCTGCTGTATTGAAGAAATATTGTCACTACAGGACATTGTAGTCATGTAGGGGCCAGCGTGAGGAACCACAGAGTGCAGCGGGGGACCAGGATTCCTGTACACCCAAGAAGTGTGTCAATGCAGAAGATTCTTCTGGTAGTGGAATCTCTTTAATATAGTAAAGATCGGTAGTACAGGAGGCAGGATAGGTAAGTATTAATGCAGAACTGTAGGCAAAACTTTTTTCTGGTGCCTCCATGGCACCATACTAGTGCATATGCTGCCATGGATATGCACCAGGAAAGGAAAATTACGGTAAGTATGCAAACATTCTCTGTTTTTTTTAAATGTTGGATAGAGCAAGGGAGGGTTATAAACCCTGTAAAGTTTATTTTTGCCATCTTTGTCCCATTGGGGAGATTAACCTTCACTTCCTGTGAGAGGAAAACCTTGCAAATGAAGGGAATCTCTTGGGGACCCCCAGGTCACCAGAACTAGTGTCCCCATTAAAAGATTTACCCTCTATATTTTTCTGGGGACAGTCCAAGATTTTGGATTTTATTGTACTTTAACTGGTTCCTGACTGGCTCGCGTACATTTACTGCTGCAGAGTGGCGCTGTTTCGCAAATCGCCGTCTATAAACAGCGACTCGCACGTGCGTGGCTAGCAGGTGTGAGCGCTCTCATGCCTGCCATACTCTGTGGGAGTGTGCCCGCAGTGAGCTGTGATTGCTGGCCACTGCTGAAAAACGGGGAACCGCCGATGTAAACATGGCTGTTCCCTGCACTGTCAGGCAGCATGACAGAGATCTACTGATCCCTGTGACTGGGATCAGTTAGATCTCTCACGCTCCTGACAGCCCAGCCCCCTCACAGTTAGAACATGCCCAGGGAACACAGTTAACCCCTAGAGCGCCCCTCAGGTTAACCCCTTCACTGCCAATGCAATTTATACAGTAACCAGTGGACATTTAAATTTCCAATCGCTCTATAAATGTCATTGGTCCCAAAAAAGTGTCAAAAATGTCTGATATGTCCGCCCCAATATCACAGTCCCAATAAAAATCGCAGATCGCCGCCATTACCAGTAAAAAAAAAAATTGTAAAAATGACAGAAACGGCAGAAATTCATTCTCATGGTTTATAAACGCGGCTACTTTTGCGCAGACCAATCAATAATGGTCCTAACATGGGAAATCCTTCCGGGGGTGAAGTGGTTAATTTCAATGATAAAGGTAAACAGGACAAATAGAGAGGGTGAATCTCCCTAACGGAACAGACAGCAATCAAACCTGACAGATGTTCTGTTCCATATCCCCTCTATCCAAAACTAGGAAACATTTTTGCCTTTAGTTATACTTTAAATCCCTCTTTTCTATGTAGCTTTTTTTTAAACTTTTAGGTTAGGTAGTGACAGGGTCTCTTTAATCAGAATAGTGGCTATGGCGCCACTATGCAGGCAGGAGTGGGGCGTTTTTAACCCCCAAGAGGGGGTTAGCAAGGAGTTAAAAGTGCCACCGCATGGCGCGACCGAGGCGGTGTTCAGCCGTTTCGGAAGCGCCCATTGATTACAATGGAGGAGGCGGTGGAGGAGTGGTCCTGCAAGTGCACCACCCCAGTGTGAAAGCACTCAAGCTTTCAAACTGGGGAGAATGGGGGGTTTCAGGCAAATCGCCTTAAAAACGACCCAGTGTGAAAGGGGTCTTAGACTTAAATGGGACATACCAGTACCACTAGATTAAGGCCCAATTCAAGTCTGTGGGGAGTTAATGTGCAGGTATGAGTAGTGCCAAGATGATTTTTGAATGTTTCCTTAATAGCTTTAGGTCAGGTACTGATTTTTCCCTTTTGTTCTTTATAGACAAGGTCAGTTATGTGAAATTTGGCCACGCTGTGGACACAGTTGCTTCACTGTTTTGTTAGTAAATAGACGAAGAACTATTACTTTATATCTTTACAACACACTAATCTCTACAAGCTCGTTTATCAGAAAGACACACAGAACACCTAGAAACTGTTTTTTGCTTTACATGTATTACATTTATTTTCGGCTACCAAGACCTATAAATAGTTTCTATTTCATCGAAGAAAGCCAGAGATCAAGGTTTAACGACCAGCCCATTATGAAATTCTTCTGCAAATGGGTGTCATTAATGGTGTTTAACGTGAACCTGGCCTGACCTTAAGCACTTCTAAGGTAAAATCAGGATTAAATGCAGACACCGTTTTATAGTGGGTGTGGCTTAGCACTGGAAAGTGTGGGGCTTATTGTCACCTTGGACAGAAGTTAAAGCGTATTTTCACTTTTGCATTCAAATTTAAGAAAACTCCACAATATGTTTGTTATGTGTTCTCTTTCACAGGTAAAAACCTACCTAGGATTTGTTTCTTGCCAGATGGCCCAGAATAGAGCTAAAAAGGCAAGCTGAAATGTGCAGCTATTTTTTTAAGGTATGCTATGTGATTGGGTACATGTAACAAATATAAAGAAGGTGTTATCCCAATTTGGCTGCAAACATTGAAATAAATTTTAACCTCTGAATATGATGCTGAGCACATGCATTCAACCTCTTTGGTCAACCATGGCGAGGCCTGAACAATTCTTTTTTTCAGATCCTCAGAGAGTTCTTTGCCATGAGGTGCCATGTTGAACTTCCAGTGACCACTATGAGAGAGTGAGAGCGATAACACCAAATTTAACACACCTGCTCCCCATTCACACCTGACACCTTGTAACACTAATGAGTCACATGACAGCGGGAAGGAAACATGGCTAATTGGGCCCAATTTGGACATTTTCACTTAGGGGTGTACTCACTTTTGTTGCCAGCGGTTTAGACATTAATGGCTGTGTGCTGAGTTATTTTGAGGGGACAGCAAATTTACACTGTTATACAAGCTGTACACTCACTACTTTACATTGTAGCAAAGTGTCATTTCTTCAGCGTTGTCACATGAAAAGATATAATAAAATATTTACAAAAATGTGAGGGGTGTACTCACTTCTGTGAGATACTGTAAAAGTCTGAAAAATTTGAAACCAGGATCAGGGTTGTAGTCCTGTAGTCTAATTTTTTTTTTTTAAACGTATGGCAACCCTGATGTTCCTGTCCTTACCATTCCCTTTTCAGATTTTTTATCAACAACATATCAATACTTTCAGCCCGCTTGGTAAAAACTCTTCATTGTAGCTATATATGACAGGTGTGGCAGTTTCAGACAAAGCAATCATTGGCTCCTGCTGCTGCTGTCAATCACAGCTAGTGAGGCAGTAGCAGTAGCTATAGGGACACTCAGCAAGGGGGAGGAGTCCAGAGAGCCGACGGGGTCCCAAAAAAAGGAGAATTGGGCTGCTCTGTGCAAAGCCACTGCACAGAGCAGGTAAGTATGACATGCTTGCTATTTTTGTCCTTTACAATCACTTTAAGGTATAAAACCTTTTACCTTTAGAACTAATTTAAGTTGACATGCTTTGGTTTGTAGGTGGACAGGAAAATATCAGATGCCAATGAGGTATGATGAAACTTGTAGTAGTTTCTAGAAGTGCAGAAATGATAACCAACTTCTTTCTATGGGCTTTATAGACAAGAGAAAAGAAGATGCATGGGATGGAACAAACATTCTGCTGTGTGTAGAAGCGGCGCATCTGGATCAATTACATATGTGCACTGCAAATATTCCTTATGAGTGATCCTTTACCAACAAAAAGGCATGGACATGGCTATTTCCACCATTAATGGTATTTTATGGTTGCAAGGTCAGGATTAATCCACTTAGTAGACAACATTTTCTTGGAGATAACTATTGTTGGTGTTTTTGCAGAGACAGAGAAAGCTATAACACTATAGACATTCCTGCAGAAATTCTTTGGTGTACCTACCTAAAGCTGGCAGTAGACGACTGAAAAAAAAAAAAATAGACTTCTTCATCCACAAATATTAGGTGGATGGAGGAATCATCCACCAGAGCATTGTACTCTGACAGCAGCTGTCAAAATACATTGATCAGTGTCTGCAGCCAATTGGTGATTGACAAAAGCTTTCCAGCATGCACCTTCAACAGAAGTCAATTAAATGATCTACTTCTGTCAGGCAGACACAGCTGAATTTCCATCAGTGTATGGCCAGCTTTTGCTGGGTACACAGGTATTCAAGCAAAGCCAGCTTTAACAGCCCATTTACATCAGGGCAATCCATTATGTAATTAGTTAACGTCAATTGCTTTACGACAGCCCATTTATTTAGATGGGCTGCTGAATCACCAAAATGAACCAAAAATTGGACCTACAGCATTTTCTCTAGCTCATCATGCCATAATGCATGGACAGTATGTTGTACACAGGTGCTTTATGATGGTGAATGACACCACACTGCACCAATCATGCGCATTACCAGAACACACTAGTAGTATGTTTTGGTTCTCGTGGATTTAAATTTGCTGCCTTGTTTAGCTTATTTTAGCTTAGGTGAACTATCTGTGCATACAGAACTGAAACTTGTCAGATTAATTTTTTTTGCCCACAATGTCATGTTATACTTAAAGTAGAGAGGGATTACAACACCTGTCAGTTTGTATTGCTGTTGCCCTCATTAAGGAGATTCTCCCTCTCTGTTTGTCTTGTTTACCATTATCATTGAAAGTGAAAGAAAAAGAAAATTCCAAATTTTGGGTTGTCCCCAGAAAAGTAATAAAGGGGAAATCTTCCAATGGGGACACTAATCTAGTGACCTGGGGGTCCCCAAGAAATTCCCTTAATTGTCAGGGATTTACTCTTACTTCCTGTTTCAATATGAAACCAAAATCAACAACACGGGGACATGACCTCAAACTAACTGGAGGGAAGTTCAAAACTAATCTTAGAAAGTTTTATTTTACTGAAAAGGTGGTTGATGATTGGAATAAACTACCAACAGAGGTTGTGAGACAGTCAACAGTAAATGCCTTCAAACATGCTTGGGATAAACATATAAACATAAATCTATATTCAGACAACAAGGTTAATGTGAAAAATAAATAAATAAAAAGGGGCAGACTCGATGGACTACTCAGTCTTTTTCTGCCGTCACTTTTCTATGTTTGGCTATGGGACAGGAAGTTAAGAGAAATCTCTGCAATGGGACACAGATGGTGAAAACAAATCTGTGAAGGGGCTTCGGGGACTTGCTTCTCACTTGGCTGGCCGCACTCTACTCTTCACCCTCTGCTGTCATCTGCTATGCGGGCTGCCTATTGCCCTAATTCCCCATTTTCAGAGGAACACGGCAGGGTTGCCCCCTGTCTCCTGTTCTTTTCATCCTTGCCCTTGAACCTCTGGCCATAGCTCTCAGGGCTGACCCAAACATCAACGGAATTCCATATGCAGGCGAATGTTACAAGGTAAATATGTTTGCGGACGACGCTCTTTTGACCCTGACTAACCCAATTGTCTCCTTGCCCAATCTACACTCTTTTTTTACCCGATTTCAGGGCTCCAAATTAATCCGCACAGAACAACCGCACTGAATATCTCCCTTCCAATATCTCTAGTTACGCACCTCCAATCCACCTTGCTGTACCGCTGGGCTAGCTCTGCTTTAGAATATTTGGGTATTAAGCTGACCTCCACCTATTCCTTTTCTGCCAAATTCTATCCTTTGTTATGCTCCATCACAGCGCTCATGACATCTTGGATTAACTGCATCCACGCCATCAAGATGACAGTCCTCCTGAAGATTTTATACTTCTTTCGGACCCTACCAGTTCGGGTCCCTGTGTTTTTTTTGTGTCTTCTCCAGAAAAGGCTTCTCTCCTTTATTTGGGCTTGCAAGTGCCCCAGGGTCTCCCACCTTACCTTTTATGCCCACAGGCTGATAGGCGGGCTTGGAGTTCCAAACATTGCAAAATATTATCAGGCGGCACAAATTTCCCAACTCCCTATGCTCCAGGCTACCTCCAACATTCCACTCTGGGTTCTTTTGGAAATCCACAACTGTGCAGCGGTCCCCATCTCTGCCTTCCTATGGCTTACTCCAAAATTGCGTCCCCCTCACTCTTTTGGCCCATAGCTTGAAGCTTTGGGACTCAGTTCGGTACTCCGATGGGCTCATGTCCCCATCCCTTCCACTCCTCCCCCTCCTGAACAACCCCATGTTTCCTCCTGGCTTAGAACAACCACACATTTTTTCATGGTGGCCTGCTCACGGATTCTCTCAGGTCTGGCACTTTCTTGGATCCCGCACCTTCCCCTCGTGGGCTTCAATCCGAGACTCATGAAGCTCCCTCAGTGGAATTCTTCTGCTATGTTCAATTGTGACACTGGATATCCTCACTCAGACGCCATGACTCTTTCATGTACCTGAAAACAGCCTTCAAGCATACCTGCCTACACTCACCAGGAATCCCTGGTACAATATCCTTAATTTATTCCTCCCTTAACTCTAATTATACCCCGGCCTCCTTGTCCTATGTTCCTAAGTGGGAGCAGGACCTATCCCCCATTGATTTGGTGGATTGGAGCAAAGCCTGTTCTAGTATTGCAAAATGTTCCTTCAACACGGCTACTCTAGAGGCAGCCTACAAGGTACTCCTCTGCTGGTATTGGGTCCCAACTCATATCGCCAAATCAAACCCATCATACAGTGATAGATGTTTCAGTGGCTGTGGTCAGCGTGTAGATGAATTTCATATCTGATGGTCCTGCCCCTACTTAGTGCGATTTTGGTCAAGGGTATTTGGTCTTCTGTTTATCGCCACCAAGCATGCAATAGCAAGGGCCTGGAAAAAGTTGACTGTTTCATTTGCAGAGGTGAAGAGCATCCCAATGACTCTCATTATTAATGAGAAGATGACTAGTATCCTCCACGACTCCCTTGCTAAATTCCTTAATATGGGGGGCCTGTGGTGATCTTATGCTCTTCCAAATTTGCATCTGACCAGCCTGGGTCTCTCTAATTGACCTCCTCTCCCCGCCCTTGGGGCACATCTCCCTTCCCTATTCTGCACCTCCACTTCCTTTCCGTTTTTTTGCCTCCCGTTTGTCTTTGCCATCTGACCTTCCCTCCCCTCCCTTTTTTTCCCCTTTTTGTTAATATGAGTTCGTTTTGAGTTCTATTTTCTCCAAATTTTGTGGACTGCTCCACACCTCTGCCCCTGAGCAATTTAGCTCAGACACCCTGTGTTGACCCCTGCCTTGACCAGAGGGATATTGTTGTTTGACTATTCAGTCTACAAAACATGTTCTGTCTTTGAATTCTTATGTTGCATCATATTATGCTTACTGCTTACAGAGTATCTTTGAGCGGGATCATTACAGCTATATTTGTTCTTCTTATATTCCAATAAAAAATATTGTACCAGAAATAAAGCTCTAACGAGCAGGGTCCTCTGATTCCTCCTGTATTGAATTGTATTGTAATTTGTACTGTCTGCCCTAATATTGTAAAGCGCTGCGCAAACTGTCGGCGCTATATAAATCCTGTATAATAATAATAATAAACAAATCTGACAGGGGTTATAACTCTCCCATAGACTCGGTTCACACAGGGATGATCCGACTTCAAGGTGACTTCAGCGTGACTTTGGGCGAATTACAGCGTGACCTGAAACAACCTCCATGCCAAGCGACTTTGCCTGAGAGAAGGGAGGGAGGGGGTTGCCTTGGTTTTTCACTGGGTAAATTATTGTATTCTTCCTCTAACCTTGCTTCAATATAGATGGGGATCCAACTTGGAGGCGACTTCCATTGAATTCTATGGGCACATGTAGGACAGAAGTCGCCTTGAAGTAGTACGAGAACCTTTTTTGAAGTCGGAGCGACTACAGTAGTGTACATTAAGACCGCTCCCATTCACATCAATGGGATTTTTTCTGTCAAGCGACTTTGGGCGACTTGGAGCGACAAAAGTCGCCTCCCAAGTCGCTGTAGTGTGAACCAGCTCTAACTCTATCCAAAATGAGAAAAAAAAAGTTTTGCCTATACTTTAAAGGGGCTTATTTATAAAGCAGTGAAAGTGACATTCGCTAAACTTGCACTGCATGTGAATCAAGCACTATTAATTAAAACACATGCAACAGGAAGATGTGTCTGCAGTGAATGTGTGGTGGCTGTCACATTTGCTGTTTTACACATACATCCCATAATCTCTGAGACCTTGGTTATCCAATCAACTTTTGGAATATTCACACAGATAAGCACTAGGGTATAATAATGTAACATATAGTAAAAAATTCTGGCTACAAGTTTGGTTAGGAGGAGGGTTGCAGGGGTACTGAAAATGGGTCCAAAAATGGTATATGTCAAGTTTGACCTCTAGTGTTTCATCTAGTTCACCTGCATCTGATACATATTTTACAGGCAGAATTTATAAAAGCAATACAAAAAGTGTACAGCAAACATTGGTAGAGTTAAAAAGGAATTCTGATTGATTGATGTAGGTTTCAGTACTTTGCACATAGTATTTGCTTATGTTGCTAGGTACGTGTTTAAAGGAAAACAAACATGGAGGCTGCCATTGCTGACCCTCTTCCAAAAATTGCTTGTTTCAATACTTTCTAAAGAACTAATCCAGACCAGGTATGCAGCAAGTCAGAATGGTCAGAATGAACTCAGGACACTTAAAGTGGTTATCAACTTGTGACAACCACTTTAGCCTACAGGTAAGCCTATGATAAGGCTTACCTATAGGTGCCCTGCATATCTCATAAACCTGTACAGTTCAGGAGATATGCAGTGTTGTAGCTGTGCTGACGTCATGTCGGCACATGCGCAGTGAAGAAATGGCCTCCGTGCCGTTCCTCCATTGCGACCGCGCCGTGACTGGCGGCTCCCGCACCCGGCAGAAGGAAGAGGGGCTGAAGATGGACGCCGCCAGCACAGGGGACAACGCTGGACGTCTCAGGCTTCCTTTGCAGGTAAGTGGCACATAATGGGCTACTATGCAATGCATAGTAGCCCATTATGATTCTACTTTACAGGGGATTGTAGAGAAAAGTAAACCCCATCTGGGGTTACTTCCTCTTTAATTAGCATGGGGGTTTCTGCTATTAGTCAAGTTGAGTAGGCAGCATAAGCGTGCACAGGGGGTGTGCCAGGTGTGCCTGGGCACACCCTAGTCACTATGTGTGGTGCCGATTTCCCCCTACTGCCCAGGCTCCCCCCCGTGTTGCGCCCCCCCACCGCAGTGCTGCTGGCTTCCCTCTTCTCCCCCCCAGCTGCTGCAGGGGATGTATCAGAATGTAGAGCAGGGGAAGGGGCTGATCAATATGTAATTTACTGGCACCTACCTTTTCTAAATGGACAGAGTAAACACACTTACTCACTGTGTCCATTCATAATGGAAGCATAGAAAACTGTGTTTATTATGCTTCAGTTTGTGAATGATCAGGAAGCCACTCAGCAGACAGCACTTCCCATTCATTCACTACCCAGTGCAGCTGAGGCTGCAGAGAAAGGCATGTATGTTTTGGGATGCACACCCTAATGCAATAGGCTGTGCACACCTATGGTAGGCAGTCTAAGGCAGCACTCATGGAAGGGGCAGTGCTGAGGCTCCCAAGTCTCAAGGTCCTAAGTCTATTCTTTGTGCATTGTATTTGTGATGTGCTGTTAGGTATTGTAAGGGTTTATATGCTGCGGTGCCTGCCGTTTGGCGCTTTCTGTTGTGGGGGTGTTTAAACAGTAAGGGGCTGGGCCATAAGGGGGTTAAAGAGTGGTCATTGGACAAAGCAGGACCATAGATGGAGAGATGTGACTTTGCACTAAGTAGGGTCACTCCTTGACAATATCCTGAAGCTGGTTTATTAATGAGTAAGCAGGGTCGGTGCTACCACTAGGCAAACTAGGCAGCCGTTGAAGATAAAGAGGTGACGTCACTCCTGATAGGCGGTAGAAAACAGTGAATATTTATTTGGAAAACTTACATAAAAGTGAATTACAAGTCCATAGTTCCAGAAATACATAAGTCCATATCCAGATCAAAACGTGAAAACAGGTACGTGCAGGTGAGATAACTAGGCAGCCACCTAAGGTGCACTGCCACCTAGGGCGCAGCCATGGCCAGTGCCACATTCCTCTCTTGTCACCTCCTCATCCCTGGTGAATGTCACCTCTAGAGCCACTGTCCCTCCCCCGCACACACTGGTGCACCTGCACACAGCGGAAGTGAGATGAGATCCTGGTGCCGGACAAGGTCATTCACTGGATGGTGATCACCACTCACTGCAGCTGAGCCAGGTGGCAGGACTTAGCGGGGACTGACAGACCCAGGTAATCCAACCATGCGATGCTCGCTGTGTTCGGCAAGGCAGCTCAGGTCAGTTTAATGAGGGGGCAGCACAAATCACAGGGGGGTATAATCTATACAGGGGGGTGTATCCTAGAGTAGAGTGAAGGCGACACACGTCCACGTGGTCACACACGCCCCCTCCCTGTCACCGAGATCT
>BLSH010289960.1:45767-58621 GCA_018402905.1 Glandirana rugosa | reverse complement strand
GGGTGTGGGGTTGAAGAGGGGCAGTGTATACAGGAAGTGTGGTGTAAGGTTAAAAGGGGGAAGTGTATACAGGAAGGGAGGTGTTGGGTTAAAGGGTTAAAGAGGGGCAGTGTGTGCAGGAAGGAGGGTATCAGATTAAAGGGGGGGGGCAGTATGTATACCAAGGGGATGTAGGGTTTAAAGGGGCATAGCATTAAAGGGGGGCAGTGCATGCAGGAAGGGGGTGTAGTGTTAAAGGAGTGCAGTGTGTGCAGGAAGGGGGTGTAGCATTAAAGGGGGGCAGTGTGTGCAGGAAGTGGGTGTAGCATTAAAGGCGGGCAGTGTGTGCAGGAAGGGGGTGTAGCATTAAAGGGGGGCAGTGTGTGCAGGAAGGGGGTGTAGCATTAAAGTGGGGCAGTGTGTGCAGGAAAATGGTGTAGCGTTAAAGTAGGGCAGTGTGTGCAGGAAGGGGGTGTAGCGTTAAAGGGGGGCAGTGTGTGCAGGAGGGGAGTGTAGGGTTAAAGGGCGACATTGTGTACAGGAAGGGTGTGTAGGGTTAAAAGGGGCAGTGTGTACAGGAAGGGGGATGTAGAATTAAAGGGGCAGTGTATACAGGAAGGGGAGTGTAGGGTTAAAGGGGGGCCATTATGTGTAGGAAGGGGGGCAATGGGTACGTTTTTTTTTGGGGGGGATGCAAGTAGCTGGTCTTGGCTAAGGCACAAAATAGCCTAGCACCAGCCCTGTGAGTAAGACGCCGTTTGATGAGAATTTTCACAAGTTGGAAAGCTATATGACACCACAGTATTGCCCTAAATTTCTGCCAAAAGTTAAAAAAACACTTTGTTCATTAATATAACCTGTCATGTGTTTGCTGGAATGGAACTGTGTGAAGAAATATTGTTTTGCCATGTCATTTACTTAGCAAACGGGATTGCTGGTTAAGTGCATCATCTGGTCTGAATTTTTAAACATGGCAGGAGAATGAAATTTTACAGTGTATGGGAACAGGTAACAATGTGTGCATTTATATGTTAATTTGCAGTAATAGAGAGAGAGAGCAATGGAAAAAGTAGGAGAAGCAGCCAGTTTGGAAGTGGAGGCCAACGACGGAGGTCCTGTTGGGGGTGGATTGTTGGCTGTATGGTGCTCCCTTCTAGTGGCAGGGACCCAAAGTCAGGGCCCACTGCGTAGTAGAACTTTCCTTTGGACTGGGCCTGGACCAGGAGTGTGCGAGAACCTGCAAAGTATACAGCAACTGCCTTCCATGCCTTGTTCTGGCTGAAGAGAAAAAGTGTAGCATGTGAAGAACTGGTGGAGGAAAATCAGTATTTCATTCTAATTCCCGCAAAATAGCTTTGTAGTTATTGCCAGGAAAAAGTGTCATTGTTAAGTGTATGACATTATCCTTCTGGTGTTCAACCCAGTGTAACAGTGTAACAGTTTGGCCACCAGCCATGAGGGGCGCCAACTCACACATTAAGTGGCACCAAATACAAACACCTGAGTATTTACAGAGATCATAGCATATAGTTCCCCCATGCTAACAGGCTCAGCATATTATGGAGCTCCCTGCCCAGCTGCTGCATTCCTCAATGCACTCTTTATAATTTGCCTACTTCTTCTCAGCCAGTGGCTCGAAAAAAAAAGGAATGATGGACAGGCAACCCAGAGACAAAGGAAATTAATTTATGGCTTACTCTGTGTTTCCCACTTTAAAGGTTTCCTGATATGTGCTGCCCTGGTTTGCCAATAGTTCCAGATGAGTTGAACCCACCAGTCTCCATACAAGTACTTTATGAAATAACTATTTTACACATCCTTCATTTCTCAGTGTTTTTTAGAAAAACACACGACTGTTAATGCAACATTTATGAGAACTGGTTATAGTAGGATGGCATATCATGTGCAGTTTTTCACATTTTTCTTCTGTCAACATTTTATAAAGGTGAGATATTGCTGTTTATGACAGGTACACTTAGTTAATGGAAAGTTCTGAACTCTGGTCTAGTTACAAAAAGGAGGATGCAGTTTTAAAATAGAACTATCCTCCTTTAAAAAAAAAAAAAAAATAGAAAAATATCTCCTGATAAGAAAATATTTGTCTATTATAGGGGTTGGGATTCTATATACACTTGGATAGATAGTCAACACAGTGAGCAGGAATACAAGGCTGAGCTGATATTTTTAGCCACACAAAGTCTATCCAAATGGAAATGCAACTGCTTGAAGCAACTCAACCAGCAACTCAAAGGCAATACTATGCAAGTCCGATGCACCTGAAAGCATACTGCAGTTGACTTGCTTTTGATTTTGAAGTCCTTGCACTCAAGCCCTTCAAATGTATATAAAGACAAACTGTTTTGATTATGTCTTTTAACTGTTAATGCAATTTAAACATCTTGTTATTATTGAATTAGCACTCAAGTAAATGATTGCCAAACAGACGCAAGTCAAATACAGTATGTTATTAGGTGCTTCTGAGTGGCTTTGACATGTGTTTGAGCTGTTTTGATTTTCTCTTCTGTTGCTCACTTACGAAACCTGTTCAATAGGCACAAACATACAAGTTTTACACCTTTGTACAATAGTGCTTTGTAAGAGAAATGGTTTGAATTTCAGAGATAATGGTAAACAGGACAATTAAAGAGTGTGAATCTCCTTAACAGGGACCCAGACAGCAATAAAAGCTTGACAGGCGTTCCAAACCCTTTCCACTCTATCCAAAAAAACAAAACTTTCAAATGTTAGCATTTTGCATGATCACACAATAAATGTTCCCAACGTAAGCATCCCTATGTTGGCTGCAGGCATCATGGGGAGTGTATTACATCAAAGCCCCAAAGCTGCATTGAACCCATTCTACAAGACATACTGCCCCCTTCAGTAGAAGTGTGGACGTTTCTTCTTGATTTGGTTGGACATGTAGGGATGTCTACTAATGCACACCACTAGTAGCATAACTTTGCAGAACAGTTATGTGCTGATGATACACATGTGCATGAATACATTTAGCTGTGTCCTTAGCGACTAAGTTGGTGACGTTAGGTTCAAAGCACCTTGTTACTGTCTATATTTTATAGATTACTGACCATCAATGGATATATAACACTAAAGATGTTACCTGTGTGTGCTTATTCAGTAAACGGTGTAAGGTTTAAAGTGCCATTTGCAGTAATCCTATAGCTTCCAATTAAAACTTGAAGTCCTGCAAGCTGGAGTTGCGTTAGTGACTATGGGTACTGCACCTTGCACATGGTATTCCTTGCATTGTTTTTACATTATATTTAGTGGACCATTTCACGGTTAATACATGTAATGAAGTTTCTTGCTAGTCTGGGATTATGGCACTCTAGGGCAGATTTTTTCAACCTTTTTACAGCTGTAGCACCCTTAAAACTATGCAAAATCTCTAGGCACCCTGGTCTAAAATTTAAAAAATGTAAATGTTACTTATCAAAGTAAACCTGAGCCTGGGACAATGCACATAACTGTCTTGATGAAAATTTAATTCACATCTGAAGCTTCTTTTCACCTCAGAGGTCCCCCATGACATCAGAGGCCCCCCATCCAATCAGAAACCCCCTTTCACATCAGAAGCCCCCCCATCATATCATAGGCCTCACGGCATGTCAGAGTCCCCCTTCACATCAGAGTCAGCCCTTCACTTCAAGGTCCCCCATCACATTAGAGCTCCCCATATATCATAGGTCCTCTGCACATTAGAGCCACTCTGATCCTGGGCAAACTGGGTCCCATTCTCGTGGCACCCCAGAGCAACACCCTGTTTGAGAAACCCTGCTCAAGTGCTCTAGCCCATTGTCACCTGGTTTGTCTTTTGTCAATGTTTCTTGTTATTATAAAATGCAATAAACTGAACAGTGGTCTTTGTAACATGTTAAAAAGAGTACTGTACAAAATATGTGATTGTTTTAAATTTTTATATGATATGAATAATAAAGCTGGAATTTTAATAAATCTCTAGTATGTGTTGAATTTATATCCTTTGAGTGCCATCCTAGAAAGACCTTAGTGTTTTCTTTTTTTGGCGTCGGTATTAACAAGAGACATGCTGAACTCATCTCTAATATTTCAAGTTTAAATGAAGCAAAAGTTAGCTCTTGTACATACAGCAGTGCTAACATGGGGAATCCTGTATGGTGTATACCCAATGAAGGTTATACAATTTTGCTGAGATAGTTAAAAGGATCATTCCAACCTCTTGAGTAGTCCCATACCCTGGCTTACATACTTGGCTGAAGAATAGAGGTAGACAGACTTACACAAGCTGGAGCATGTGAGAAAAACAGTATCCAGAAACACACAGCCTCCAGCACCAGCTTACACAACACCCAGGTAATGCCAACAAGTATGATCTGTCTACTTTTACTAATCCTATAACCTAGATGTAATATGGCTTATATTATATGATATGGCAGTTCAAGCAGCAAGTAGTACATATTCAGCACATGTAACAAATCATTTAAATCTGCAAATCTTATTTTCTATTTATCTGTCCAAGAGTCAAATATACTCCAATGTACCCCCTTCTTAAAACAGCAGAGAATTAGCATACAACAAGGCTATTTTTACCATAGAATTAAGGGCTTGTAAATCACTAAACATTAGTCAGATGTTCCAATAAATCTACAAATATATATTGGCCTATACATAACAGTCATTTTGCTAATTCAGAATTGGTTTGTCACTAATTTGAGATTAATAAAATGAAAACGGATTGGTTGCTAAGGAATAGATAATCATTTTTTACCCATAATCACTGCCCTTAGCTCTTAAGCTGGTCATACACAAGGCAATATTTTAGCAATTTAAAATACTCTCAATAAGCTTCAAAGAAATATGGATATAAATATACAAATAATCAGTTTTCATTGTGGCGGAGCCCTGATCTGAATACTGTAGTAATGTTTGCCATTAAAACCTGGTTGAATTTGCTAGAGAACTATGAGGTTGATTTACTAACGGCAAATGGGCTATTCACTTTACAAGAGAATTTTCCCTTAGCTCAATGAATGCGTTGAAGGTCTGCTGACTTCCATCATACAATGGACAAGCAAAAAATACCTCTTTTTTTTTTTTTGAATTTTCACCACATTCATTAAACAAAGTGCAGGGTGAATTTACTTGCATAGTAAACAGCTTTTTTGCCTTCAGTAAATGAACCCCTATGTGTGTCTGTCTGGCATAAACCTTGCTTTACATTTTAAAATCAACATACAGTAATGGCTAAAGTTTTAGGATAACTACTTCTTGGAAAACAAAATTTAATTTAGAATGAGATATTTACCCATGGCTATGTAGGCGAGGTCAAATAAAACATTTTTCTATTAATGCTAAGGTTGGGGTTAGGGTTGTTTTAAGGTTGTTTAAGGGTATTAGTGAATGATTTCCTTATTCTCCAAAAATAATCCCTACTCATCTACAATTTAATGCATCTGCAATCTATTTTCATGAAATGTTCCTTAATGTGTTTTTTTTACCTCCTTGTACTTATAACAAACTCTGTGAGCTCTCTAACCTCTACTTTCCCCTTTAGGCTGGGTTTACACTATTGCGAATTGGATGCGGGTTTCCCTGCATCCAATTCCAGTGGAGGGTAGTACACCAGCACCGCAGCTGCCATTGGGCCACGGCTGGGTGTCTGGTCCTGTACCTTTAAGGAGGGTTGGGCTCCTCCAGTCACCTGTCCTCCATCTATCCATTAAATTGTATGTGCTTCCACTGTGAAGCCTCTTATACAGAGTTAGGTCTGCAGTACACAGGGAGCCTTGTCGGGGCCTGCAGCTTACGCATGCACTTGCAAATGTGTGTAACCAATCCCCTGCCTTTTAAACGCTACTGTTAGACAGGTGAATTTGTTTGGTGACAGACTGGTCGGTAAGTTGAGCTTGGAATTCTCTGTTTTTTTGTCCATCCGTAGGGGTGCCTAGGGCACTGCCCCACCAGTTAAAAAAGAAATAAATAAAATTAAACTATGTGTGTCTGTGTAATAAAATGTGTTCGGTGCCTTTAAATGCTAGTCCTGCACTTGCAGGTCCATTTCTTGATTGTTTTATCTCTCTCTGCTGCTGTTGCTAGGTGGATTAGAAAAAAAAGGACTAATTAAGATTAAACTTTTTTTTCTTGTTCTAATTTGCCTAGCAACAGGGCGTCCATCTGAAAAATCATTTAAAACTGTATTCATTATTGGCTGCTTTACATTCTTCTATTAGAAGCTCTTTAGGATGGGGCTGTACTGCCCAAATGTTCAACTCCGCAGAATGAGCAACCCGTGTCACTTTTGGTTGCATTAACCACTTATGGACCAGACCGTAAGGATTTCCCACATTAGGACCAAAGCACTTTTGCGATTCGGCACTGTGTTACTTTAACAGACAATTGTGTGGTCGTGCGACGCTGTACCCAAACTAAATTGATGCCCTTTTTTCCCCACAAATAGAGCTTTCTTTTGGTGGTATTTGATCACCTCTGCGTCATTTCTGATCACCACTATTAACAAAAAAAGAGTGCCAATTTTGAAAAAAAAACCAATATTTTTTACTTTTTGCTATAAAACATATCCACAAAAAAAATATCAAAAAACAAATTTATTCATCGGTTTTGGCCGATATATATTCTTCCTCATATTTGTAGCAAAAAAATCGCAATCCGCATTTATTGATTGGTTTGCGCAAAAGTTGCCGTGTTTACAAACCACGAGTATTAATTTATGGAGTTTTTACTATTTTTTTTTACTAGTAATGGCGGCCATCTGTGATTTTTATCGGGACTGTGATATTGCAGTGGACATGTCTGACATTTTTGACACTTTTTTGGGACCAATGACATTTATACAGCGATCAGAAATGTAAATATCCACTGATTACTGTGTAAATGTCATTGGCAGTGAATGGGTTAACCTGCACGGGGCGATATAGGGGTTAATTGTGTCCCCTAGGTGGGTTCTAACTATGAGGGGGCTGGGCTGCCAGTGCAATAAGAGATCTAACTGAACCCAGTGACAGGGATCAGTAGATCTCTCACATGCTGCCTGACAAAACGGGGAACTGCCGTATTTACATCGTTTTTCTTCTCTGCCAGGTCATCATGGGTCGAGCCTGCTAGACCCGCGGCCACACTGCTGCAGAGTGCGGCGGGCACGAGAGCGGGCATGAGAGCGGGCACGAGAGCACGCTAGCCGCTCACGAGTGAGCCGCCATTTATAAACGCCGCTTTGCGCTACAGCGCCACTCTGCAGCAGTTAAACCATGATAACTTGCTAATTCTAATGAATTTCGGTTCGTACAAAACACCGGCAACGGACTAGAGTCCATTACCAGGAGATATTGCTGTTTTATGAACACAGTGGCTAACGGGGACAAACTTGTCGCCGCCTCGGAGGCGGCCATTTTCTTGGTTAGTATCTGAGCGGAGTATAAATCTCTCTAGACTCTAGTCCGTTGCCGGTGTTTTATAAAAACTGCAATTTTTCAACATAAACACAAATTTGTCACAATTAGCAAGTCATCATGGTTTAAAGCAAGGGTGCTCAAACTGTGGCCCTCCAGCTGTTGCAGAACTACAAGTCCCAATAGGCATTGCAAGGCTGACAGTTAAAAGCATGACTCCTAATGGTTCAGGCATGATGGGACTTGTAGTTCCGCAACAGCTGGAGGGCCTCAGGTTGGCCACCCATGGTTTAAAGCGGCCGGAAGCGACGCGGGTTGCTCATTCTGCGGGGTTGAACATTTGAGCAGAACAGGAGCGACCTGGCCTGCCTATTGAGCTCCCTCATTTGCTCCCTGCACCAGGGGGTGGAGATCTTCCAAGTAGAAGTGAGGAAAGAGTGAGGCTGGGAGGAGCTGCTAACATTACAGCAGCCAGTGAAGGAGTGGAGGGAGGGTCTGGGAGGGAGGAGATACACACGACATTCAGCACATTTCTCTGCCAGGACATCCCAACATACCAGCTCCAGACACCTGAAGCTTGATGCAAATGCAGCAGTAGGATCGTGGCCACAGATTTGTTTCAGTGATGACAAGTGATGATGTCATCAGAAGGCGCAGGCTGTAAGTGTGTACATGTGATTCTATAAGTGCACTGCACTTTCTCCTGAAGATCATTCATGGGGGCCAGACAGCTTGTTTCTTGAGGTGAGGGGATGACAAGCTTATGTTCTGGACCCCAGAACCGGCTCTGCTGATATTTTATCTTATGAGCCCGGGTTCACACTTGTGCAATGCAGGAACCGGCGTGATTACAGAGCCGGTTCCCGCATTGCATTCTTCCTGCAGCCTTCTGCGTACTGCTGCGGGTGTCATTACAAAATTAATGACTTTTGTTCACAGATCGCAGTGCGAACTCGCACATGAATCGGATCCCCGTGGGTGTTGCAATTCCACTGTGGGAAAAAAAGGTCCCTGGACCTTTTAATGTGCAAATCTAATGTGAGTTCAGCCATACAACTGTATGGCTGAACTCCCATTGCTCAGAGATCGCTTCTGATCGGCACCTGCGGTGCGGGTGCGAATCACATGCGAACTCTGAGATCGCACAAGTGTGAACCCGGGCTCAGTGTGCTGCTCTCACACTCCCTGCAGGAAGGACTGACACCTGATAGTGGGCAGGCAGAATGCAGCAGGGTAAACATGTCCTGTTTGGTAGGTGTTCTGAATGGAAAAAATCTTGAACTGTGAGTAGCAAAACTGGATTGACAACGGCAGGTAGAAGATGTGGCTCTGTCTGTATTTGAGAACCAAACACTAAAGTAATTACTCTGTGTGTCTCCCATCCTGTACTAGATGGCTGCTGAGGATGGCTTTCCAAGGGACAGCTGCATGTAGGAGCACATAGGCATTTGATTGAGAATTCACCACAATGTAATGCTTTCTAACTTTATTACATAAGAGCTTTAACACCTACAAAAGCCTTCAGCCTATTGACTGCCACACTTTGATTAGACCGCACACACTAAGGCTTCAAGCACACTGGGCGTTTGGGCGTTTTTTTTTAGCAGCCCCTCTATGTTATCCTATGTGTCTATGCACACATGGACGTTTATTGTAGTTTATCAGCAGTGGTGTTTATGGGCTGTTGTCAGAACACCCTAAAATCGCGTTCAAGGGTTGTTTTTCTGACCACAAAAACCGCTGGCGCTCAAAAACGCGCAAAAACATCCAAAGACGCTCAAAAACGTGGCTCACCAGCATTTTTGAACATTTTTTGAGCCACTGAAAAAAAAAAACGCTCAAAAACGCTGACGCTCAAAAGCGCGCAAAAACGCGCATAAACGCAATTTCAAAATGCTGATAAAAGGGAGTTTTCAAAGCAGTGCTTTCCTGACAGCAATCTGACGTCCAGAACCACTTTTTGGAATGTCCAGTGTGTATGGAGCCTTAAAATTGTTTCTTTCTTTCTTTTTATTTAGCCTTGGGGTGTCTCTCAGTATATCCAATAATAGGATCCCTAAGCTAGGGTGACCAGATGTCCTCGGTTTCAGGGGACAGTCCCCAGGTTGAGGACAGTGTCCCCGGACCAAATCTGTCCCCGGTTTTGTCCTTTATCTGATTGGATTTGAACAGGGGCCCAAGCCATTTAAAAAAAAAATCTGAATTACACACCCCCACTCTGCTGCTCCTGCTTCCCGCTCGCATGTTCTTCTGCCTTGGCTCAAGTGCCGGCCAGCTGCCTGCCTGCCTATCTCCTTGCCTTCCCCAGCGGAGTAATCTTCCTCTGCTCACTTCTGTACCCCAGTAGTAGCCAAGGCTTCAACACAGGTGTGCTTTGGGGGTATCTGTGAATAGATTACATTGCACTGTGTCTGTCTCTCTGGCATAATGAATGGTATTGTAACTCACAGGCAGCAAGCATTATATCATGGCTCTGGCTGGCATTGCACTGCCACAGTGTGTCACATAACATGGCTGCTGGGGCAGGGATCATTGCATTCCCTTAAAAAGCAACCTCCCCTCACAGTGAGAAAACACTGGTTAGGCACACATTTAACCCTTTGATTGCTCTAGATGTTAACCCCTTCCCAGCCAATGTCATTAGTAAGTGACAGTGTATATTTTTAGCACTGATCACTTTATTTGTATCACTGGTTCCCACAGAGTGTCACTTAGTGTCCGATTTGTCTGCCACAATATCGCAGTCCCGCTATAAGTCGCTGATTGTCGCCATTACTAGTAAAAATAAAATATGTCCCTGGATTTCATTTTAAAAATCTGGTCACCTTACCCTAACCCCCTATTATGGGTATACAGTACTGTGAGACAGCTTAATATAAGATATACTGAGACATCCTATTATGAATATACTGAGAGACCCCCTATTTTATTATTAGCTGGTGATTCAGTGTAGTGGGGGAGGTGCTTTTCACTAGTGGAAGGCATGGATCGGTGTCTTGTCAGGATCTATGCCTTGTGTACTGACAGAATGGCAATCTGCCTTGTTTACAGAGGCAGACTGCCATTCTGCCTGTGTACCGAACGATCAGCGGGTGCCGGCGGACATCGGGTTGGCAGGACCCGCTGATCAGCTCCCGATTTGTAAAATCACATCGGGGGGGCCTTCGCGCCTGATACCCGGAAGTGCAGGATCATGTGTGTATATATACAGTATCTCACAAAAGTGAGTACACCCCTCACATTTTTGTAAATATTTTATTATATCTTTTCATGTGACAACACTGAAAAAATGACACTTTGCTACGTAAAGTGTAAAGCTATATAAAGTAGTGAGTGTACAGCCCGTATAACAGTGTAAAATTTGCTGTCCCCTCAAAATAACTCAACACACAGCCATTAATGTCTAAACCGCTGGCAACAAAAGTGAGTACACCCCTAAGTGAAAATGTCCAAATTGGGCCCAAAGTGTCACTATTTTGTGTGACCACCATTATTTTCCAGCTCTGCCTTAACCCCCTTGGGCATGGAGGTCACCAGAGCTTCACAGGTTGCCACTGGAGTCCTCTTCCACTCCTCCATGACGACATCACAGAGCTGGTGGATGTTAGAGAACTTGCGCTCCTCCAACTTCCATTTAAGGATGCCCCACAGATGCTCAATAGGGTTTAGGTCTGGAGACATGCTTGGCCCGTCCATCACCTTTACACTCAGCTTCTTTAGCAAGGCAGTGGTCATCTTGGAAGTGTGTTTGGGGTTGTTATCATGTTGGAATGCTGTCCTTCAGCCCAGTCTCTGAAGGGAGGGGATCATGCTCTGCTTCAGTATGTCACAGTACATGTTGGCATTCATGGTTCCATCAATGAACTGTAGCTCCCCAGTGCCGGCAGCACTTATGCAGCCCCAGACCATGGCACTTCCACCACCATGCTTGACTGTAGGCAAGACACACTTGTCTTTGTACTCCTCACCTGGTTGCCACCACACATGCTTGACACCATCTGAACCAAATATATTATCTTGGCCTCTTCAGACCACAGGGCATGGTTCCAGTAATCCATGTCCTTAGTCTGCTTGTCTTCAGCAAACTGTTTACGGGCTTTCTTGTGCATCATCTTTAGAAGAGGCTTCCTTCTGGGATGACAGCCATGCAGACCAATTTGATGCTGTGAGTGGCGTATGGTCTGAGCACTGACAGGCTTATCCCCCACCCCTACAACCTCTGCAGCAATGCTGGCAGCATTCATATGTCTATTTCCCAAAGACAACCTCTGGATATGACGCTGAGCCCGTTCACTCAACTTCTTTGGTCGACCATGGCAAGGCCTGTTCTGAGTGGAACCTGTCCTGTTAAACTACTATATGGTCTTGGCCACCATGCTGCCTCTCAGTTTCAGGCTCTTGCCAATCTTCTTATAGCCTAGGCCATCTTTATGTTGAGGAACAATTCTTTTTTTCACATCCTCAGAGATTTCTTTGCCATGAGGTGCCATGTTGAACTTCCACTGACCAGTATGAGACAGTGAGAGCGATAACACCACATTTAACACACCTGCTCCCCATTCACACCTGAGACCTTGTAACACTAACGAGTCACATGACACCGGGGAGGGGTAAAATGGCTAATAGGGGTGTACTCACTTTTGTTGCCAGTGGTTTAGACATTAATGGCTGTGTGTTGCGTTATTGTGAGGGGACCACATATTTACACTGTTATACAAGCTGTACACTCACTACTTTACACTGTAGCAAAGTGTAATTTCTTCAGTGTTGTCACATGAAAGGATAGAATAAAATATTTACAAAAATGTGAGGGGTGCAGTGGTGGCTGGTGAAATTTTAGGATGGGGGGTGCCAGACCCCGCCCTTTCTTTTTGACCCCTCCCACTTCTCATAAGCCCCACCCCTTATGGCTTCCACCCCTTGTGTCAGGAGCATACAGCCCAGCATCACCAGATAGGGTATACAGCATCACCAGATAGGAGTATACAGAGTCACCATATAGCAGTATACAGTCACCATATAGCAGTATACAGAGCCCCAGATAGCAGTATATGGGATCACCATATATCAGTATACAGGGTCCCAGGTAGCAGTATACGGGGTCCCAGATAGCAGTATACAGGGTCCCAGATAGCAGTATACAGGGGTCCCAGATAGCAGTATACAGGGCTCCCAGATAGCAGTATACAGGGGTCCCAGATAGCAGTATACAGAGCCCCAGGTAGCAGTATATAGGGTGCCAGGCATATGACGATGGACCCTGGGACATATGACTATATACCACTAGGGTATATGACGATAGACCCCGAGACATATGACGATATACCACTGACATATGACGATATACCACTGAGACATATGAGGATAGACCACTACGACATATGGGATAGACCACTACGACCCGACATACGAGGACTGTGTTCCCCACCTTCGGTATTCCCCACCCCGAATACTCTTCACCCTCCCCAG
>BLSH010289960.1:16681-44968 GCA_018402905.1 Glandirana rugosa | reverse complement strand
AGATAGCAGTATACAGGGCTCCCAGATAGCAGTATACAGGGGTCCCAGATAGCAGTATACAGAGCCCCAGGTAGCAGTATACAGGGTGCCAGGTAGCAATATACAGGGTGCCAGGTAGGGTATACAGGATGCCAGGTAGGGTATACAGAGTGCCAGGTAGCAGTATACAGGGTGCCAGGTAGGTTATACAGAGCCCCAGGTAGCAGTATACAGGGTGCCAGGTAGGGTATACAGGGTGCCAGGTAGCAGTATACAGGGTGCTAGGTAGGGTATACAGGGTGCCAGGTAGCAGTATACAGGGTGCCAGGTAGCAGTATACAGGGTGCCAGGTAGCAGTATACAGGGTGCCAGGTAGGGTATACAGGGTGCCAGATAGCAGTATACAGGGCCCCAGGTAGGGTATACAGTCACCAGCCACAACAGCCACCCCTCCGAGGTCGGGACAAGTCCCGCACTTACCCCATCTAATAGGCAGACTCAGGCTGGCAGTGTTGCAGATATTGGCATACGGAAAAGCGGGCTGAGAGATGCAGAGGCAGCGCTAGCGGAGAGCATGCTGGCAGTCTGCACGGAAGTCCTGGGGAGTGTTGTGCCTGCGTGAGTAATCACACAGGCAGCACGTCCACCATAGTCCCGCCCCCGCCGACAGCAGCCAATGACAGAGAGTCATTGGCTCTGATGGCTCAGGAGGCAGCTAATCAGCCTATGTGTGTGCGCTTGTTCAGCGCATACAGATAGACTTTAATGGCTGACCAATCGGCTCACTACTTGCTGTCAGTCAATGTACCGGCGCCACCTGCAGGGGGGCCAGGCTGACTTTTTTTTTCCTTCTCAGTGGCAGGGAGGTGGCGCCTAAGCGCCCCATATGCACCAGCCGCCGCTGGAGGGGTGTACTCACTTTTGTGAGATACTGTATATTCCATATAGGGTGGGGGGTGTCTCTCTCGGTCAGTATATCCCATAATAGGGGGTCTCTCAGTATATCCCTGGCGCCCCATCATCTGAAATCTTCACCAGCTGCCACTGTCCAATTCGCAATAGCAGGAGATTTTGACTCTCTATGGTTCACATTTCTCCGCTGTGGCTCTGGTGCGAATTTGCACTGGAGCCCTGTGCGTCTTTTGGTCCATTTCAGGTCCGAACTCAGCCAAAAATCCAGGCTGAAAATGGGACCTGAAAGGGTGAACCATGATATACCAGACCCCTGCTGGGAGCCACATGTTGCGATAGTGTGAACCCAGCCTTACTTACGTTTGTTTGGAATGAGCAGTGCATGCTAGTTGTGGTCATGTGCTCTACTCCGTGAACACTACTGGGGAGATTGACTAAAACAGGTCACTCATAATCTGGTGCAGCTGTGCATAGTAGCCAGTCAGCTACTAGGTTTTAGCCCTGGTTTAGGCTGGGTTCACACTGCAGCGATCTCAGAGATCACATATGATTCGCACCGTACTGCAGTGTACACCATATGCAATCTCTGTGTGATGCAAATTCAGCCATAGAGATTGTATGGCTGAATCCGCATCGCAATCGGAGCAAACTCGCACAGGACCTTTTTTTCGCAGGGTCAGAATCTGATCGCATGGTGGTTCACACCATGCGATCCGATTCCTGTGCGAGTTTGCAGTTCGCAGTGCGATATGCGAACTGATTCGGGGGTGTCATTAACATTGTATTGACACTCCCCACAGTTCGCATAGTGCAGTGTGAACTGCCACTGGGAGGCATGCAATGCGGGAAACCGCAGTGGATTCGCAGGGTTCCCGCATCGCTGCAGTGTGAACCAAGCTTTACACTGAATGTGGCTTTGAAATCGCACTATTTTAAATCCACGGGAATGGGAGCTTACTGTCAAAGCTTAATTGAACAAGCTCAAGTTAAAAGCTGGTTACTATGCAGAGCTGCACCAGAATCTGTGTGCACCTTTATTACATAGTTACATAGTTAGTCTGGTTGAAATAAGACCTTCTAGTTCAACCAATAAAAGGGAAAAAAAAGCATACAGTATTATATACATGATCCTATACCCACAGTTGATCCAGAGGAAGACAAAAAACCCCAGCAAAGCATGATCCAATTTGCTATAGCGGGGAAAAAAATTCCTTCCTGATCCCCTGAGAGGCAATCAGATTTTCAGCTCTTGGGGGAGTCTATTCCACATTTTCATAGCTCTTACTGTGAAGAAACCTTTCCATATTTGGAGATTAAATCTCTTTTCTTCTAGACATAAAGAGTGCCCCCTTGTCTTCTGTGATGACCTTAACCACTTAACCACCAAGGACGTACTATGACGTCTTTGAGCTCTGATATCTGAAAGATGCCGGCAGCTACAGGCACCATTCAGATATCATTCTTTCTGGCCCACGATTCTGTGCACCATAAGGATGATCATAGCGGCAGTTCAGCCACTTAATTGTTTTTATAGGCAGTGGAAGGGGACATCCCCCCGCTGACATTCAGTGCTTCTCCCGGGCCTCCCGTACGATCAGCGGCAGGGAGAAGAGATCCGTCGCCACCGGATGTGTTTCAGGGAGATGACTGGTGATGATCTGGTCAGCAGTCATCTCTATGACCCTCGGAGGCCCAGGCCGGCTTTAGTAAACAAACCCTTGATAGTGGCTGGAAAATTCGATTTTTTTGATCTATGACTTTCTTGCCTGGAGGAGAGATGAGGGGTCTTATTGACCCCATATCTCTCCATAAAGAGGACATGTTTACATTCCTTGTAATAGGAATAAAAGTGATAAAAAAAATTAAAGAGACAGTGTAAAAATAAAAAAATAAAGGTAAAGTAAACAATAATAAAAAAAAATTTAACGTGCCCCTGTCCCCGCGAGCTTGTGCACAGAAATCGAACGCATACGTAAGCCCCGCCCACATATGTAAACGGTGTTCAAACCACACATGTGAGGTATCGCCACGAACGTTAGAGCGAGAGCAATAATTTTACCACTAGACCTCCTCTGTAACTCTAAACTGGTAACCTCTAAAACATTTTAAAGCGTTGCCTATGGGGATTTTTAAGTATAAAAGTTTGGCGCCATTCCATGTGTGTGCGCAATTTTAAATCATGACATGTGAGGTATCTATTTACTCAGCGTAACATCATCTTTCACATTATACGAATAAAATTGGGCTAACTTTACAGTTTTTTTTTTTTTTTTAATTCATGAAGCGCATTTTAAAAATTGCTGTGCAAATACCGTGTGACAAAAAAAGTTGCAATGACCGCCATTTTATTCCCCAGGGTCTTTGCTAAAAATATATATATAATGTTTGGGGGTTCTGAGTAATTTTCTAGCAAAAAAATTATGATTTTTACATGTAGGAGAGGAGTGCTGGAATTCACCCGGTGGTCAAGTGGTGTGAATAACTCAACACCAAGTTCACTATATGGACCACTTATGCATTTGTACATGTTGATCATATCCCCCCTTAATCTCCTCTTCTCAAGAGAGAATAAATTCAGATCCTCTAATCTTTCCTCATAGCTGAGCTCCTTCATGCCTTTTTAGTTTGGTTGCCCTTCTCTGCACTCCAATATCATTTTTGTGAACTGGTGCCTAAAACTGAACTGTTTATTCCAGAATAGACTGAACTGCGTATTCCAGAACAGTTTTAGTAAATCACTCCCTATGAATCCCATAGTCCATAGGCTATCCCTGGAGAGATGAAGAGTGACTACGTTCTAACATACAAAGGGACCATGGTATGGGAATGTAGCCGCCCTCTAACAGGAGGTTTGCAACAGGATGATCACAGCAGCAAATAAAAGGAATTTGTGGATTTCTACGAGGCTGAGTGCAATAGAAGGTATTTTTTTGTGTTAAGAATACATACTTGAATAGAATTTTCTATTTTGAATCCAACGTTTCATTTGATTTTAAGCTTCCCTATTAGTAAGCCACTAGAGGAATATTTTCAACCATTTTACTATGGAAGAACCCTTGAAATAATTTGGGGTCCCAAGGAACCCATACTAAATAAAACCTATTATAAGGCTCACTAAAGAAGAAGGGTGGATACTGAAAAGTGTTGTTTCCCCTTGACACCAGTGATCAGAGGGAGAATGCCACCTTAAATTAGGAACATGCTCCCCCCCCAGTAATCAATAGGAGAAGGGCCCCTTAGATTGAATATATGCAGGAAAAGGGCCCCTTGCAGCCAGCTGAAAAGATAATTGGCATTAGTGGTTGCTTACCTGTGAGATTAGAAGAGAGAAGCTCCACTGATCCCAGGTCACTGGCTCAGACAGTGCAGGAACCATCAGATAGGAGATAGATCCACCACTGTTCTCTGCTCAAGGAATCCCTAACAACTTCTGGAAGAAGCCGAGGATTCCAAAAACCCTGACTGAGAAAAGCTGCAATAGAGTGCGATCCACTGTAAAAGTCCACTATAGACAGCCAAGCCATAAAAACGAATAAAAGGGCAATACCGTACTAGCAGCAACATTGTAGGAAATATCTGAAGCACCTTCAAATCTCCCTAAACATTTTCTTTGATGATTTGTCACTGGTTAGCTGTTTGTTTTCTATCCAAATTAGTGGTGTTCCTTGGTTATCAGCAGCTGTATTGGATACCCAGAGCAGCTCCTGAAAATGGCAATTCAGCACCTAGCAATTGCTCAGCCACTGAGCTACACATTGGTGGAACTGTTGTAACACCTTTCATTAACCACTTCACCTCTGGAAAATTTACTCCCCTTCCTGACCAGGTCATTTTTTTGTGATACGGCACTGCGTTATTTTAGCTGACAATTCTGTGGCTGTGTGTCATTGTACCCAAATAACATTTTTCCCACAAAGAGTGCTTTCTTTTTTTTTTTTTTATTTGCTTTCTTTTGGTGGTATTTGATCACCTCTGCTGTTTTTATTTTTTGCGCTATAAGCAAAAACGACCGTCAATTAAAAAAAAGAATAAATTAAAAATACGTTCTGCTCTAAAACACATCCAATAAAAAATCCAATTTCTTCATAAATTTAGGCCAATATGTATTCTGCAACATATTTTTGGTAAAAAATCCAAATAAGCGTGTATTGATTGGTTTGTGTAAATGTTATAGCGTCTACAAACGATGGGATATATGTATAGGATTTTTATTTATTTATTTAATTTTACTAGTAATGGTGGCGATCAGCAACTTATAGCGGGACTGTGATATTGTGGCCGACAAATCGGACACCTGACACTTTTGACACTTTTGTTGGGGACCAGTGACATTAATACATTGATCAATGCTAAAAATATGTACTGTCGCTTAACTAATGACACTGGCAGGAAAGGTGTTAACATTGGGGTGATCAAAGGGTTAAATATGTGCCTAGCTGGTGATTGAGCGTAGTGAGGGAGGTGCTTTTACTAGTGGAAGGCATGGATCGGTGTTCTTGCTTTACAGAAACACAGGATCTATGCCTTCTGTACTGACAGACTGGCAATCTGCCTTGTTTACATAGGCAGACTGCCATTCTGCCTGTGTACCGAACGATCAGCGGGTGCCGGCGGATATCGGGTTGGCAGGACCCGCTTATCAGCTCCTGCTGTATAAAATCACATCAGGGGCCCTTGCACCTGATACCCGGAAGTGCAGGATCATGTGTGTGTATATATATATATATATATATAAATATATTTATATATAGAGATAGATAGATAGATAGATAGATAGATAGATAGATAGATAGATAGATAGATAGATAGATCGATCTATCTAGTTTTATATATATATATATATATATATATATATATATATGATCCTGGACAGTGCGGCCGCCCTATAGCCCCGTGCTATTGGGTGGTCAGCAAGTGGTTAATTGCAGTATTTTTCCCTTAGCTATAAGAAGGCTATTCAAGGTACTTTGGTCACTACTACAAAATCACACGACATGGCATTAGAGAACATTAAAAAAATGAAATGTAAGAAGGAATACTGTGTAACCTTGTGTGTAAATATATAGAGATTTTTTTTTCTTTCATTTGCTTATTGTCTTAGATAGATATACATTTTATACAGTGTAAAAGTAATCTAACTTTACTGCTTAAAATAGTGAACAGCTAGTCCACATGGGTAACTGGACAACATTATGTAAAGGTCTTGGTAAAAGGGAGGATGCATAGATAATTGAACAATGGAAAGACAACAAAATTATGCTAATCAGCCTTTATTTATTACATCATCAATTTAATTCCTGAACTAGCATGTCCTAATATAAATAAAGTTGTTGGCAAGCCACCAGTCATCCTACACTATTGGATTTCATGGTAAAACAAAGGCTACCGGTAAAGCCAAAATAAGAGGAAAAAAAAACCCCCAAAGATCAACAAATACAAAAGTCAAAATAAACTTCTACCTTGTAACTATTATACTTTAAACAAATGTCTCCTATGCCCTTATATGCTCAGTATAGCCCCAGCAAGCCATCAATCATACAGTACATTTGTTGTAACCAAAAAAAATAGAAATGTGATCTTTTAGGAAAAACAATAAACCAGACTGAGGACGGTAACTTGATATTCAGGACAGTCAAAAAAGAACTTGACAAATGACTTTTTTGTAACATGTTTGTAAACAGTCCAGACATTACTCTGTTCCCAATCAGGAATGCTCACATCTTGCCTGTTGCACAGTGGAAACAATATAACGCTGCACTGTTTAAAAATTGACTACCGCCATTAAAAAAAAAAAAAAAAGAATAATATACACAGAACAAATTCCAGCATTAACCAAAAGATATATCAAAAGACTGAAGAAGCTTAACATAAAAGCAAGGTCATTAAAATCATTTATAAAATTTATTATTTTGATACCCTGCTTTCCAGTTCCAAATTTTGTCATAAGTTGGTGGTACTAATTAAATAACCTTACCCCATGGATGTGATGCCTTAGGCAGCTCCCTTGTTTGGCGTTTTGCTATCCTGCTTTCCGGAGCCAAATCTGTCATAAATGTGGAGGCACACTTTAAATGACCTTGCATGAATCTATTGACTTGGGCATCTGCCTGGTTTGCCTTTGCAGTGAGCATAACCCTTTTTTTCTCTTAGGATTTATATTTTATTGTAATATCACAGTGTAAAAGTAATCTAACGTAGCTGTCTAAAACTGTGAGCAACTAGTCCAAATGTGAGCCTGGGCAAACTGAACTGAAAACTGGAAAGTCAAGAAAATGAACATCAATCAGCTATTATATACTGTACACCATTAATGTTTTGCCTAAACAAGTTTGCAATAATATACACAAAGTAGTTGGCAAGCCACCAGCCATTCATCCTACACTATTGATTGCATGGTAAAACAAAGGCTGTTTGTAAAGCCAGAATAAGGACTTTTCTAGTATTACTCAAAGGATATATCAAAAGCCTACATAAGTAGAACATAAAAAGCAAGGTCACCAATACCATTTACAAAATGTTTTATTTTGATACTCTGCCTTCTAAAGCAAGGTCACCACTATAATTTACAAATGTTTTATTTTGATACTCTGCCTTCTAATACCAGATATGTCAAAAAGTTGGTGGTACTAGTTAAGCTGGGGTGCCGACACTGAGTGACCCCTGGACAGGTAAGTGCCCTAATAAGACTTCATGCACACAGGGCATTTAAAAAAAAACATTCTAAAAACGTCAGTAGCTTCGTAGTGAGTTTTCAGCTTTTTTCAGCATTTTCATATTTGTAGCTGCTAACTTTTAATTTTTTGGTGGGAGCTCCTCTTTAAATATCTCCATGAATCCAATGCCTTCTGCTGATTTCTGGCACCAAATGTGTCAGAAAGGCGAAGGTACTTATCAAAGTGTAAGTAAACGCTAACAATAAATTTCCTTTATGTGCTCCCTGATCTGTTAAATATACCATTGAAGGTGTTTTATTATATCTGTCCGATAAGTGAAAAAAATAACTGTTCATTAATCCAGAAGACTTGTGAGCTGATAACTTCCAGTACGCTCTGTCTCTGGATTGTTATCAGTTAGTATTGTTCACTGCTATCTCCATGAACTACAAAACATCTCCCTATGTTATGGAGGAGAGGGGGGTGTTACATAGCCCTACCACTTTGCTTGCTGTAGGGTGACAACACTGCTCAGTGAAGTTGTCATACTAGAATAGGAAGAGCTTTAATGTCAGGATCACCAGGAAAATAAAGGGAAAAAATGTAAAAAAGAAAATTAATTCAGGAACCACATCTAGGACTGCTAAGCTGCAATACTTTCATTTTTTGTTATTTTATGTTTTATATAACCTTACTCCATGAATTTTATCTTGCTTTAAAGACCAAATATCTGGTAAAGGTGGAGGTACAGTATAAATTACCTTAAATATGATGCCTCCAGCAACTCCCTGGCAGGGTTGCCAACCTCCAGTAAATTTACTGACAGTTTGTAAAAGTCAGTGATTTTTACAACTGTCTATAAATATCAGGGTCTGATAACTTGTCATGCTGTGCTTAATTTTTAAGTGTAAACCAGGCAAATTACTTGCTATAGGTATTGCCAGTGTTTCCACGTTGTGTTTAAATGTCAATTGTCTTCGTTTTTAATAGGAGTACTATTATTTTTTAAGTTGTCAGTAAAAAATGTGCTCCGCCAGTAAATTTTCCATGTTTTGCCAGTAAAAAATGCGGCAGGAGGTTGGCAACACTGCTCCCTGGTCAGGCTTTGTGCTATCCTGCTTTCCAGTGCCAAATGTATCATAAAGGTGGAGGTACAGCATATATGACCTATGTGATGCCTCAGGCAGCTCCCTGCTCAGGTTTTTTGCTATCCTGCTCCCCAATGCCAAATCTATAATAAATGTTGATGTGCACTTTAAATGAACTTGCAGCATGAATGCATGGTGACATTGGCAGCTGCCTGGTTTGCTTTCCAGCATCACGTTTCTCAGCAAGAAACTACCTGAAGTAAGCACAGTGGCTTAGTGGTTAGCACTTCTGTAACACTAGGGTCATCACCAGTATGAATTGCAACCATAAGTTTAAGTGCATGGAGTTTGCATGTTCTCCATGTCCTTACATTCGTCCCCCACTCCAATGACATGCTGGTAGGTTAATTGGCCCTAGTATGTATATGTATGCATGTGCGGTAGGGGCTGTAGATTGTAAGCTCCTTCAGGCAGGGACTGATGTGACTGTACAAAATATGTAAGGCTCCTGATAAATTGCTGGTACTATATAATTAATGTGATGCCTTAAAGTGTTGTTAAACTCAAAAGCAAACATTTATCACATTGCAGCTTACCAATTCTTAAATGTTGTAGCTGCATTAGTTATCTCTTTTAGTCATTCTTTCTTTTATTTTCAGCTGGTGAGCCTGCCAGTAAGTCTATTGTTTTTCAATAGGACCAGCTGTCCTGCAGAAGTAGCACCTAGGTGGATGAAACAATCTATTTACCTCTGGCAGGGGTGCTTACAATTGTCTACATTTATTTATTCATGCAAAACCCTTATCCCAAAAAGAAACATAAATGTTACTGTAACTGCTTAAAAAATGTTGGGTTCACACATGATGTGGCCGCAGCTCACAGCAAGGAGTCCGATGCGTCCCTGTTCACCATTTCAGGTACAAATCAGGTCCGAATTTTTGCCTGAATTCGCACTTGAATCAGAACCAAAGACGCACAGGACCCTTTCCAAATGTGGACCGTGGCCACCTTGGAGCTGTGTGAACTGGCTCCATTAAGAGCTGGGCACACTCTCCTGTCATGCGAATTGGATGAGGGGAAATCCACATCCAATTCGCATATGTGTGAACCCAGCCTTACCTGGAGTTCTGCTTTGATTTGTTTAGTGTATCTAAATCTGCTAGTGCATCTAACATTCTGATGTGCAAGAGTGTCTCTGTGCTCCTTCATCCAGACTGTAGACACTCTAATACAGGAGGTGTGTTATTGGCAAGATCACCATGGAGAAAAAATAAATAAAACAAATGCAGCCACCAAATCTAAGGATTAGTAAACTGCACTATATTATTTTTTTGTTTTTGGATGTAAAAGCGCTTTAAGCAACTCCCAATCTAACTTTCTGCCATCCCTATTTCCAATCTCTCATACATGACCTGACACCCTAAATCTGTTGCCTTAGGCATCTGCCTAGTTTGCCTTTTGCAGTGAGCATAGCCCTGAGAAAATCACCAGTCACACATAGTAGGCTATTACACTTCCTTATCAAAGTTCAGCCATGCACTTACCTACTCTTTGCTCCTGATAGGTTCCATACTCAACATCCTCCTTCTCCTCAGGGTAATAACTTTGTTTGGAGGGATATTGCACTCCATTCTCCTCTTCCAGGTTATGCTTCTTGAAGTCTTTGATGAGTTTCATGATAAATTTGAGCAGAGTCTTGTCTGTGAGGTTATTGGAGTCAGTCCTGTCCTTGCAGTATCCAGAGGAGAGCAATAGGAGCAGAATGGCCAGCACTGCGCTGTACATGACATCCCTCATCTTCTCATCCAGCAATCAGGTAGAGATCCAGAGCTCTAGATTAGGTTGGGAGGAAAGAAAGTAGACTTCTATGAGTATGGTTCAATCTGACAGTGAAGCTGAGCATCCTTCAGGCACTAACTCTCCAAGTGTAAAGTGCCAGCAGCCCAGCACTCTTTCTACACATCATGCATTAAAGAACACAGCAGTAGCAGTCATAATCACACACAGTAAGTAGTTGTCATAGAAAAGCCATCATGAAAAGTGACAGCAAGCACCTGCAGAGCAGGATGGATCAAGCACAGTTACCTTGCTGGGTGGCTCAGGCTCCCCTATAGCAGAGAGATGAGAAGTTTGCAGCTCCTCCAAGTCACTGTGAACCATGCCAGTCCCACCACATGGGTCTTATATAGAGTTTAGGTTGTCCATGAGGTGGCTGCTGGATCTGATCACATCGAATTGGATGTGGGAGGAAACAAATAAAAGTCAACTTGCAGAAGAGTGAGTGCTATGGGGGGTCTCCCCTGTGGGCTCTGGTCAGGGAGGTGAGGATCCCGACAATTAGTAATGCATTGCCATCAGCACAGCCTTCTGTGGGAAGTCCAGGCAAGTCTCCTCTATCACAGAGATCATTTTACACTGCTTTACCAGCAGCAACTTTCTGTCTTCTGATCATCACCCAGGGAAGGTTACAGGAATGGATCCATTAAAGGGGACTGCTCCCTTGGCAGATCTGTCACCTTGTAATGAGTGCAGGAAATCCTCCTTGTCAGAGTCAGTCCCCTCCTGTCAGTCAGGACCAGGGAAAGGGGGGATCAGGATGATGATGGTGATGATGATGGAGTAATCTGATCTGCTTGAACTTTTCTATTTGCTCTAATCTGTGTGTTTACCACTCCCAGCAAAGAGTAAATACAAGGCTGATTGTCTGCAGGTGAAGAAAGAGGAAGAATGGAAAAAAGAAAGCAGGGGACAAGTGATTTCGGCACGGAAAGGTTCAAGCTTTCTTTTCTTCTATTGCTTTATATTAAATTACAATACATCCCATCGCTGCATAAGGTTTAAATATCCTGCTGCTTGTCACTACAGCCACTTATTCTGGTCTCCTCTACCGCCACCTAGTGGCCACAAGTGCAACTGCGGCAGCGATCCTCATAAACGGTGTGCATAGCTAAAACTTTTCTTTTTTTAGTTTGGCATAGATAGAGCAAGGGTCTCCCAAGATTTCAGTACAAGGACCATCTAACATACTTCATAAATATTTGTAAATTAATAAATACAATTTAAATTAATGTATATATATATATATATTTTTTTAAATCAGTATGATATGATTTAGAACATTGGTAAGCAACCTTAAAGCGGAGCCAGGGGAGGGCTGGCAGCCTTAGGCCTGGGGGGGCAAGTCCAGTCAAGTGGCCCAGTGAACCACCCAATCAGCTCACCATCCATGCCCACCTGGTTTTAGAATGGATATTGATTTTATGAAGCAAGACAAATATGATACAACGTGGTAACATCATTTAATGTTAATAGCAACAAAGGAGCTTTAACAAAAATAATGCATCAATGCAGCCTCACTACCCACCAATGCAGCCTCACTAGTGCCTATCAATGCAGCCTCACCACCCACCAGTTCAGCCTCACCAGTGCCCATCAATGCAGCCTCACCACCCACCAATGCAGCCTCACCAGTACCCATCAATGCAGCCTCACTACCCACCAATGCAGCCTCACCAGTGCCCATCAATGCAGCCTCACCACCCACCAATGCAGCCTCACCAGTGCTCATCAATGCAGCCTCACCACCCACCAATGCAGCCTCACCAGTGCCCATCAATGCAGCCTCACCACCCACCAATGCAGCCTCACCAGTGCCCATCAAAGCAGCCTCACAACCCACCAATGCAGCCTCACCAGTGCCCACCAATGCAGCCTCACCAGTGCCCCCCTTTGCCTGCAGTTAGTTGGTGGCTGCGCCCCTGGCCCCTACTTCCTTCCTTCACAAGAAGAAAAAAGTGTGAGCTGCAGCAGCCGTCAGCCATTTTGAATGTAAGTTAGGATGGCCTGGGGGGCAATTGCCACCCTGCCCCCTGGCCCAGCCCTCCCCTGAGCGGAGCTACACTCAAAAGGGGAAGCTCCGCTTGTTTGCCTCCTCCCCCCCCCACATTTGGAACTTTTCAGGGGGGGGCGATACATGGTTTTGACAGGTTCCCGCTTCCACTTCTGGCTGACTCCGTTGGAAGTTCAGCCCCCCTCCTCCTTCCCCCGTCACCACGCCAATCACAAAGCGCAGCATGCTTTGTGCATGCGCAGTAGGGTAGCCAGATGTGAAGCCACAAGGCTTCATTGCCAGCTTCCCTTGGCTGAGAACGGCGGCAGCAGCAGCACCAGGGAGCCGATTGAAAAATCGGCTCAGATGAAGACCCTGCTGGATTCAGGGACAAGTAAGTGTCCTAATATAAAAAGTCAGCAGCTACAGTATGTTTAGCTGCTGACTTTTAATTTTTTTCTGAAGGAGCCTGGTGCTCCTCTTTAAAGAGGTGGAGATCTACCTGAACAACATGGGAGAAGTCAAAGATCACCGGGCGCCTCCTCACACCTGTTTTAAACCTTTTAATTGCCATATTACCGTATCACAATTGTGTGTATGGCACAGCATTTATAAGTTTAAATCGGAGGCAACATATCTTCTCCTTACCACCTGTCAAACACACTTGGATCGCTTTTCAGGGGAGCAGCAGAAGTGCCTGCTGTGCTTGTGAACATAGGTGTACGCAGCCTATTGCATTAGGGTGTGCACCCCAAAGCACAAACACACATGAACGCCACCTGCTGTCACAGGGAGGAGGCTCTGGTGGTTGGAGACAGTTGATTGGGAGTATATTGTGCTACACCCTAAATACTTGTGTAATGTGTTCCTATTGCTGAACCTAGCACATATAATGGGGCATTTACACTGGCCACTGGCACCCCTATCCACCCACCTGGTGCTGCCCCTGGATAATTTTAATGCACATGGGGTGATTGGGGTGTGCCCAGGCACACCCGGAACACACTGTGCTCATGCCTATGCTTCTGAATGACCCCTTTTTTGCATTTGGCAGCAGCACATTTAGGCTTCATGTACACTAGCAGCTCCTAAACTTGAGTTTTGGAACTTGGGCTCCTAAACTCAACTGCATAAAAGCCTGTGTTCATGTACACATAGGTTTTTAGCAGAGTTTAGGGGCTGCTGCAGTTAGGTGAGCTTCAACCTCTCTCATCCTCCCTCTTCTTAATGCAGAAGAATCACATTCAGGATAGGAATGTTTTGCCCGTGGGTCGCCGGAAAACACAAACCGGCATGATTTTGCCTCAATTTTGCAGTGTTTTGCGTTTTCCCATGGCCGGTGGTCAAAGTATGCAGTGTGTACATGAAGCCATAGGACTGCTTCACACATAAAGTTGGTGGTGGTAAAACCCTGCAGTTTAGTCATGGTTTTATGGCCCCCGATCTGTACCCCCATTAGCTGTTGAGGCTGCTGAGATCATGGCCGGTGCTACCACTATGCAAACTAGGCAGCCGCCCAGGGCGTACTGCTGCCTCGGGGCGCCCGGCCGCTGGTTCCCCTCCGCGTCTGCATGCTGTGCAGGCTGCAGCATGTAACTAATTCAATCTCAGGCAGCTGCTCCATCCGACCGGTAGTGTAATTAGAGGCTCAGCGCAGCACTGGAGCCAGCGCTAGAGGAGCCAGAGTCAATGCTTCCTCTATATCGCCGCCTCCTGTCACATAGGCAGGACAAAGGTGGTGGAGCCAGGGGTGGAGCCAATGAGGGTGGCAAAATTAGGTTTCGTCTAGGGTGTCAAAAATCCTTGCACCAGCCCTGGCTGAGGTGTACACATGCTGCAACAGGAATTAAGCCCCCTGTTGCTTTTGGGGGGTGCTAACGCCTGCCAATCATAACCACTTCAAGTAAATGGGGCCACTTTGCAAGCTCCCCACAACTGCATGCTTCTGCGTGATCCAAGGGGTTAAAGCAGGTGGTAAGAGAGCAACACAATGCTGCCTGCTTTAACCCCTTGTTTGCTGTACTACACAAGGTTGCAGGACACTTGCAGAGCGACCTCATTCACTTGAATGGTTAATGCTTGGCAGGAGCTACACTGCATTGCACTCTGTTTAATGCTCTGGGATGGTGGGTCAGCAAGCCCAGAGCATGATCTACCAGTCACCTGGCTACAACCTACTGGTAGATTGTGATAACCGGGTTGCTGACCCCCAACTTAGAACAACAGAGAAAGAACTTCAGTAAAACAAAGTAAAGATATTCCAAATAAACTTGAGCCATTAATAAAGGTCGAACAAACATAAATTCAGTCTGCACCTCTCCCATGAGAGTCCCTTTACATGAGAGTCTGCTTTATGTGGGAGACCCCATCAGGATTCCCCCTTACATCAGAGTCCACATCAGAGATCGTTTTGATCAGATACTTTTTCACAAGCCAATAAAGGCTTGTTTACATGCGAGTGAAACCGAAAATGACAAAATCCACGTCACTTTCGGTTTCTCAGACCATAGAGATGATTGGGGAAGTTCCGGTCCTCGCTCATCTCTATGGCAAGTTGTTGGAAGCGCAAGCTTCAGTCCCAGTATCCCCGGTAAAACGGGAGAGCCAGGAAAGGTGGCGGGCGGGACATCCCCTTCCGCCGCATGTAAAAGCAATCCAGCGGCTATTTAGCTGCTAGGATTGCTTTTATATTATTCAACAATGCAGCTGAAAAAAAGATAGCAGGGTCATGATTGCAGCTGCAGACATGGCCCCAGTATAACCACTTCAACCTGAAAACGTACGGGTATGTCCTATGGGCAGAAACTGGTTAATAAATAAAGCTCTGTGTGTGAATGAGGTATTTGGGCTTATTCACATAGTATTTGTGGCCTATTCAGTGTAAATCAGTGGTTTGTTTATGTCATTAGAACCGCCTGGAGCTGTGTGAAGGCAGCCTACGTTAGACTATGGGGCAGTGGCGGCTGATGTTTTTTTTTTTTCTTGGGAGGGGGTGGCAAACAATCCGCCCACCGCCCCCCCCCCCCAGTCGTTCAGGTCATGGACGACACCTACCTCAATTCCCCGGGTCGTGGGCAGCATCCTCCCGCGGTCGGTCAGTCAGTAGTCGGGCCCCGCACTGCGAGGCAGCGCTCCAGGCGGCGGATGGTGGAAGATTCTCTTCGGAATGAAGGCAGCTGTTTTCTCAGTTCCCCTGCATCTCCTCCCTCCTCCTCCTGGCGTCAATCCAATCTGATCTCCTTTCGGCCAATCGGGTGATGGGTCTCATACCTGCTTCCTGATTGGCTGGGAGGAGAATATTAATTTGCTATTGTCACACCCACCCACAAGTCGACCACCACCCTTTTTTGAAGCCTATTAGAGCCTCAGGCTCTAAACATGTGCTTTAAAAAAAGAACCCGAAATCCGTGCGTCCGGCGCCCTGCATGTAGATCAGGGGGCCAGATGCATGGATGGGGGGGCACCCGTGCATCCCAACAGACGGACAGCCACTGCTATGGGGACACAGAAGCTGTATGAACACAACTGCAGGTTCTAATTTGACAGGTGTGTGGGTGCAGGTGTATGGCCTGGTACACAGACAGTAATCATTTGGGGCCGCTCAACTACAGCTGCACACTTTCCAAATTAAGACCTGTGGTTGTGTTTGTATAGCCGCTGCTTTCCCTTAGCCTAGCAGACGGCTGCAGTTGCATGAACAAATCATTCATTTACATGGCCAGAGTACCTGTGTGAATGAGTCCTTAGGACTCGTTCTCATGTGAGGCTGGGGGTTGGTAAAACCACACAGTTGAGCTGTGCTCTTTTACCACCCAGCAACCACTACTCTCTTTAGCAACAGAAGCAGTGGATAGGGGTGTAAATATGCGACGGCCATGATGCTATGCTTTGTAGTCATGGCAGAAATTATACCCCCATTGATCAAGCCCCATTCAAGTGAATAGTGCTGCTCTGCAAGAAGTCCACAACCGTGTGCAAAGCATGCTGCATGCGATCCAAATGCTGACCGCTCTTTATAGAGCAGATCACCACCTGTGCATGAGCATTTTGTTTTTTTAAATTGCTTTTTTAGAAATTTTTTTTGTCTTACATTTTTTTAAACTGCTCTGTTGGGGTGGGGGTTTTTTGGTAAAATGCCAGGGGTCTAAACATACCCCTGATGTCTCACTTTTGAGACAGAGAAATGGAATGAGGACAGAGATTCTACAGTTTCTTTCTCTGCAGCCTCAGCTGCACAGGTGAATGAATAGGAAGACCTCAGAGACTTCCTGTTCATTCACAATGGGAACCATAGTAAAGTAAACACAGTTTCCTATGCTTCGGCAATGAATGGAAACAGTGAGTGATCAGTATTGATCGCTCACTGTGTTCATTCAGTAAAGGAAGGGGAGGTTCTGTGGCTTTTGGGACCCTCACCTAGTATTTGGTGGACCGACCTCAGCTGGTCCCTAGAAGTGTACAGAGTGCAGCAGTCAGGATGAGAGAGAAAGAGGGGGAAAGGGGGGTCACAGAGGAAAAGAGTGAAAAAGAAAGAGGGGGAACAGGAGGGGGAAGGAGGGAGGAAGGGTCGAGAGGAAAGAAAGGGAGTGGCAGGGAGGGGGAGATGGGGTAAAGGAGGAGAGAGAGAAAGAGGAGGGAGTTTATATATAATGTATATTGCAATTTTTTTTTAAATTTATAAATACACTAGCTATATAAATGGTGAATCACGACTATTCTCCACTTTATAATTATATTTTGTAATGTTATTTGGGATATTTATAAACTTGGAATATCCTGTGGTAGCAGTGGAGTTTATTATGGGGTGCTTATATATATGGAGCACGGATACAGAGGTAATAGAATGCACCTAACCCATCAATTTAACTGTTTACAGCTATGGTCAAGGCAAGCCGTGAACGATAACTGTCACAGTTGCTTGTGCTGTCAACCAAACTGTCAAGCCATCAAATAGCTGGTGTCATAAGTGATCACATGCAGCATCATGGCTAATGCAGATTAAGCGGAGGTTATAATGACAACCTCCTTGGCTAGAGAGGATAGGAGGGCTTAGTTCCACTTTAGTTCCAGTGGAACATAGATCAAAGTTCGATCTTCTTTTCTTTTACTTATGTTCATGGCAGGTGATTCTCTGCTTCACCTGCCTCCCCTGACTTCCCATCCCTGAGACTTGTGTTCCACCTTCTTCCTCTGCTATCCTCCTACACCCTTCTACTTGGCAGTACTTTAAGAACTGCAGGAAGGAAGATCTACTAGCCATGCCCCTCAGAGAAAACCCCTTAGCAGGTGAAACATGCCAGGGTGCGCATGTCTTAGCTCTCGTAGACCAGGTACAGAAACCCAGAATTCCATCCATCAGGGTATTGCCTTCTAACCTATTGGGATTAGTAAGATTGACCCATCTACACACATGACTTGTTCTCTCTCCATTTCATACACAAAGGGACTTGGGTGTACATCTATAATGACTGGGCTTGTGGATCCCAATATGTAGGAACCACCACTGTGACAGCCATCAAATGGAACATCTTTACCAATGTACAAGTAGAGATATGATTGCATAAGTGTTTTGGACACCCTTTATAGACATGCCTTGCTGTTTTATTACAAATAAACCTCTAATGCTGCCATTATCCATATGGATAAATAATAATAGCAGCAAATAGGAAGCTGTGTAAACCAAGTTGGGCATCCCATGTACCTTTGTAGCTTGGGCTTGACTTCTGGTTTGTGTGATAATACAGCACTATGGCTTTGATTTATTTCTATATTGTCTGACAGCAGCAGGCATCTATACATCAAGCAATTACTGACGGCAGTGAGTTTCTGCAACTATATATCTGCAAACACACTGTTCAGTTCCACTGTGTTGTCCATATGTTGAATTACATTGAGAAACTGGTGACTTTATCATAACCTAAATTTTGGACTGGAACCCCAATGAGGTCCAAAGTATTCATGTATGTGGATATACTTGCTGTTTGCCTGCCACTGGAGATTTATACCTTTGAACACATTCATAAGATAAAGCCACAGCCATATATATCTGAAGCTATTACTCATATACCACCTGTACTATTCAGTCCGCACAGGACTGAACAAGTGGTCTTTTTACTGTCTGTGATTATCTACCTTTTTTATGGCTTCAGGAGGATTAAAAGGTGTGAGGAATTTATAATTGAATACCATGTACTGTAAAGTACATATGTACCCTGGGGATCAATATTCATTTTATATGATTTAACTGACTACAGGATCAAACACAGGAACAGCTGTTTTTGTATGGGCCGAAGAGATACGTGATGCTCCAATTATGATGTCGCAGTCACTTTAGTAAGAGCTACATATTTAACATCTGTATATACAGTTGTGTAAACAGTAAAACCTTGGTTTGAGAGCATTTTGCAAGAAAGCAAAATTTTTAAATACATTTTGACTTGATATAAAAGCGATATCTTGATATAAGAGTAGCGTTACGTCACAATTGAGTATAAAAGAGAAGAGAGGCGCCTCTAAGTGTAGCAATATGGTTACATTTAATGAAGGTACAACATTTAGCAACTCACATGATTCATGATTAAAACAGACACATCTAAGTATGCAGGCATCCGGGGTAAAGCTGTCCACATAGACCGTCCTCCGCACCGCCATCAACATCATCCCTTCCACACTGCGCTCCATGAGCTCTCCACGCCTCTCATTCAGATTGCTCTACTGCAGGATAGTCTTCCCGGTCATGATTGCAGACTGAGAGCGGTGAGAGCCGGCAGTGTGGAAGACGGTCTAAGTGGACAGCTTTACCCCGGATGCCTGCATACTTAGATGTGCCTCTTTTACTCATCAACCATGTGAGTTTCATTAAATGTAACCATTGTGCTACACTTAGAGGCGCCTCTCTTCTCTTTTATACTCTGCAGCTCCTGTTGGATTTTGCTTCTAATCCCCTTGTGAAGGCTGCCATTTGTGGATGGACATTTTATGGTTACACAATCACATTGCTATAATCTTTTTATATGGATTATAAACTGAAAGATTTATGAATAAATGGTTGTGGAACGAATCATCTGAGTTTCCATTATTTCTTATGGGCAAATTTGCTTTGATATATAAGTGCTTTGGATTACAAGCATGCTTCCAAAATGAATTATGCTCACAATCCAAGGTTTTACTGTATTGCAGTTGTGTCTGCAGGACACACCTCTCCCTCTTCTTTAGGCACACACATGAATGTTTTTCTGATGTTAAATAGCGTTTTTAAAAAAAGAGTTTTTGTTAGATTTATTTATGCACTAAATAGAAATTTTGTATAGCTCACACTGGTGACTCTGGCTTAATTAATAGGGATGAGGTCCAGGAACTATGGGTTTGTGGTGAATCCCTGGAATCTAGCCATTTCCCTGGTCAGCAGACTCACAAGATAAGGTGACCAGACGTCCCCGGGATCAGGGGACGGTCCCTGGATTGAGGACACTGTCCCCGGACCAAATCTGTCCCCTGATTGGATTTGAACAGGGGCCCAAGCCATTTCAAAGACAGTCAGTGCAGAATTAAGAAAAAAAATTCTGAATTACACCCCACCACTCTGCTGCTCCTACTAGCTTAGGGGGGGCGGGGGTGTTATTCCCGCTTGCATGTTCTTCTGCCTTGGCTCAAGTCCCGGCCAGCCGCCTGACTGCCTATCTCCTTGCCTTCCCCAGTGGAGTAATCTTCCTCTGCTCAGTTCCGCTCACCACCCAGTAGTAGCCGGGGCTTCAAGTGAGGCTGTGAGGCAGGCAGTGGTGGTGATAGGCAGAGAAAGGCAGTTGAGCTCAGCTGACAGCGCCCAGCAGCAGGCACATAGGGGAAGCGGATCCAAATGTGGGGCTGCCAGTGCCTTCAAGGCTTCAACACAGGTGTGCTTTGGGGGTGTCTGTGAATACATTGCACTGTGTCTGTCTCTCTGGCATAATGGATGGTATCATAACTCACAGGCAGCAGGCATTCTATCATGTCTCTGGCTGGCATTGCATTGCCGCAGTGTGTCACATAACATAGCTGTTGGGACAGGGATCTGTGCCTTCCCTTAGTAAAAGCAACCTCCCCCCCACAGTGAGAAAGGCACACATTTAACCCTTTGATTGCCACAGATGTTAACCCCTTCCCAGCCAGTGTCATTAGTACAGCGACAGTGTATATTTTTAGCACTGATCACTTTATTTGTGTCACTGGTTCCCACAAAGTGGCACTTAGTGTCCGATTTGTCCGCCACAATATCGCAGTCCCTCTATAAGTCGCTGATTGCCGCCATTACTAGTAAAAATAAAATATGTCCCCGGATTTCATTTTAAAAATCTGGTCACCTTATCACAAGGGCCAATCATTTAAATAAATTGATAGCTCAGTCTCCTTTATTTGAAATAGTGGTCTCACAGCAGAAATATTGTCATAGTGTATTTGAGCTTTTAGGGAACTGACAGTTCTGTGTAGGGAGATGTACTTTTCTGACATTTGCACATATCTCCAATGCAGCGTCTAACTATCCGTGCCTTTTTTGACAATAGCTTGCTTATTATGGCCAAAATTGAATAAAAGTTTTTTTCCCACGGGATAACTGTAACCTTCACATAAGATTCACAAATTTGTTTGTGAACTGAACCCAGGCAGGTACACTCATTTTTTTAATCTCTCAGGTACCTATGGGCAAACTTATATCCTGGAGTGTGTCCCACCTCTTTCTCAATATTTTATATCTGAGGAGGTCGAACCAGGGAAAAATCTCCAGAGTTGTAATTAAACATCTTGATGCAAAAAAATGTATGTGCATCTAAACCCAAAAGCGAAAATTTAATATATTGCAGCCTCCTTAAACACTTGACCTCTGGAAGATTTACCCCCCTTCATGACCAGACCATTTTTTTGTGATACGGCACAGCGTTACTTTAACTGACAATTGCGCAGTTGTTCGACACTGTACCCATATAAAATGTATTTTTCCCCACAAATAGAGCTTCTTCACCTCTGCGCTTTTTTTATTTTTTGCGCTGTAAACAAAAAAGATTGATTGGAAAAAAAAACAATATTTTTTACTTTCTGCTATAAAACATATCCAATTAAAAATTTAAAAAATCAAATTTCTTCATAAATGTAGGTCATGTATGTGTTCTGCTACATATTTTTGGTTTAAAAAAGTCCCAATAAGCGTATATTGATTGGTTTGCACACAAGTTATAGCGTCTTCCAACTATGGGATATTTTCATTTATTTATTTATTACTAATAACGGCGGTGATCAGCGACTTATAGCGGGACTGCAATATTGCGGCATACATTCTGACACTGACATTTTTGACACTTTTTGGGGACCAGTGATGCAAATACAGTGATCAGTGCTAAAAAATATGCACTGTCACTGTACTAATGACAACGGCAGGGAAGGGATTAAACATCAGGGGTGATCAAAGGGTTAACTGTGTGCCTAACCAGTGCTTATGTGCACTGTGTAAGGTGCTTTTACTAGGGGAAGAGATGAAGTTTATCCCCTGCTTTGCAGGGACACAAATTCCATCCATCCCCCCTCCCGTGAGAACAGCGATCTGCCTTGTTTACAAGGCAGGACATTAAGAACCCAACACACACCGATCGGCTTCCACTGTGTATAATGACAGCGGAAGCGAGCTGCCGGAAGCGTGCATGTGCGCCCCCTACCCAGATGTGTGATGGATCACGTATATATACATGATCTGGCGCACAGGTGCCACCCTGTAGAAGTAAAACTGCTATAGGGCGGTCCAGAAGTGGCTAAATGTGGTAGCTACCTCACTTTTCTTTTTTGGTCCTTTTGCCTTTTTTCACTTGGTGATCTGATCAGTAAGTGTATTATTTTTCAACTTTCTTTAAAAGACCAACCTGTCCAGTAAAAGGTTCAGGTAGATGGTAATACAAACACTTCACCCCTGGCAAGGGTTCTTACAATGGTCAGCTTTTATTCCTTTATGCAAAACCTTTTATCCCAAAAAGAAAAAAAAAAACTGTTACAGTAACTGCTTGAAAAGTTTTAGCTGGAGTTCAGCCTTCATCTTTTAGTCAAGTCCATCTAAATCTGAGTGCATCTAACACCACCCTCTCATCAGATTCACAATGCTGCTGTTCAATGGTGACTCCACTGCGCCACCATCCAGAGTGAAGACCCCCCAAAGGCAGGACGTGGGTTACTGGCCAGATCACCAGGTGACAATCAAGGAAAAAAGAACCTAGATATAGAAAAACGATGCAGCGTCCACATTTAAGGATTGGTAAACTGCAATATATTATGTTTTTGTTTATGGGTTTAGATACGCTTTAACAAGAGGCACACCACACCTCATATAACAAGCTTTTATCATCCTGTCAACCTGTATAAGGGTGGAATGCGAAAGGCTAAGCCCAACAGAAAATATATGTGAAGGAAGGAGAAGTTCTCTTTTTAACTTGCAGCTGTATAATAATTGATAAATATTACAGTTATGCTGCCCCTCTGATTTAGAGGAAGACCGGACCATCTGCACCCTCTGCACTCCAGATGTTTGGGGGCTCGCCCTAATCAGCAGCAGGAGTACTGGGCTGTACATTAACTGCTCTCAAAAGGGGGGAGAATGGATAAAAACTGAACCGGACATAACTGGGCAATAGTTCTTTATTTTAAATCAGGAACTTGTATTATAATTAGTTCATAGTTGAGCAAAAAAACCTATCCAATGCAAAGGCACCCATTATTTTATGTAGTGGTAACTAAAAAGGGGCCTGAGCTGCCATGGTTGTGATCATAAACAAAAATGTATTTATTTACCCAAAAAAGGCGTGTTTTGTGGCTATACGTCAGTTTAACGTAGCAGTGAGTCCCACTGAAATTCATGCGGGATGGGGTGGGAATATCATGTTGTTAAATGCTGGCCATTAATGCTGTCTAAAAAGTACGGGAAGTGGCCACTGCGAGACATGTATAAATGCAAAAATATATATTTAAAAAAAAAAAAATTAACAGAAAGTATTTTATTAAACAAATCTGCATTACTATACAGGATATCAAAAGGCAAAGATATTTTTTAAAATTACACTACAGCATTCTTTAACCACTTCAATACCAGGCACTTAGAACACTTCCCGCCCAGACCAATTTTCAGCTTTCAGTGCTGTGAATGAGAATTGCGCGGTCGTGCGACGCTGTACCCAAACAAACTTTTTATCATTTTGTTCCCACAAATAGAGCTTTCTTTTGGTGGTATTTGATCACCACTGCGGTTTTTATTTTTTGCGCTACAAATACAAAAAGACCGAAAATTTTGAAAAAAAAAAAGTCTTTGTTTCTGTCACAAAACTTTGTATAAGTACATTTCCTCCATCACTGATGGGCACTGATGTGGCTACACTGATGGGCACTGATGAGGCTACACTGATGGGCACTGATGAGGAAGTACAGATTGGCACTGATGAGGTGGCACTAATAAAGTTGCACTGATGATGGGGCACATATATGCAGCACTGATGGGCACTGATAGGCAGCACTGATAAGCAACACTGACGGGCACTGATAGGTGGCACTGATATGCGACACTGATGGGCACTCATAGGCAGCACTGATAGGTGGCACTGGGCACTGATAGGTGGCACTGCTGGGCACTGATAGGTGGTCACAGGCGGGCACTGATAGGTGGCACAGGTGGGCACTGATAGGTGGCACTGATAGGCACTGGTACATGGCACTGATGCATATAGCACTGTTAGGGATGGCACTGGCAGGCATCATATATGGGCACAGTGCCATCCCTACAGTGCACTGTATGCCCCTTACCTGGTGGTCTAGTGAGGGCTCCCTGGTGGTCCTGGGCGGCCTCCATATTGTCTCCCTTGTGGTCCTGGGTGGCCTCCTCATGGTGTCTCTGGGCGGGGCTCCCTGGTGGTCCTGGTCGGCTCCCTGGTGGTCCAGTGGGGTGATCCTGAGGGGGGCTGCACTGATAAATGTTCAGGGCAGCCCCCCTGTCAGGAGAGCAGCCGATCTGCTCTCCATTGCTCAGGTCTGCAGACCTGAGCAGAGGAAAAGCCGATAAACGGCTCCTCCTAGTTACACTGTGATCAGCCTTCATTGGTCACAGCTGATCACATGGTAAAAGGCTTCTGATGGAAGTTTTTTGCCTCGGTTGGTAATGCCGGGGGTCAGACTGACCCACGGCACCACCGATTGCCGCGATGCGCTGCGGGCGCGAGATCGTGGCTTATCCTGATCACTTCATATGACGTCCGATCAGGATAATGAACCATCTGCCCTGCTGTCATTTGCTAATACGCTGAGTGGGAAGTGGTGAAATACCATGCTTTAGGGATGCTTTAAAGCTATACGTGGGGTTACAGAACAGTATAATTTTCACAAACAGTTCCAGTGTACACTATTTGGCTGTAGAATCTTTTTTTTTTTTTTTTTTTACAATTAACTTTACTTGGCTTACATACAAAAGCACCCCAATCTGGTTCATTTAAGTTTTTAAAAAAATGTAGGTACTTTTAGCAGCAACACATGCTTTTTCATCAAATGGTAAGAAATTGGCCAGTAGTTCACTATATCTGTCCCTGCTCTTGCTAATGCAAATCTGTCATGCCCCTGGCTAATATCTTTCATATTATCATTAAAAGAGAAGTATGTTTTCTTTTTCAAAAGCATGCTTACCTAGGTGGGTGCAGCATTTATTTTGCTCTAAGACTGAGAACTGAGGGATCTAACACTGCTGATCGCTCAGTTCTCAGAGCTCCATGAGCAGAGGGCTGGAGACTACCAGTCAGGCTGTGAAGGGGGCGGGGATGGCTGGCTCAGGCTCTCAGAGGCTTGCTTAGCCAGGTGCCAGTCCAAGTTTGTGGGTGGATCCTGACCATATTGTTGCAATCTTTCCCCAGCCTGGACCGGCTCAGCGATGCCAGCCAACAGCGGGCTTCAGCCTGTTGTCTACTGAAAATGGGTCGCAGGAGTGAAGAACGATCTTCACTCCTGTGACCCACAGGAGAAGTACAGCCAAAAGAGCTTTGGTTGTATTTCTCCTTCAAGTATTAAGAGACCCCAGTGATAATTGACCAAAATGTACTAGAGAAAAAGACTACAGACTGGTGTTTTACACAACATGTAAAACTGGCCAGCAACCAAACATTTTTAAATAGCAAGGCTAGGCCTAAATTTACTAGAGGAAAATGATACAGGCAGTCATTTTACTACAAAAGTTAGGATACTGTGGAGGCTACAGTAGTGTAAAATGGGCCGGCAACAAGACCTTTTATTATCAGGGATAATAGGTCTAGTAGGAGTACACCTAACTTTTATTTTATCTATTTGGATAGGGAGCTAAAATGAATGTGAGTAATATAATGTAAGGTAGTTTAGCTGAAAAGCTGTCCTTTTCTCTTAATTTAATGCGGCAGCGTGCTCAGAACAAAATGCAGCCCTATGAAAAGTCTGCAACTAGTAAATTCTGGGCCTTGAGTACCTCAAACTTATAAAAAAAAAACCTATTAACATAAAAATAATAAAAAAATAAAATAAAATAAAATAAAATAGGGACAGCAGCTAAAAGTGTCTGCTAACCTCAAATTAACCCCAGAACACAATGACAAACAATAAACCTTCAATGATAACACAAACAAATAATAAGCAGCGAAAGGATTGATTTGCCCCAAACAGCTAGCAAAGAGAATTAAAGTGGGTGTAAACCAAAATTTGACCTGGGCACATCTATCTGTAGTGTTTACTTATCTCTCTCCAAAGCACTGTAGCGAGTGTAGGCGTATTTGAGATGTAGTCAGGGCTGACTGTAAGTGCAGGCCTGAGTGTTTTGATCTAGACCTGGGGAGTGGCTCAGGGAGGATTGAGTTGATTCAACAGATGAGGTCACCAGAACTTCCCACTTCTTTCTAGAAACTGGAGGAAGTTTTCTAGTCAGAGAGTTGGGAGGGAGGTGGAGCCATCTGGAGTGTTCTAAGGAGTCCTGACAAATCCCCAATCAGGATTGGCAGGGGGCAGGCCTCCTTAAATACTCAGGATCAGCCCAATCTGGGAGGAGTTGTTGGAGGTGGAAATGTGAAGATGTAGCAGAGGTGCTGTGGAGGCCTCTACCCGGGAAGGAGCCCCCGGTCTGGGGGGTGACTTTGAGGTCTGGAGGTTCGGGTGCAGCCAGGAGTGGAGGTGATTCCTGGAGTCACACAAGGGAACAGGAGAGCAGCAGAGATGCTACTGAGACACTTTAAAGAGTCCACTAGAGTCGGTGAGTGACAGACCCTGGGAGCTGGAGGAGAAAGTGCTGGAGCAGGCTGGGAGAGGAATAGTGGACAGTTTGTGGAAGCCTTGGGAGCCAATCAGGGGAAAGAGTGTCACTGCTAGGAAAGCAGGTCAGTGTGGTGGCCTGGAAGAGGGGTGGGCTGGAAGTTGTAGTCCATCAAAGGCCCAGCTAGCACCCAAGTACTTTGCTACATATTCAGGGGCCCATGATCCCTGGTCTGTAAAGGGTGGTCCGGAGGCCCTGCTTATACAGTGCAGGCCTCGCCCTGTGCTAGCTGTGGGGAAGAGACAGGTGTGAAGAATCTTGATAAATTTCCTTTCAAGCTGGGAACCAAGTTCAGAACTGGAGAGAGTTGTGAGGAGTAACAGTCTGCAGAAGGACAGTCGGCAGGGCAAGTGTGCATATACAGGACTGTACATGGAAGTCGTGTACAATAATTTCTGGGGCATCCCACAGTCACCCTTTTCCCATCCAAGTTATTTCCCCTACCTAAATAAAATAACAAAAGCAAGAGCCGGCCTGGTCAGTGTCTACTGATGTGTGAGATATGGTGGGATTGAGGGCAGCTATCAGGTGAACCACAACTACTGCTACTCCCAAGGGAGCTCATGGCTACAGCACTAAGTCCTGTGTCTTTCTGCTGCTCCGTTCCTCTGTTATCAGCATGATTAGCAGACAGCTAGTCTATTCACAGCACAGCTCGGCACATTTCCTCCCTCCTCTGCCTATGTGGAAACATCACCCGGCAGGCCCCGCCCCTATGATGTCACAACCCCACCCCAGGGTGTGACATCATAGGGGTGGGGCCTGCCAGGTGATGTCAGCGTGTGGCCCCGCCCCTTGCCAATATAAGACACAGCACACAGCAGAGAGGGCATTCGTGAAGGAGATCGCGTCGTGTCAACATGGGAAGAAGAAGAAGAGAGGAAGAACAGAGGGAAGAGGACAGCGGAGAAGACCGGCAAAAGAGCAGAAGACGCCGCAGAGAAGGAGAAGAAAGAAGACCCCTCAGAAGATGGAAGACCCTGCAAAAGAGCCAAAGAAAGAGGACACCGGAGAGGGGAGAAGACGCCGGAGCTGATTTAATAAAATATTTTGAAAACTTGTGTAGTGTGTTTTTTTTGTACATTTTTTTTCCAGGTAAATGGGTAGGGGTACGATGTACCCCATACTCATTTACATAGGGTGGGGGCCAGCATCTGGGGGCCCCTTTGTTAAAGGTTGCTTCCAGATTCTGATAAGTCCCCACCCGCAGACCCCGACAACCAATGGCCAGGGTTGTCGGGAAGAGGCCCTTGTCCTCATCAACATGGGGACAAGGTGCTTTGGGGTGGGGGGTGCAGAGCCCCCCTGGCCCCAAAGCACCCATACTCCCCATGTTGAGGGCAGGCGGCCTGGTATGGTCCAGGAGGGGGGGCGCTCACTCGTCCCCACCCCTTTCCTGGCCTGCCGGGCTGCGTTCGCGGATAAGGGTCTGGTATGGATTTTGAGGGGGACCCCACGCCGTTTTTTTCGGCGTGGGGTTCCCCTTAAAACCCATACCAGCCGGTCCTTTCC
>BLSH010289921.1:1268397-1280147 GCA_018402905.1 Glandirana rugosa | reverse complement strand
CTTCTCCAACAAAGTCAATTACATCTGACATAGCAAACTGGAGAAGGAGCATCAGAGGGACAATGGAGAGATCTGGAGATGGAGCATTATAGGGAAATCAGAGAGAGAAGAATCCAACACACAATTTCAGTATGCTAATACAATTATTACCCAGACGGATGTATAGAGCACTATTATATTTATAGATAAAAATGCTTGCCCTGGTGACAGGGTCACTTTAATTGCCTTAAAGTGACCCTGTCAGTGCTTTGTAAATAAAAATAAAAACTGCCCTTGTAAAAAAAGAATGTCAATAATTACCTCCCCTGCTCCCACATGATCTGTATTCATAACGTGGTGAGTTTGAGGAGCAGCATTAATTATTATAAATAAAATCCCATGATTCTTTTAAAACGTGATTACAACATACATGGGATGTCATAAAATGTTATGGCCCATTTTAGAGTCTTGGCCTTGAAAAGGTTGAGTACCACTTGGATAGACCACGCTGCATTCTGTAATGTTAGAGAAATACAAATGTTAATTCATTAAAAATACATAAAAAACACATGACATTGTATTCTCCCTGGGATGTATAGCATCCTCTGCCTAATAAATTTCAGCAAATGCATTGATATTGTTTTAAGAGCAAAACACTACTTGCATTAACGGTAATAAATCTGTTTTAAACTCTGTACAATTGCATGCCAGTTTAAATTTCACCTTGGCATTCCAGAAACTCTATGTGTGTAACAGGTTCAACATGGAAAGAATAAAAATGGAGGGGATATGTCTATTTTTGAAAATGTTTTACATTAATGAATTTTATTGAGATTTTATGGTTTCATTCCCTGTGGATACAAATTGTCAGACAGAGCTTGCGCTGAGTTTGTCTATACCCGTCATTAGGATCTGGTGAGTGCTTTTCCTGTGGTTATTTTTACTGCTGGTTACAGATACAATTAGATGGTTTATTTTTGTCTACTAACACTCGAAGATAATCTTGACTATATTGTAGAATCTTGATACTTAACCACTTCCTTACTGGGCACTTAAACCCCCCTCCTGCCCGGACCAATTTTCAGTTTTCAGCGATGTCGCTCTTTGAATGACAATTGCGCGGTCGTGCAACGATGTACCCAAACAAACTTGGCGTCCTTTTTGTCCCACAAATAGAGCTTTCTTTTGGTGGTATTTAATCACTTCTGCGTTTTTTATTTTTTGCGCTATAAACAAAAAAGAAGCGACAATTTTGAAAAAAGAACAATATTTTTTACTTTTTGCTATAATAAATATCCAAAAATAAAAAAATAAAAAAACGAATTTATTCATCAGTTTAGACCGATATATATTCTTCTACATATTTTTGGTAAAAAAAATCGAAATCGGCGTATTTTGATTGGTTTGCGCAAAAGTTATAGCATTTACAAACTATGGACATTGGTTTATGGGGTTTTTATTTATTTTTATTTTTTTACTAGTAATGGCGGCGATCTGCGATTTTTATTGGGACTGCGATATTGCGGCGGACATGTCGGATGTTTTTGACACTTTTTTGGGACCAATGACATTTATACAGCGATCAGAAATTTAAATATCCACTGATTACTGTATAAATGTCATTTTCAGGGAAGGGGTTAACACTAAGGGGGCAGTGTAGGGGTTAAAAGTGTTCCCTGGGTGTATTCTAACTGTGAGGGGGTGGGGTTGGCAGGGGCATGACAGATCTAACTGACCCCAGTTACAGGGATCAGTAGATCTGGCATGCCCCCCCCCTCATAGAACGGGGAACCGCCATGTTTACATTGGCGGTTCCCCATTCCGGCTCCCTGTGAGCAGATTGCGGGTCTGCGGCGGGAGCGCGCCCAGCACGAGTCAAAGGGGAGGACGTCTATTGACGGCCTCCTGGCATTTCAGAGCCACGCTGTAGCTGTTATTCGGCTATGGCGCGGATGGGAAGTGGTTAATTGCCCGCAGCTTGTGGTGCCTACAGTGTCCTGAGTAAATGTTCACATCAAACTGCAACCCTCTTAAAGTGATTGTAAAGTCTTGTTTTTTTTTAAAAACATGTTATACTTACCTCCTCTGTGCAATTGATTTTGCACAGAGCAGCCTAGATCCTCCTCTTCTCGGGTCCCTCTTTGCAGCTCCTGGCCCCTCCCTCCTATCGAGTACCCCCTCAGTCAGCAGCTATCTATGGGAGCACCCGAGCTGAATCAGAGCTCTGTGTATCCATTCAGACACAGAGTCCTGACCCGAAACCTTCTGCCTTTACAACACCTTTAAGCCCTTGAACTGTAGGCCCAAGCTCCTAACAGAGCCTAGATTTTTCCCCAAAGACACAATTAAAGTAAATTTGTGCCTTGCTCATGAAGGGCAAAATAACAGGTTCACCTACAATAACTGCTACCCTGCTGCACATTTTCATGTTACCTTTGCTCCCCCACTGCTCAATTTGGCTGCAAGAAGTGAACAGAAATACCAGGTACTTTTGAGTATGGGAAGGATATTACTTACACCCATTCTTATCAGGTGAGAAGAACCCAGTGCTAGCCTAAATCTTGTGCATGTACCTCTTACCTTGTGATCCCAGAGGTCCATGGCCAGCAGTGGTGATGCTCAATATGCCACATAAGGAAAGGCCAGCACTGCGTGTTAAATGTTGCTCTTTTAACGTATGTCTCAAGGTCATGCAGGTCCTCTTACCTTGCCAAAAGTGACTTGAAAACACTCTTAGGAGCAATTTACTAAGACAGATGAGTTACTTCAAAGTGATTGTAAGGTTAAGTTTATCATTTTTGAAAAAAATAACAAACATGTCATACTTACCTGTTCTGTTCAATGGCTTTGCACAGAGCAGCCTCAATCCTCCTCTTCTGGGGTCCCCCGCTGGCACCCTGGGCTCCTCCTCTTCTCTGTGTGTCATCATAGGAAGCTGCTTCTTATGGTGGCACATGTGTGGGCTTGATCCTGAGCCATGCTCTGTGTGTCTATTGAAACACACAGTGCAGCTTGTCCCTGCCCTCTGCTCCCTTGTCACTGGATTAACAGTAGCAGAAGTCAATGGCTGTTGCCCTGGGACACACCGATTGATCGAGATCGGGCTCAGATAAGTATTTTGTAGAAGGTTTTTTCTAATGCAGAGAATGCTGCATAGTAAAACTCCCTCAACAAAAACGGGTTGACATGGCTGACATGGCAACATAAGTACAAGCAGTACATAAGCTACAAGTACATAGAATCCAAAAAACATCCAGCAGCAGCTCAGAAAAACAAATACAATTCACTACAGTCCCATAGGACTGACCCCCAACACTCACATAGTTGGAGAATCTACAATATCCCAGAGAGAAGTGGGGAACAGTGGAAGGGGGAGAGGGGGGGTGGAGGGGAAGGTCACCAGCTAAAGACAGGGGGAACAGAACACCACAGCCCACCTGTCAAGGAGAATAAGGGGCACTCATCAGACCCACTATACTGTCTGGGAGACCCAGGGCTGCCAAACCTTGTGGAATTTCCAAGACAACCACATTTTACCTCCAGAGGTTTTTTTTATCACAAAATCATGGTTACACAAAGTATAATTGTATTCTGTTTTAACCTAAAGTTAGTAATATGTAGTATGTTAAAGGAAAAATGTAATGGTTGTGGGTCAACCCAGCACACTGAGTTAAAGGCAAATCATAGCACAGGTACTTCCCTCCCAGGCACAAAGTATCCGAGCCATCTAAGCTCTAACTTATGACTTAACTTAAAATTGTGTTTAAATTGTAGCCTGAGCTATTGAGCTCTGTAAACAACAATCATTTTACACTAAAGCAGCAAAAGCAGCTGAGAGCTTTACCCATTTTTTGTATTTATGATGGCCCTGTCAGGACAGGATTATTGACGAGATGTCTCCCTAGCAAAGATATAGACAAAAACACAAATTGTAACGAGAACCTGTAGAAATTTTCAATTTCCCCCACTCTAATCAAAGCTAAGAAAAAAAATGCCTGGAGTTGGGCTTTTTGCCAGTAAGCATGCAACAGTGGTAGGCTTTTAATTAGAAAGACTATGACTTGATTGTGGCCATGTATCAAAAGTTCTGTTTGCTGAACCTGCCCTGAACTGAACCCAGGTATGCTCAACTCTATTCACTATTGCAATATTTGATTCAGTGGTTCACTGCAATATCTGTTGCTAAGCGTTGGCAGGGACAGCTTCCAAGGTTATTTATATGCCTTTGCTGTTTATTTCATCTGTGTCTATAAATGTTTCTTTGATATCACTGCACTATAATTTTTTTTTTCAAATGTGTTTTTGTTTCCAGTGTCATAAGTATTAATGAAACAGAGTACATGTATTATGAAACAATAGATAACCCTCATTATGAAGTCAGGTGTTTGGTTTGCCAGCATCCCATATGCAATGGACAAAAGGTATAACCCCCAAAAAGGCGGTACTTTAAAGGCAGACAAACACCGTATTAGGATAAAAAAATTTTAAGCATTTTATTATACAAAATGTAAAATCATGTAGAAAGTAGAAAATAAAATACAAAAAGTCCCATGGTGTGTGAGCATATACATTGAGGTAATGAAGTGCAGATAAGTAATTTGAAACTTCCTGGAAACCTGACACATTTCAGGTAAGTACCTTTCTTCAGGGGTATATGACAAGAAAAAAGATTTATCTTCTTCACTTTCAAGTATGTATTGATTGACACCATGTGCTGCAGCAAGAGAGGGTCAGAGGAGGCCAAGATGGAATTAAAGAGAGACACTGGAGGCCATAGGATGAACACCCTACCTCTCTTATGGGGGGAGAGGGGGAGAGATATGGGGAAGGCTTCCTTTCACAGAGATCCCATGCAAGGTAGGCTGCCAGTGGTGGGTACTTGTTAGGAAAAAGGACTGTTTTGCTGCTTTTGCGTGTTCTTGAGCGACCTGATTTCCTGTTTATCTGATCCTGTGACCCGGCTTGACCTTGACCTTGTTGATTTCTGCCTGCACCGACCCCCAGCTTGCCCAGGACCACTCTTCTGCCTGATCCTTTTGTACTTCGCTGCCAGCCTGTTGACTACCCTGCCTGCATCTGACGACCCCTCTGCCTGAACCTTTTGTACCGCATTGCCCGCCTGCTACCGACCCGGCCTGTACGACCATCCACTATCTGCACGAGCTTCACTGGACCATCCATATCACCACCAGGGATCCTGTCCAGCCCTCGTGCCCCCCTGAGCTCCTGGGCTCCCTGTCTGTTCCACCGGGGACCCTCGAACCAGGGCCGCAAGAGTGGTTGCTTCCTGCACAATACAGACTCCACCACCAGGTGCGTGACAGTACTGATAAATGTGAATACTCAGTTCCTGGGTTATACAGTGTGTTGTTTAAGCAACAATGAGGAATAAACGAGTGGAAGGTATCATATGAATAGGTCTCTCCCAGAATCTCTTAGCCCACACCTCAGGTGCTGAGTAAGCAAATTGAAAATGTCCTATGGGCAAGATTTGCAGAGTCCCCGCACTGTGTAAGCCCTCACTTCTCCTGTCGTTATGTCTTAATCGTGGCCTAATACTCTGCTAGATTCTTCTACATATTTTTGGTAAAAAATCCCAGTAAGCGTATAGTGATTGGTTTGCGCAAAAGTTATTTCATCTACAAAATAGGGGATAGATTTATGTAATTTTTATTTATTTCTTTTTTTACTAGTAATGGCGATGATCTGTGATTTTTACCGTGACTGCGACATTGCAGTGGACAGATAGGACACTTTTGACACTTTTTTGAGACAAATGACATTTATACAGCAGTCAGAGCTAAAAATAGCCACTGATTGCTATATAAATGTTACTGGCAGGGAGGGGGTTAAACTCTAGGAGGCGATCAAGTTTTAGTTAAATGTGTTCCCTATGTGTGTTCTAACTGTGTGAGGGCTGGCAGCGACATGACAGATCTGACTGTTCCTGATCACTGGGAACAGTAGATCAGCGTCATGTCCCCTGACAGAATGGGGATCCGATGTGTTTACATCGGCAGATCCCCATTCTGCCTCTGTAGTAGGCAATCGCAGATCACCGGAGGACATTGAGACCGCTCGACCCACGGGCACGCTCATGGAGCATGCGTCGGGGGCGTGAGAGCCGGTTTGCGCAGCCGAGCCAATCTGCCGTTGTAAAACTGCGGTGGCTGGTTGGCAAGTGGTTAAAGTAAACAAAGGTTAGAATAACCACTTCAGCTCCGGAAGGTTTTACCCCCTTCATGGACATTTGAATTAGCTAGGAATAGTGTGTGTGTGTGTACTGTATCTATATACAGTATCTTACAAAAGTGAGTACACCTCTCACATTTTTGTAAATATTTCAGTATATCTTTTCATGTGACAACACTGAAGAAATAACACTTTGCTACAATGTAAATGAGTGGGTGTACAGCTTGTATAACAGTGTAAATTTGCTGTCCCCTTAAAATAACTCAACACACAGCCATTAATGTCTAAACCGCTGGCAACAAAAGTTAGTACACCCCTACGTGAAAATGTCCAAATTGGGGCCAATTAGCCATTTTCCTTCCCCGGTGCTATGTGACTCGTTATTGTTACAAGGTCTCAGGTGTGAATGGGGAGCAGGTGTGTTAAATTTGGTGTTATCATTCTCACTCTCTCATACTGGTCACTGGAAGTTCAACATGGCACCTCATGGCAAAGAACTCTCTGAGGATGTGAAAGAAAGAATTGTTGCTCTACATAAAGATGGCCTAGGCTATAAGAAGATTGCCAAGACCCTGAAAATGAGCTGCAGCATGGTGGCCAAGACCATACAGCGGTTTAACATGACAGGTTCCACTCAGAACAGGCCTCACCATGGTTGACCAAAGAAGTTGAGTGCACGTGCTCAGCGTCATAAGCAGAGGTTGTCTATGGAAAATAGGCGTATGAGTGCTGCCAGTATTGCTGCAGAGGTTGAAGGGGTGGGGGGCAAGCCTGTCAGCGATCAGACCATACGCCGCACACTGCATCAAATTGGTCTTCATGGCCTGTCGTCCAAGAAGGAAGCCTTTTCTAAAGATGATGCAAAAGAAAGCCCGCAAACAGTTTGCTGAAGAAGAGCAGACTAAGGACATTGATTACTTGAACCATGTCCTGTGGTCTGATGAGCCCAAGATAAACTTATTTGGTTCAGATGGTTTCAAGGGTGTGTGGCAGCAACCAGGTGAGGAGTACAAAGACAAGTATGTCTTGCCTACAGTCAAGCATGGTGGTGTGAGTATCATGGTCTGGGGCTGCATGAGTTCTGCGGGCACTGTTGAGCTACAGTTCATTGAGGGAACCATGAATGCCAACATGTACTGTGACATACTGAAGCAGAGCATGATCCCCTCCCTTCAAAGACTGGGCCGCAGGGCAGTATTCCAGCATAATAACGACCCCAAACACACCTTCAAGACGACCACTGCCTTGCCAAGCATGTCTCCAGACCTAAACACTATTGAACATCTGTGGGGCATCCTGTAAGGGAAGGTGCAGGAGCGCAAGGTCTCTAACATCCACCAGCTCCGTGATGTCGTCATGGAGGCAACCTGTGAAGCCCTGGTGAATTCCATGCCCAAGAGGGTTAAGACAGTGCTGGAAAATAATGGTGGCCACACAAAATATTGACACTTTGGGCCCAATTTGGACATTTTGACTGCCAGCGGTTTAGACATTAATGGCTGTGTGTTGAGTTATTTTGAGGGGATAGCAAATTTACACTGTTATACAAGCTGTACACTCACTACTTTACATTGTAGCAAAGTGTCATTTCTTCAGTGTTGTCACATGAAAATATATAATAAAATATTTACAAAAATGTGAGGGGTGTACTCACTTTTGTGAGATACTGTATATATATTTTACTTTTCATGTTTTGTATATTTGCATATTTTTCAGATTATTGCACGTAGGGATTATTGCAATTCTTAGCGTGTATAGCACCACTTTTCATTTGATTCACAATGACATTTTCTGAGCCTAGGAGATAATCACAGCTAAATACACACAAAAGTATATATAGCAGAGTGCATAAAATGGTAATATGTACACAATTCCCCATTTATACAGTATAATCAGAATGATGTTGTTATGCTGTTATATGGCTTTAAATAAATCTATGGTTATATAACTAGAATTTTTATTTATTAAATTATTTTGCATTGGGTAAACTTTTTTTTTCTTTATATAGTAACTATCACATACCTGATGAGGAGCCTGAAGAGAGAAGGATGGCTTCTCTTCTTTTGGGTGTTTTGTCACATGTTTTTATGCCCATTTTTTACCTTTTGTTTTTGCATGTTTTTGTACAGTGTTTTTATAGCATTTTTTAGCTTTGGCTTTTTTTAAAATTAGCCAATAGAAAAGTATCATCTGATTGATGTTTTGCTGTTATGTTTTTCAGCTTTTTCATACGCTTCATTTTTTCTTTCTGGTGTCTATGTGTTATTTAATTTTTCATTTGTTAGCGGTTAACCATCAGCAGTGGGGTAGAAATCCCCTGTGGTGGTCAAGCCCTAACCCTAACCCCAACTCTAATCCTAAAATAAATATAAATACATAAATAATAAATAATAATAATCAATAAATAAACACCAGGGTTAGGGGTTAACCCTTACCCCTAACCCTAACTAAATATACACTTACCAGCCATTTTATTAGGTACACCATGCAGTACAGAACTGCCTTAATACTTCATGGCATAGATTCAACAAGGTGTTGGAAACATTCCTCAGAGATGTTGGTCCATAGTGACATGATAGCATCACGCAGTTGCTACAGATTTGTTGGGTGCACATCCATGATTTGAATATCCCATTCCACCACACCCCAAAGGTGCTCTATTGGATTTAGATTTGGTGACTGTGGAGGCCCTTAGAGTACAGTGAACTTGTTGTCATGTTCAAGAAACTAGTTTGAGATGATTTGAGCTGTGTGACATGATGCATTATCCTGCTGGAAGGAGCCATCAGAAGATGGGTACAAGGTAGTCATAAAGGGATGGACATGATCAGCAACAATACTCAGGTAGGGAGGAAAGATCCCAGGTGCCGCACATCCACGGAGTTCTATGGTGGTATGAGAGAGACAACCTCAGCCTGGGCTCCCACCAGGCCATGCCCCCAATGTGTTTCACTCTGCCCCCCCCGGAGCTTATGGGTACACTGCTGAGCTGACAGAACTACATTGTGCATATGCTTGTGTCTCTGCGCATTGAGAGTGTTACTCCCTTTTATTCTTTTATTATAAAGTCACTGGCAATACTACACTATTGGATCTTCTTTGCATATACCTTTTAACTCTTTGAGCCTTTTAATACAAGCTGCAGAATATGGAGATGTGACCTCGGCACTGCTGACCTTTGGTCTATGTGATTAAAACACTTTTGACCATCTGATTATTTTAAGGGGTCTATCGCATCACATGAGGAGACAGCCGATTGGGCACATGGGTGACACTCTTTGGTGGCAGTCCATGGTGGAAGATTTCTGATTCTGTGGAAGTCTTATCTTTACTTCTAGCACATAAACTGTGGTGGTGTATGTTCTGGACACTTATAATCTGATTGGATGATCTAACCTAATTGGATGGTATATGGGACTGTTCTCACGTTTTTTTACTTAAAACTTAGTTGGAGGATGTATGGGATTTTTTTCACGATTTTTACTTTTTTCTGCATATGATTTATGATAATTGTGTAAATTTATAAGCTTTGTTGTTTATATACACATTTGAGTCTACATTTGATCATTTTATTCTGGAGCGCTTCGCTGTTAGTTGGTATACATTGCTGCAGTGTAGTTATTTGCCATAATATAGGCCACTGTTCACCCTATTTGCTCCGCATCTTTAAGGCCCCTTACACACATGCAGACTAATTAGGTCTGCCTGCCCGTTTTTCAGGTGGACCTGATCGGACACTCCATTCACCTCTATGGGGCTGACCTCTGCTGACATCTGCTGCTATCCAATCTGGTCCGCCGAATCCAGATGGGTAGAAACCCTATTTTGCATCCATCTAGCGGATCGGATAGAGGACAGCGGGGCTCCGCCTGGTCCATCTCCGCACAGTGTGCAGAGTTGGACCTGTCATCCGCCGGCTCAGCAGGGATCAACAGATTGATCCCTGCTGAGCAAGCGGAGTCTGTCAAAACGGACCGCCCATGTGTGAAAGGACCCTTAGGTGTTCAGTTGCCTGCTTACTGGTTTATGCCTTGTGTTTGTCTTGCTTCATTACAATATACTTACTTTATCTAACATCCAGCAGTCTGTAATCTATTTCACTTTGCATGGTTGCCTAGCCCAAACATGACATTTAAATATGAGAGTTTTTCTCACTGAATTTCCAAGAAATAGAGGGGACACTTGGGTTTATTTACTAAAGCTGGAGAGTGCAAAAATTCAGGCTTCCAGGTTTGAGCCCAGGTGCACATGTCAGTTCCGATTTCAGCGGCGATTTCACAGGCATCTGTGCATATTTCTGCACAGATGCCTATGGAAATCGCACCTGTAAATCGCAAAAAGTAGTACAAGAACTACTTTTTGAAATCGGTGCAGCACCGTAAGTGCAGCATTGCACCGATTAGGACGGTGCCATTGCCGGCTATGTCAAATCGCATGCCAAATCGTGTCAGTGTGAACCAGGGCTTATTGGCAAAGCTTAATTGAACAAGCTAAGTTTAGAAGCTGATTGGCTACCATTAACAGCTGAACCAGATTCTGAGTGCTCCAGTTTTAGTAAATCTACCCCACTGTGTTCAGTCTCCATCCCCTCCACACGATTTGGGGCTTGTTGGACATCAATATCATCACACCCTCACTTTTCCTACCAGTCAATTTGTTTATTAGTACAATTAAAAAGAATGATTCTCCCTAACGGGGACACAGACAGCTTTAACCACTTGACAACTGGGCACTTAAACCCCCTTCCTAACCAGACCAATTTTCAGCTTTCAGCGCTCTCACATTTTGAATGACAATTACTCAGTCATGCAACATTGTACCCATATGAAATTTGTGTCCTTTTTATCACACAAATAGAGCTTTCTTTTGGTGGTATTTAATCATCGCTGGCTTTTTTATTTTTTGCGCTATAATTAAAAAAAGACCGAAAATTTTGTAAAAAAAATAATTTTTCTTTGTTTCGGTTATAAAATTTTGCAAATTAGTAATTTTTCTTCATAAATTTTGGCCAAAATTTATACTGCTATATATCTTTGGTAAAAAAAAAAACAAATTAGTGTATATTATTTGGTCTTTGTGAAAGTTATAGAGTCTACAAGCTATGGTGCCAATCACTGAAAATTGATCACGCTTGATATATTGACGGCCTATCTCATTTCTTGAGACCCTAACAAGCCAGGAAAGTACAAATACCCCCCAAATGACCCCTTTTTGGAAAGTAGGCATTCCAAGGTATTTAGTAGAGTTCTTTACTCTATCCGGCAGTTATATAGTTCGCACTAGTTAAAAGTCACTAACCGTGGTATCGAACATCTGAGATATTGAAAGTGTTTCTGGTTTATTATATGTGATTAAACAAAAAAAAAAATGGTTTCTATATATCGTCATATTTAAAACCGGTTTTAAATACTTCTTTTTAATGATTAAACGTTTTAAAATATTGGCTTTGTTTCTTTTTAATAAAAAAAATGTTTTAAAAGCCAGAAAAAAATTAATATCGCGTTTTTTATTTTTTCGGTCGCTACTAATTTATGGTGGTTTTCTTTCGAGATAAACACACTATTTTTCCTGTGTTTAAA
>BLSH010289921.1:1249417-1263036 GCA_018402905.1 Glandirana rugosa | reverse complement strand
TATATATATATATATGTATATATATATACATATATATATATATATATATATATATATATATATATATATATATACATATATATTTGTAAATGATTCTATAACCTGTATAACTTTAGATATTAGAATTAAAAAGTGACAGTAACATAGGACTTATTGACCTGTATATAAGGATTATTAGGGGGTGTGTCTAACAGTTGTCTCCATCCTAAAGTAGTTATAAACCCCAAATGAATTACATTTACTTTGCTAAATCACTGTGTGCCACAAACAATAATCTTAATTTACTTGTTTTCATATTTTTTCTTCTTTTGTTACACCTCAGTGCTGTTGATCTCCTCCATCCTCTTTTCAGCTAATCCCCGTCTACATTTACTCCTACAATGGCTGCATGACATTTCTGAGGGTGAGTTGTCTGATGGTGACAACAGTGAAGCATAATGTGTTAAGCCTCGTACACACGGGACGACGATCTTACTTACAATCGTCTCAAATTGTATGTTGGATAATGTAACTTGCATACTGACTGCACTACACGATCGTACGACCACAGAAAGAACGTTCAGGTGCATGTAATTAGCATCCGGCCGTTCCTGACTTCGGAGCATGCGTGTTTTGCACAATACAACTTGTTGTACCAACTGCTCTGTACACACGATACAACGGTCGTATGACCACTTGTTGGTACGACCAAGTTTTCTAGTCTGCTCATACAACTCCCCTTGTATGACTGTCGTACGTCGGCTGTTCTAATCGCGCATACCAACGATCGATTCCGCATACAACGGTCATTCATACGACCTGTTGTATACGATCGTCGTCCCGTGTGTACGAGGCTTAACAATGCTGGAGAACTACTATTTTCTTTGTGCTTGGTAGCTCTTTCTTATGTGTAATACACGACACTTGTTTATTTGCCATTTCTGTTTATTGAAAATTTTCAATAAAAATATATTTAAAAAACAATGCTGGAGAACAATTAGGAAACAGGGAAAGAAAACTGTTAGGCTACTTTCACACTGAAGCGTTTTACAGACGCTATTTAGCTAAAAATAGCGTCTGTAAAGCGCCTCGAAAATCCCCCCCCAATCCACCCCAATGTGAAAGCCCTGAGTGCTTTCACACTGGGGCGGTGCGCTTGCAGGACGTTACAAAAAGTCCTGCAAGCAGCATGTTTGGGGAGGTGAGGGGAGCGGTAATATATCGCTCCTCTACCGCCCCTGCCATTGAAATGAATGGCAAGCGCTTTTGAAGCGGCTGCACACCACCTCGGTAGCGTTGAGCGCCGCACTTTTAACCCCTTTTTAACCCCTTGTGGGGGGTTAAAAGCTCCCGCCTGCATATCGGAGCCCTATCGCTGGTAAAACTCTGCTAAAACTAGCGGGGTTTTACCGCGGTTGCCGCTCAGTGTGCAAGTAGCCTAACTCTATAACAAGAAGTGTCTAAACAAAGACTTTCACAGCAAAATAATCAAGTATTAGTATAATGAAAGATAAAAAAATATTGCAAATCATTTTTAAAAAGCCATTAAGATGTCAAGATTTTAGCAATTGGGAGCAGCACATGGAAGGTTTTTTTTACCTTCATGCATAGAATGCCTTTACAACCACTTTAAATTCTAATACAAGCTCAAACTTCTTTCATTTTGGACAAAGTGGGGAAGAATTACAGTGTGTCAGGTTTAGAAGAAAAGGGAAATATAAAAATCTATTAATGGTAACTCAATGGGGCCTTTTCGCACGGGCGTTCCGTTTATATCCAGCTGTCAATTCTTCAGGTGGACCATGTCCGCAAATCCATGAAGTTCTATGGACAGGCAGGTGTAAACGGACTTTATACTCACCTACCTCTGAATGTGTCCAGGCACAGAAAAAGAAAACAGAAAAGGACTGGGTCCTGTTTTTCTGGACCTAAACATGATAGATCAGAGTTAGCCTGATGTAAACGGACATAAGTCTGTTTACATCCAACTAGCCATAGAGGCATCATGGGTCTGTCTGTGTCCACTGTGTAAGGCTGGGTTCACACAATTACGAATTGGATGCGGGTTCGCAATAGCAGGAGATTTTGACCGTCTCTCTATGGAGCCGGTTTACATATCTCTGATGAGGCTCCGGTGCAAATTTGCACAGGAGCCCTGTGCGTCTTTTGGACTGTTTCAGGTCCGAATTCAGCCAAAAATTTGGGCTGAAATCGGACCTGAAATGGTGAACCAGGACGCACCTCATCGGTTTTAGGTGTGAACCCTGCCTAAAAGCGGACACACACTGAACAGACACGGATGTCAAAACACTGAAATCTGTCCTGTTCAGCTCCGATTCTGCAGGGGATCTGCTCATGGATCCCCTGCTGAGCAGAGCAGAGCTACTCCATGTGAAAGGAGCCTTCCCCTCTCGCTTCAAAACAAAAAACTGTGTAGCATTGCAGAACTAAGCATGTCATATTTGAATTATTACAACTTTAAACTCATATACAATGGCAGCGATGACAATTACTACTCAGATTTAAAAATGTAATGTCAGCTGCAAACTGAACAGGAAATGAGAACTCTCTTTAGGCTAATGAAATATACACTGAGCTGGTACAGGATGCAAATCATTCGTGAATTTTCTCTTATCTGACAAAAGGCTGCAGGAAACTGTAAGGACAAAAGGGATGAAGGTGTGACATTATTAATACTGTTATTTTAATATTGTAGGTTAATGGAATTATACTATAGTTGATTCTATATACTGATTATATACAGTTTATGATTTACATTAAAACAAAGATAATAGTTGTCATCAATGGTGGCTGGTGGTATATTTTTTTGGGGGGGAGGGCGGCAAATAATGCACCCACAGCCACCGCTCCGATCGGTCGGGTCATCCACACCCGCCTCCCCCCCCCCCGGTCGGTTGGTCACCAGTCCCACACTTACCCCATCTAGGTCTCGGGCAGCGCTTCCCCTGGGTGGCGGCTTCCCCTGTGTCCCCTCCTACTCTGCATCATGGTGGCTTCCGCTGTGTGTCTCCTCCCTCCTCCTCCTAGGCGGCCAATAGTATCACTTCTTCTTTGGGCCAATCGGGTGACAGGTCTCAGGACCCGTTTCCTGATTGGCTGGGAGGAGAATCAGGAAGACAATAGTGAATATTAATTTGCTATTGTCACACAACTGAGTGGGCTCAGGGCATAGTGCTCTGTGCCCCAAGCCCACCCTTTTTTTAAGCTAATAAGAGCCTCAGGCTCTAATCATGTGCTTCTAAAAAAACTCCCATTGGAATCCATGCATCCAGCACTCTGCATGTGGATTAGGGGCCGGGCACATGGATCAGGGGACGAGACGGGCCACCACTGGTTGTCATTTGTTTCATAACTCATTATTCTGCCACCTTCAAAGAAAACTCCAAAACATACTGCTGTATATCTAAACTGTAATGTTAGCAACACCCCATTGCTGAGAAAAAGAATTTCTAGTCAGTAAAACATTTCAAAGTTATGTGAACAACCTCTCCTGCATTCCTCAAGTTCTCTCTGCAGCATTATGCAAGGAAACCTCCATGGAGGCCTCCGTGCCGTTTCTTCACTTTGTTCGTGCTGTGACTGACGGGAGTGATGTCACGTGACTCTGGCCAGTCACAGAACCGGAGTCGCGGCCTCGGAAGGAAGTGGGGCGGAAGATGGACGCTGCCTGCACAGGGGACAGCGCTGGACATCGCAGGCTTCATTTGCAGGTAAGTAACACATAATGGGGTACTATGCGATGCATAGTAGCCCATTATGCTTCTACTTTGAAGGGGAATATAGAGGAAGTAAACCCATCAGGGTTTACTTCCTCTTTAAGCCCAAGGGAAGGTGACTTTACCTGTAACACACAATGCATCAAATTGTAGAAGGATCTTTGGAAACCAGACTTTGGAAAGAATGGGAATGATAGCAAATATGATTCATATTAGATTCTTCATGTAAGAATATTATTTAGTAACCAGCATTTCTGTTACTCAAATTTATATTGATTCTAAAGTAGTTGAGTTTCATGGAATTAATTTTCCTGTGAAAACGGCACCCCCCCCAGTTCTCTGTGCCTGCATTTGAAATCATTACATGTTTAATTAGAATGGGGTTTGATTTAGCACCACAAAGAAAGCAGAGCTAGGGAAGAAATGAAGAATAATAAGGCCATTTTGAAACTCAGTTCAGATAACTTACATCATCCATCATATCAAAATCCAGGTTGTGAATCAAAGGACCTCACTAGTTATGAGCGCTCACAATTTCTGGTAGAACAGCCTTGTCCTAATCTCCCTTCCCATACTGGTAATAAAATACATTCATCTTGATGGCAAAATAGTTTGGCAGATTGTCAGCAGATACTAAAAGTAAAATAGAGCATCCAAATGTGACCAAGATTTGGTAGCCGTGGACATTTCTCTTTCCCAGTGGTGCTCATTTGTCCTAATGCTAGGAAAGGAACAAAAAGAGCAATTATTATTTATGTTACCCTGAAATAAAAAATAGAAACATGCAGCCAATAAACAATGCTTACATTTACTGTGGAAACCGCTTTTTTAAAATATATTTTGTATTTATTTGTAAAGAAACATAATGGTTCCTATTTTTCCATGGTGGAATAGCTGGGTACACCATCTTTTGGTTTTGTTCTTCGTGGCTTTTTTTAGCTCACTCCCTTAGGAGCCCCTAATTTAATAATTTTTCTGGAACTAAAATGTTTAAATAGTGGGGTATCTCAGCCACTCTGGCACACCCTTAAGAGAAACAAACCACACAAATTTAAATTATCATTAAATAGATTGAACAATATTTTAGACAATACATTGTAAAAGTATATTTCTTAAACCACAATACACTAAAACAAGACAGAAGTATGGGCCCAGATATACAAGAAATGCAATGTAAAGTAAAGCTATAACAAAACCACCAAGAATATAAAAAAAGCACTTTATTTTAACTTTATAATAAAGTTAAAAAATATAGCTGAATAAAATAAAAACTCAATGGTGGTCCGGTTAAGCTTCAATTTGTCTGCAGGGCTTTATTGATAAAGAATACAATAATCCTGCTGTATATGTATACGTATAGCCATATGTCAGGTTAAGGGCTTCCTGCCCATGTTTATTCATTCAGCAAATAAGGATAACAGCAAGGTTTCCCTCACAGGGGTAGAAAACAGTCCCAAAACAAAAGTCCATTACATGAATAAAAGCCTCCTGACTAACAGATAGACCTCACTAGGTCTGCTTCAGTCTTTGCAGGCATGTTCCCTCACAGCTAGGGTTGCCACATCATCCCTTTAATCCAGGACACACATGAATTACACAGGTTCTGTTGCTGATTAAGGTGGTAATTAAACTCACTTGGTGCCTTATCTGCATCAAAGAACCTGTGTAATTCATATGTGTCCTGGATTAAAGGGATGATGTGGCAACCCTACTCACAGCCTGCTCCTTCTCAGCATCACCACTGATTACACCCAGGTCAGGCAAAATTATACCCCAGCTGGGAGCAAGGTGTGCCAATACTTAACCCCTTGCTGCCTACAGACCTCTCCCTGCCACCCATTTACCTTAAGAATCTCAAGATTCTATGTGGCAAATATGCTCCATCGATAACTGACATGGGCTTATTGTCACATACCTCCCCCCTCTGTTTGAACCCGTGGGTTCGAACACCAGCTATTAAACAGTGGGTTCTAGAAAGGGCATCTGCTTTTTTGTGGTTACAACCAGCCCTTTGCTTCACTTTAAATGAAAAATCTTGGAGGGCCAGGAACCAATGGGTAACCCTTGCATTACGATCCTTAGCCTGGATTATCCATTTCAAGGGAGCATGGTCTGTTATGAGTCAGAAGTGGCACCCCAGCAAGTAGTACCATAGAGCCTCTAAGGTCCACTTAATGGCCAAGCACTCTTGCTTCACAATACTGTAATTTCCCTCTGCCGGGGTCAGCTTCCAACTCAAATAGACCACCGGGTGTTCTCCGCCTAACAGTTGTGACAAAACAGACCCCAAACCTATACTGGAGGCATCGGTCTGGACTACAAACTCCTTGCTAAAGTCTGGGGCCACCAACACAGGCTTGTTACATAGCACCCCCTTCAGGCTTTGGAAAGCTGCTTCAGCCTCAGGATTCCATTTAATTGCTACAGAGACGTTTTTCCCTTGGTGAGGTCAGTTAAGGGTGCTGCCAGTGTGGAAAAGTTTGGGATGAAACTCTGATAATACCCAATCATGCCTAGGAAGGTTCTCCGTTGTTTCTTCGTGGCAGGGGCAGGCCAGTCTTTAATGGCTTCTACCTTATGGACTTGGGGTTTAATTAGGCCCCACCCAATGATGTATCCCAGATACCGGGCTTCTTCTAACCCTATGGCACACTTCTTTGGGTTTGCGGTTAAGCCAGCGTTTCTGATGGAGTTTATGACAGCATGGACTTTGGGTAGATGACTTTCCCAATCTGTGCTCCAAATAACCACATCATCTAGATAGGCTGCAGAATAACACTGATGTGGCTTAAGGATCTCATCCATCACCAGCTGGAATGTAGCGGGAGCTCCATTTAACCCAAAGGGCATCCGCACATACTGCTATAACCCCTCAGGTGTTGCAAAAGCAGTTTTCTCTTTTGCTTCCTCTGTAAGGGGAACCTGCCAATACCCTCTAGTGTGATCCAGAGTGGTTATGTACCTGGTGGGGCCCAACTTCTCCAATAATTCACCAACCGGAAGCATGGGATATGTATCAAACTTTGACACCTCATTCATTTTCCGGAAGTAATTGCAAAATCTTAAGGACCCATCTGGTTTGGGAACCAAGACTATAGGACTTCACCATTCACTTTTAGACTTCTCTATCACCCCGAGGTCGGTCATCCTCTGAACTTCCTCGGCTACTGCCTGTCTACGGGCCTCTGGAATCCGATAAGGCTTAAGGCGTACTCAAACCTTGGTGTCAGTGACAATGTCATGTTTAATTATATTTGTGCAGCTGGGCAAGTCTGAGAAGAAGTCTTTATTGCTCTGTAAAACCCTTACCTGCTGCTGTTGAGACACCAACATGGACTCAGGTATCTGAACTTCACTTATGGCTCCCTCGTTTTTATGTGGCTTATCACCCAGGGCTAGGAGAGCTTCCCTGTCTTTCCATGCTTTAACTAAATTTACATGATAGATCTGCTCTTTCTTCCTCCTGTCTGGTTGGTATACCTTATAGTTTACCTCCCCAACCTTTTCCAGTATCTCATAGGGTCCTTGCTACTTAGCTAGCAACTGATGGATAAAAAAAATCTGACAGGGGTTATAACCCTTCCTTTCTCTATCCAAAATGAAAAAACCTTCTGCCTATAGTTCTACTTTAACTAACTGAATGTGATCAAGTCAGGCTTTACATCTACTATAAGTAAACTAACAATTGTACTTCTGGCTAATTCGTAACCAACATATTGTTTCCACTTTTATATTTTTAGACTGTGTCCATGTATCTATTTGTCACTCTGAATAATGAAGAGTTGCCTTAGTTTTCAGTTTAAATCATGACTCAAACTTTAATTATCATTCAGACATTTCATTTAGGCTCCTTTCACACTGAGGCGCTTTACAGGCGCTATGTAACTATACACCGCTCCTCTCCCACCCCTGCCATTGAAATGAATGGCAATCGCCATCGGTAGCGTGGAGCGACAGCACTTTAACCCCATTTTAACCCCTTTTGGGGGGTAAAAGCACTGCGCTCCCGACTGAATAGCGGAGCCATTTCGCTGGTAAAACTCTGCTAAAACTAGCTGGATTTTACTGAGACTGCGGCTAAGCTGCAGTGTGAAAGTAACCTTAAAGTGATTGGTGATCTCAGAGTGGTTCAAGCATGGCACAGAGACCCCAGGGAACCCGTTTGGATGCAAAATGTAAAATTATAACCAATAATAGCTGCACCAGTGGTTGGGGGGGAATGCTAAGAACATGTCCCAACTATGGTGTTTTACTACCCCCCCAAACAGCAAATTAACCCTTATTGGCCTGAGCCCCCTATAAGACTGCTTTCACACTGATGAGCTGCAGTTTACTCCCACAGCGGATGCAGAGCATTGCACCTGCAGCTTTCCTGCGAGTTAGCTGCTCTTTGCCATAGGCTTCTATGATATCTTGTGGGAGGGGTACGCTTTAAGACAGTGCATCACACCCTCAAGATATAACAGAAGCCACTCGAGCACTGACTCTTATGACCTATTCAGAAAGATGAATCATTTAAATGAAAGTGGCTGTAAAGCTCAGACATTAAATAAGAACAAAACATATACCTCTATAGTGTGTGCTTGCCTCAATTAAGAGGACTAGGTGTCATTTCTGTCTGCTGCTTCATTCCTCTGCTATCAGTATGAGTCACATTTGACAAGTTTTCCTGATACTAAGAGAAAAAAGGTGACAGGGGAGGGAGCTCCAGTTGATTGACAACCTCAGCTCTGTTCCTGTGTGCTGTGCAAAAGGGGGTGTGTCCTTTCCCTCCAATCAGCTCTCAGAGCTCTCCTCACTGAACTCTGCTGAGTGTAACTTCAGCTCCCCAACCCTGCTTTCTGGAAGCTCAGACAGCCTTTATAAATTCTGGACTTTGAAAGGAGAACAGAAAACGGCAGATAAACAGGTACAACTTATGTAAGAGGATTTGTTTCATCGCTGTGTATCACCTGAGTATAGTCACTTCACTGGGTGTTCTTCCGCCTAAAGTGAAAAGTGGACCTCGTCACAGGCCACTCTAAATACTAACTTGAATAGGCTGTTTCAGAGTGGTTCAAGCATGGCAAAGAGATATATTAATATTTTTAGACTGTGTCCATGTATCTATTTGTCACTCTGAATAATGAAGTGTCGCCTTAGTGTTCAGTTTAAATCATGACTCAAACTTTAATTATCATTCAGACCATAGGTGTGCGCAGCCTATTGCATTAGGATGTGCACCCCAAATCTCAAACACATATGTGTGTGTATATATATAAACTGACAGTGTCAGTAGAGCAGTGGGCGGTATCAGTAGGGCAGAGATTGGTGCCAGTAGTTTTATTGCTATTATTTTATTTTTTAAATTATTTACTTACAGTTTTTTTTGGGTCCCCGTTAGGGGACTTTAGTGAAATATCAAGGGTCTAAACAGGGGGGATCTGTGCCACACAGGGTGATTAGGGTGTGCCCAGGCACCCCTGGCACACCCTGTGCACACGCCTATGATTCAGACGTTTCATTTATAGTGATTGGTGATCTTTTATATATTTTTAGACTGTGTCCATGTATCTATTTGTCATTCTGAATAATGAAAAGTCACCTTAGTGTTCAGTTTAAATCATGACTCAAACTTTAATTATCATTCTGACGTTTCATTTATAGTGATTGGTGACCTCAGAGTGGTTCAAGCATGTCACAGAGACCCCAGGGAACCAGTTTGGAGGCAAAACATAAAATTATAACAAATAATAGCTGCAGCCTACATAAACAGGCCTTCAAAAGCTATGAGATCAGCAATGGCTACATAGTGGGAAAACAAACAAGGAAAAGGAAAACATAAGCAACAAGAGCTTCTTTTTTACTCATAAAAAGACATGTGCAGAACGAATAAATGTGTTTAGTTTAGTTTTGTTACAATTCATTATTTACATAAATTTGTTTAGTTCAATTCATTTGAACCGTTTAATTCGTTTTCGGAATTCGCTTTGTTCATTCATATTCGAATCGATACAAATTTTCCGTATTCAAATTGAAAATCGATTTGAATAGTTTTCATATTCGAATTCGAATAGTTTTCAAATTCAAATAGTTTTCATATTCAAATGCGAAAAGTTTTCCAATTTCCAAAGAGATTAAAATGTAATAGAAAATAAAGGAATCAAATAGAAAAATATAGAATAGAAAATAATATAGCAGAAAACAAAAGAATAGAATATAATATAGTAAAACAGAAAATATAGAATAGAAAATAAAAGAACAGAATAGAATGGTATTGAATAGAATAGAAACAAATAGAATAAATTAAAAAAGAAAATAATAAAACAGAAAGAATATAATCATCTTCTGAAATTCGAATAAAAAAGAATAGAATTAAAGAAATAAAATAGAATATAAATAATATAACCAATTCCCAAATACAATCAATTCAAATTTGAATAGAATATAAAATAATAAATTAGAATAGAATAGAAAATAACAGAATAGTATAGAAAAAAAAACAGAATTGAATAGAATACAATACAATAGAATATAACCATCTTCCAATCCTAGTCTATTCTTTTCTATTCTATTCAAATTCGAATTGATTCTATTTGAATTTTGGGAAATAATAATATTCTTTCTATTCTATTTTTCTAAATTCTATTATTTTCTATTCTATTATAGTCTATTCCAATCTATTAATTTGTTCTATTCTATTCTTTTCTATTCTATGCTTTTCTTATGTATTCAAATTCAAATTTATTCTATTTGAAATTTGATTAAAAGATGGTTATATTCTATTCTTTTTTGTTCTATTCTATTAATTTCTATTCTGTTCCGTTCTTTTATTTTCTATTCAATTTTGTTCTGTTTTATTATATTATATTCTTTTATTTTCTGTTATATTCTTTTCTATTCTATTCCTTTATTTAGTATTCTATTTTATTCTCTTTGGAAATTGGAAAACCATTCAAATTCGAAAACTATTTGAAAACTTTTCGAGTTTGAATTTGAAAACTATTCAAATTAGAATTTGAAAACTATTTGAATTCAAAAACTATTTGAAATTGATTTGAGAACTATTTGAATTTATTCAAATTTCATCCGAATTTTTTTTCGTTATTTCGGATTTGTTTAAATTCGGTACTATTGTACTTCGGAAATTCGGATACATCTGAATTTCCGAAAAATGAAAATGTGTCCGAATTTCAATTCGGAACGAAACAAACATTTTATAAAAGTTTGCAATTTTCTCACACAAAAAACAATCCCCTTTACTTCAAGGGAACAGTGTTTTCTTCGTGTGTTTGCCTAAACACCGGGTAAGGTAATCTTTGTGAGATCTCTGCACTTCTCCTTGTGGATGATGTAACACTCTTGTGCATGAAGGATTAAAAACAAATTTAGTAGCTGTTCCTATGCTGAGCTGTGAATGGCAGGGATGGTTACAGAAAATTCAACAATCATGCAGTCAATGATCATGCAGAGCGGGGGTCAGCAACCAGTAGATCGCGGACAGGTGACTGGTAGATCGTGGTCTGGTCTTGGTTAGCCACCATTCCAGAGGATCACACAGAGTGCAATGGAGAGGGACTACTTGAAAAGTTGGAGGTGTAATAGAGAGCAAGAGCCGCATAAGCCGATGCCTTCTCTGTAGTGCTGGCTCCTGTCCCATGAGGACTGATACCATCTGCACTCCATCTAGTGGTCTCCAGCGTGGTGCCAGCACACTGACTTCAGGTCAGTGTGAAGCAATACAGTGGGCATAATAATATAGGGCTGTTCTCACACTGATGTGCTGCGGTTTACCCACACCAGGAGAGCAGTGCAGTGTACCCAGTGGTGTATTTAGGTTTTGTGCTGCCCCAGGCCTGACTAAACCCATGCACCCCCTAATTTAAATATGACCCACCCCTTCCTGTCAAGCCTAATTACCTTCCTGTTTAAGACCTGGCCTAGCATCTTCATGGGATGAGGACAGAGGGATGCCGAAGGATGAGGACAGAGGGACTCCGTGGAATGAGGACAGAGGGATGCCGTGGGATGAGGACAAACAGAGGGACTCCGTGGGATGCGGACAGAGGGACGCTGTGGGAGGAGGGACACCATGGGAGGAGGACAGAGGGATGCTGTGGAAAGAGGACAGAGGGATGCCGTGGGAAGAGGACAGAGGAACGCTGTGGGAGGAGGACAGAGGGACACTGTGGGAGGAGGACAGAGGGATACCTGGGGAGGAGGATAGAGAGGGACGCTGAGGGAGGAGGACAGAGGGACATGGCAATCTTTTGATTTGGGGGAGAGGGGGTAAGGGGATATGCGCTGGGGGGAGTTTTGGGAGACGAGAGGACATGTGCTAGTGGGGAAGGATCAGATCCCCTCTCCCCTCCCAAAGCACCCCCAGCACATATCCTCTACCCCCCTCCATGTGTCCATCTGTGTTACGTGCCCCCTGCCTGTCCCCTCCTTCCTTCCCGGTTACTGTGTCCCCCTCCACTGTGAACAATGCACAGACCTCAGAACAGCAGCACGGCTCATGTAGTGCAGTTATGTCCCTCGTCTGTGGCTCCTCCTGGCTATGTACATTGAACATTGGAGCCGAGGAGGAGGATCCTCAGTGATCTGTTTCTGGCTGTCAGTGGGGAGAGAGGTGTCGGCTGCCACAGAAAGGTGATCGGATCACCGGATGTGGGACCCCAGGCAGCAGATGTCCCTGGTGCCCATGCTAGAGTGCTTCTGTCAGGTCAGTTACCGGAGCTCAGTGCCGGAACTTGTTGTGGCACTAGCTTCCAGGAATCAGCTGTACCCCCAATGGCAGACCTGTGTCTGGGAGGAGGGGGCTTTTTTCATGCGGGGGTTGGCTTTTTTGCTGCCCTCCACCCACAAAGTGTCGGCCTAGGCCAAGACACAGCACTGAGTGTACCTGCAGTTTTCTTGTGGATTTGATGTACTTAGCCATAGACTTCTATAATATCCTGCAGGTTTGGTGGACTTTCTGAATGCAGGAGTTTCGGTGCACTTTCAGAAATTGCACCACACCTGCAGGATATAATAAAAGTCTATGGCAAAGCGCAGCTAACCCAGGAAAGTCACAATCGCACTTAGCTGCAGCCGCTGTGCAGGTAAACCATCCGCAGCACATCAGTGTGAAAGCAGCCTTATAGGGGACTCATAAAAGTAAAGGTTCATTTACATATGCAGTTTGGAGGGTGGTAAAACCCCATAGTTAAGACATGTATTTACTCCCCTGCCCCAACTGTACCCTCTTTGGCTGCAGTGGCCAGAGGTGTACACATGTCACAGCCACAGCAGGAGTTACAGTTGTGTTCAAAATTATTCAACCCCCAATGCTGTAAATGGTTTTAGGAAATTTAGTGTACATTTGTAATTGTATTCTGAATGAAATCCTACAAGGACTTCTTAAAGAACCATATGCAACTAAAATGACATCAATTAGTTTTGTAATACAGTAGTAAATGTTTCTTTTGTGAATTCTTCATTGACATAAGTATTCAACCCCTTAAAGACTACCACTCTGAAGAACAGAGGTTCAATGAAGTGTTTTCAATCAGGCATTGAAAACACCTGTGGATATCAGGGAGCAGCAATAAGGTGTCCACAAAAGTTACGGACTAACTTTTGTGAAGTAACTTGGAGACAAGAAGTCTCACCATCAGAAATTCCCCAACTTATGAATACAGTTACTTCTTAAGTGTTTTCTTTGTAAATGATGACATAATGTTTTGATTAACTACAGTAAAATCAACGTATACCAAGAAATTCTTCAGGAACATCCTAAAGTAAGTCTTATGTTAATGTTTACATGTGATTTAAAGGATTTTGGTAAATGTCGTAACCCCCAACTTATTAAAACTTGTGTTGACATTGAGGACGACACCGACACTGTACACATGTGGAGACCGGTGACGTCGGTTTCTCCTC
>BLSH010289921.1:1226466-1244550 GCA_018402905.1 Glandirana rugosa | reverse complement strand
AAGTTGCTGCTTGTTCTACAGCGTTCCAGACCTGTGAGCCTCAGCTCCCTACCTGTTCCTGTGTTTTCACCTGTTTCCTGTCTACCCGGCTTGCTTTGACCTGTTGTCCGCTACCTGCATCGACCCCGGCTATCCACGACCATCCGTTTGTCTACTCCTCTGTACCTCCGCTGCCCGCCCGTTAACGAACCTTGCCTGAACTTGACGATCCGCTTGCCTAACCCCTTTTGTACCTTTCTGCCTGCACGTTGCCAACCCTGCTTGTACGACCATTCTCCTGTTTGCACGACCTGCTGGAATCTCACTACAACATCTGTGACCATCCAGCCCTCGTGCCATCCCGCACTCTCGGGCCTCTGTCTACACTACCAGGGGTCCTTGAATCGGGTGCGCAAGAGCGGTTGTTCCCTGCACAAGACAGACTCCACCGTCAGGTACGTAACACCTGCCCAACAAACCGCGGTTTGTTTATAAAAAACCTCCCACCTTGAGACTTAAATTAGCGCCCAATGTAGTCGATCCACCTCGTAAAACATTCACCTTCCTGGACAGCACAGGCTTTTATAGTTGCGGAAGATGCACTATCTGTTCCATTTCCAAATTGAGAAGACGTCATACTAAGAGTTTTGAGTCCACAGTAACAGGTAGGACATATGAGATAAAAAAGTTCATATCCTGTGACACCACTCACGTGACCTACCTCTTAGGATGCAAGTGCGGCCTACAATATGTGGGTCGTACAACCCGCAAACTCAGAGTGAGATTACGTGAACATGTGGTGAATATTAAAAAAGGATTCAGGCATCATAGTTTATCCAACCATTTTAGACTGGTCCACGACAAAGACCCCAGTTGTCTCCAATTCTGTGGAATAGATAGGATTGAGAGACACTGGAGGGGGGGTAATCTAACCCGGGCCATATCTCAAAATGAATCCCAGTGGATCTATAGATTGTCCACTATAGCTCCACGGGGTTTGAATGTGGACCTGGATGTCAACTGCTTTCTTTCAAACTGGTAATACAGCAGATTTAGGTCAATTAATCCATCAGTTATTTATTTCATGCAATTGGAATTTATTTTATTTCTATTATTATTTGCAATATTTATATATTTATTTTTATTTTTATTTTTATTCATATTTTTCCTTGGTGTTACTTCAGTTAATTTCTATTCCATTTAGATATTGGGGTTTCAATAAAATTTGCTAACCCATAGTTTTTTTCCCATATATGTTTGTACCTGTTCCATGGATTGATCCAATGATTAATTGGTGGACCATGTATTTTTGATCCATTGTAACCGAGCAACTGACTCTATATGTCCAACTCTTATATATCAATAATCGTTTACTTATGATTTGCCCATTTGTCTATAATTAATATAGTGTTTCAGCCTAAGGATGTGCTTACTGGTAGCTAGGATAGCAGTTCTCCTGGCTATTGCAGCACACGAGCGGGCTTTGTGTAATTTGTTTTAATACCGATGTGTTAGCGTATGCAAAATATAATATAATATGTGGTGACGTGCTTTCTATCCGGCGACCACTAGATGGAATACTGAAGGACCGCGGCAGTTTCCTGGTTGTTGTTGTTACGTTGGCACGTTCTGATTGGTGTACATATGCTATCAGGCGGAGCTATGGGTCAATAAATGCACTAGCGACAGACAGGAAGCTCGTCCGTGATGGGGCTCCTATGACGAGCGAAACGCGTTGACGTCACTTCCGGGTCTGTCGCGGTCATTGACGTCACTTCCTTGGAACGTGGATAGCGGGTTGGAACGCACGCCATCAATACTGCACGCTTCCCATTCGTATGATACCTACGCTGTTTTTAACCGTGGATTTTGTAAGTGTAATTTTATATATGCGCAATAAATTGGCATTTTAGCAGTCTGCACTATGGAATCTCTTTTATTATTTTTCTGAGTACAAGAAGTTCCGGTGTCAGCAATCTGTGGTCCTGTTGGGATAAAGTCTACCCCCTACAAGCCCTTACTGATCCACTGACTGAAAAGCAGTGGATCCACAGTTTCTGGTGAGTGCGGGACCATAGGGGGTCACCCAGCATTGTTCACCTGATCACCTGAAAGTTATTTCGAGCACCTTTCAAGCACTTATCAGCACTTTCTTTAAAGCACTTTCTTTCATAGATTTGGACACTTGAATGTTTTTTATGAACTTTATTTATAGCACATATTCAAGAAAGAGTGTGGATTTATTTCCAATAATTTTTGTATTGTGTATGGTTCACAACATGTTGTGGATTAATGTTATGGCGCTGTGATTTATACACATATGATTTAGCAGGTTCACCTGAGGTACAGCAGCCGTACACACTTGAGTTTTTCACTAGTTTATATATTGTTTATTCACAGACCCAAGGGTTGGCGCTTAATATTTTGTAATAATATCCCTAGGTTACAACCCAGAACACACCTATGCCTTATGCATATTCATTACTATAAAAAACTTAAGCCCTTGCTTTCAGTAGGATTACACGTAGGCAGACTAAGCTACCTGTACTGTGTTTCCTCCATGCGCATGTAATAAAGCAAATCTACTTGTTTTCCTACAATCACCGGTGTCCAGCCTGGAGTTTTTCCAACAGGTTGCCTACCCCTGATGCAGAGAATACAGTTGTGAGCAGGAAGAGGGTAGGGAATAGCCTCATATACATTCTATGTATCCTTTAATTTCACAAACGTCTTTTTGCTGAGCAATACTGTGAAATGTGCACTTCCAAAAGATTGTGTTTACTTGTTATAATTAAAAATACTTTTATAGTCCAAGCCATAGCAGAGGCAACAAAATGACAGATCTTTGATTTTTCATCATATCAGGCCTCATATGTACAATATGTCATGTCTGTCACTGACAGAAATGTAACATATAATTTATAACACAGCAATGGTAGTTCTCCTGGATTCCTGAGAATATGACAAATCAATAAGGAAACGGATTGATTTTTTTCCCCTCAAGGACAAGGAGAATATCTCACACAAATCTCAAGTAATAGGATTACTTACAGCACATAATAAAGGATAACTCTACCAAAAACAGATACATTTATTAGGTTAAGCTACTGTATTTTAGCACAATCCCATAGCTGGATGTAGTTATATTTTTTATTTTTTAACAATTGCTATACATTTCACTACTGTATTCATGAAACAACCACTTAATGGTATAATGCACTGTAAGTCCATTGAGCAATGTCAGTTCATGTTATCAACACCTTATAGAACTGGAATTAATTACAAATCTGATTACAAATCTGGCCAAACCCTTTGCAAACTATAAATATGACTTTAAAATATTCCAACTCTTCCAGTCAAGATGACTCTTTTAAAATGATCTGATCTCATGTAATATTTTATCAACCAGGGGATTATGAAGCTAACGTACATACTTAGAGATATTATTTTGACATAGGTGCACTTTATTGTCTTCTGTTAAAATCCATATTTATGGATAATAATTATTTAAAATACCATTATATAAAAAGTTTTTCTCCTGTCAGTGTCCTACCAAGGAGACTTCCCTGTACTTTCTGCCCCAGAGACACAACAGAACGTAAGTGAAAATCTCTTCAAAGTAAGAAGAAAAACCCTGTCAGGCAGTTGTCACCAGAAAAGGTGTCCCCACTGGAAGATTTTCATCATCTCTTCTGGTGACAGCTCTAGAAATTTTGAAACACTTTATGTGTTGGTGACAATGCTCAACAAGACAACACTGGTTCCAGTGGGGGCACAGAGGACAATAAAACCTGGTAGGAGTCCTCGTTTCCTACTCTATATAAAAACTGAAGTTCTGGCTAAAGAAAGCTTTAACCACTTTGCCTCTTTAGATGTACAAGCTCATGTCTTTTGGCACCCCTCTGATCCATTGGTTCCCAGGTTCTCCTGCTCTTCCAGGGAGCACAGAAAAACAATAAATGGTCTCGGGATGGCGAATGGGCATTGTGTGCAAGTCAGTTTAAAATCATCTTCTATACATGAGTTTATCAATCAAATGTGTTTTTGTATAAGACTGTACATTTTCATCACAGTCTTTTCTTTCATTTTCATAAATTCTGAGATTTTTCATCTTATTGTGGCAATCATAATTTGTTCCATTTTTAACATACAGTAGACAAATACTACTGGTCTGGTGAGGGATACACTTACACGATAGACTTTCCTAACCATATCATATAACTCGGTATGTTTTGTACCACCTTCAGTCTCTAGCAAACACCAATTAATAGCTTTTACCATACAAAAAGTGGCTCTGGAAGAGCCAATGTGGTTACTGGGCTTGGATGTAACCTGTACTCATGGAGAGGAGACCTGTTCTGTCTGGACCTGGGGTTTTGTCTACTGGATTTTGGCATTCTAAAGGACATAGAGGTCTTTGGTGCTATCTGTCCTATTCCTGTGGCTACTGCTCCCAGTACCACATCTTCAGGTGCTGCCAGCCCGCTTAACTGCAGCTGCCCTTTTCACTAGCCCTCCCAGCCACTTCTCCACAGTCCTCCCAGACTGACTCTGCATCCATCCCAGACTGCTTGCACCCAGTCCTTTCAGGCATTCCTCTCAGTCCTCTGACTGCAACACTCATCAGCCCTCTTGGCTGTCTTCCTCCCTGGAGATTTGCCCAGCAGTGTTCTCCTGCTGTCCTCTCCTCCCATGTCTCCTGGTTAGATCCCCCCCATGTGTCATGAGACGGGGTCCCTTCCGCACCCGAGCCAATGCCTGAGTTCACCCCCCCCCCCAGACTGGGGAGCTACTCTCAAAGGCCTTTGACATCCTAACACTCCATCTCCATCTGTCACCCAAAACTCCACACTGCCCTAGCTGGGCTGACCCTGAGATTTGCCTAGCAGTGTTCTCCTGCTGTACTCTCCTCCCGTGTCTCCTGGCTAAGATCCCTCTGTGTGTAATGAGAAGGAGTCCCTTCCACACCTGAGCTCAGGCCTGAGTTCACCCCCCCCCCACCAGTCTGGGGAGCTACTCTCAAAGGCCTTTGACAGCCTAACACTCCATCTCCATCTTCCACCGGAATTCCACACTGCCCCAACTGGGCTGACCCTGAGTATTTGAGGGGCCTGTCCCCTGCCAACCCATTTGTTGGGAATTGTACAGGGCCCTCAGAATACTCCAGCTAGCTCCTCCTACACCCCTCCCAACTGCTTCTGGAACCTTCTCCAAGTTTCCAGCAAGCAGGAAGGAGTCACCAGAGATGCTGCTGCTGAGTCATCCAGCCCTCCTTGAGTCAATCAAAATTCTGACCAAGAAAAACACACAGGCTTGGCTGCCAGCCAAGCCTGAATTTACATACACTAACAAAAATTCTACCCTTAGCACTCTAGCCACGCTAGGGGATGCTACATTAGTTAATGATGGAAGGAACAGTACAGAAAGACATTATCATAAGTATGCTAAACTTCCTTCTAAAAGGATCCCATGTAGTATTCTGACATTGCCCTGTGTGGTTATTCACTAAAAACTATCATATTTGTGGCAGTTAGCTTTAACTGCAAAATAATTTATTGATAGAGGCTGAAGTTGGCGTTTCCACTAGTGCAGGGGTGCTCAACTGTTTGAAGAGCAAGTCCCTCTTAAGTGATTTGGTAACCGGTCACAGGCCACAATGAAATGGTTCAGAATTTATAATTTTTTATTTTGAATAGCATATTGAACATTTTCCTCCTGCAGCTTCTAAGTGATGGTGGGAGGGAGAGGAGAAGAACCTGGCTTACAGCGGTTTCAGGGAAAATGGAGAGCCACCCCACAGCCCCCTGACCAAGTGTAAAACAGAACGGGGACAGGGAGGCCACACATGCCCCTTAGAGCATGGAGTACGTTCACTATTTTGACCCCTGATGCTACACCAGTGATTGGGGGGGGGGGATACTAAAAACATGTCTCAACTATGGTGTTTTCCTACCCCCCCAAACAGCAAACGAGCCCTTATTGGCCTGAGCCCCCTATAAGACTGCTTTCACACTGATGAGCTGCAGTTTACTCACACTGCAGGTGCAGAGCATTGCACCTGCAGCTTTCCTGTGAGTTAGCTGCTCTTTGCCATAGGCTTCTATTATATCTGGTGGGTGGGGTGCGCTTTCAGAAAGTGCACCACATTCTTAACCACTTGCCGACCGCCAACCGCAGGTTGACGGCGGCAAAGTGGCTCGTTATCGCAAATCGCCGTCATATGACGGCGGCTGCGATAATGCTCACTGTGTTCGGGGAGGGCCAGGGAGCGGGTGCGGCGGCTTCGATTGCCGCCGGCTACCCGTGATGGCCCCCCCGGAGCGAAGGAATGGAGGTCCGTGTAAGTAAACACGGACCTCCGTTCTGTGAAGGGGGAAGGGCTGTGATCACAGCCTTCCTGTATACGAAGGCTGTGACCACTTCCCTTCCCCTGCTAGGACAGTCCCCCCACAGTTAGAACACGCCCAGGGAACATAGTTAACCCTTAGAGCGCCTCCTGCAGGTTAACCCCTTCACTGCCAATGGCATTTACACAGTAATCAATGCTTTTTTATAGCACTGATCGCTGTATAAATGCCAATGGTCCCAAAAAAGTGTCAAAATAGTCCGACATGTCCGCTGCAATATCGCAGTACCGCTAAAAATAGAAGATCGCCGCCATTACTAGTAAAAAAAAAAAAAAAACCCCAAAAATGAATTCTCATCATCCGTAAACGCGACCACTTTTGCGCAAACCAATCAATAAACGCCGATTGCAATTTTTTTATCGCAAATATGAGGAAGAATGTAAATCGGCCAAAAACTGTGAAAAAAAATGTTTTTTTATATTTTTGTATTTGATTTGTATTCTAGCAAAAAGTAAGAAATTTGGGTTTTTTTGCAAAATTGTCGCTCTTCTTTTGTTTATAGCGGCGATCAGAAATGACGCAGAGGGGATCAAATACCACCAAAAGAAAGCTCTATTTGTGGGGAAAAAAAGAACGCAAATTTCGTTTGGGTACAACGCCGCACGACCGCGCAATTGTCAGTTAAATCGACGCAGTGCCGAATCGCAAAAAGGGCTCCGGTCCTAAAGCTGTAAATCCTTCCGGGGCTGAAATGGTTAAGATATAACAGAAGGCTTTGGCAAAGCGCAGGTGACTCACAGGAAAGCTGCAGGTGCAATGCTCTGCACCCGCAGTGTGAGTAAAACGCAGCTGCATTCAGAAGTCTTGCTGCAATTTCAGAAAATGCACCAAACTTGCTGGATAAAGTTGAAGTGTGCTTCCCTGCTTTGATGTTGAGGATCACATCAAAGGGCTCTGCAGGTCACAGGTTGAGCACCCCTGCATTAGTGCATACTACCAAAAGACATGCCACTCGAGCACTGACTCTTATGACCTATTTAGAAAGATGAATCATTTAACCACTTCAGCCCAGGAAGGATTTACCCTCTTCCTGACCAGAGCACTTTGCGATTTGGCACTGCATCACTTTAACTGACAATTGCGCGGTCATGCGACGTTGTACCCAAACAAAATTGCCGTTCTTTTTTCCCCACAAATAGAGCTTTCTTTTGGTGGTATTTGATCACCTCTGCGGTTTTTATTTTTTGCGCTATAAACAAAGAGCGACAATTTTGAAAAAAAAACAATATTTCTTACTTTTTGCTGTAATACATATCAAAAAAAAATATATAAAAAAACGTATTCATCGGTTTAAGCCGATATATATTCTTCCTCATATTGAGGTAAAAAAAAAAATCGCAATAGACGTATATTGATTGGTTTGCGCAAAAGTTGCCGCGTTTACAAACAATGAGAATTAATTTATGGAGTCTTTATTTTATTTATGTTTTTACTAGTAATGGCAGCGATCTGCGATTTTTAGCGGTACTGCGATATTGCGGCAGACATGTTGGACACTTTTTACACTTTTTTGGGACCATTGGCACTTATACAGCAATCAGTGCTATGAAAATACACTGATTACTGCGTAAATGTCCCTGGCAGGGAAGGGGTTAACTATAGGGGGCAATCAAAGGGTTAACTGTGTTCCCTGGGATGTATTACTAACTGTGTAGGGGCTGGGCTGACTGGTGGAGGAGAGTGATTGCTGCTCCCATATACAGGGAACATACGCTGACTCTCCTTTTCCCCTATCAGAATGGAACCAGCTTGTTTACATTAGCGGATCCCCGTTCAGTCACTGCCAGGGTGCGATCACGGGTGGCTGGTGGACATCGAGTCTGCCCCACTCGCTCATTGGCTACCCAGCCAGCGCGTGAACGCGCGTGCATGCCTCCGGCGGCGTGCGCACGCCCACAATACTCGGTCCTGCGGCCGCCGTCATGGGACGGCAGTTCACACAGGAGAGCTATGATGCCGCCGTCAATCCACGGCAGGCGGTTGGTAACTGATTAAATGAAAGTGGTTGTAAAGCTCAGACATTAAAAAAGAACAAAACATATTCCTCTATAGTGTGTGCTTGCCTCAGTTAAGAGGACTAGGTGTCATTTCTGTCTGCTGCTTCATTCCTCTGCTATCGGCATGAGTCGCTTTTGACAAGTTTTCCTGACACTAAGAGAAAAAAGGTGACAGGGGAGGGAGCTCCAGTTGATTGACAACCTCAGCTCTGTTCCTGTGTGCTGTGTGAGAGGGAGTGCATCCTTTCCCTCCAATCAGCTCTCAGAGCGCTCCTCACTGAACTCTGCTGAGTGTAACTTCAGCTCCCCGACCCTGCTTTCTGGAAGCTCAGACAGCCTTTATAAATTCTGGATTTTTTTTTTTTAACAGAAAGCTGGACTTTGAAAGAAGAGAAGACTGCAGATAAACAGGTACAACTTATGTAAGAGGATTTGTTTCATCTCTTGGTATCACCTGAGTATAGTCACTTCACTGGGTGTTTTTCCGCCTAAAGTGAACCTCGTTAGGCCCCTCTAAATACTAACTTGAATAGGCTCCACCTCTTACAATGTCCTTCTAGGACCAATGTGAACCATATCCTGTACTCTTAAATTTCTCTTGGAAAACTAATTCCATACATTTAGGTATATCATTGTTGGGAAAACCCTGAACTCCAACATGGTTACTTTTTGGGGTTATCAGATTATTAGATATACCTTTTATTTTACTAAGTTTAATTGAAAGGCATTCCTCTTTTGGGATGTCAAAAGAATGTCAATCTGACAGCAGGATCACAACAAAGATTTCCAGATAACTAGAATTGTAGCATAAATTAAATACCTCAATAAAGTAATTCATGGAACTCCCATGGATACAGAGAATGAGCTGCAATTCTAGTTTTTACTAAAAATGATTCTGCAAGAGAATGCGGAGATTAAAGAAAGCTGCTAGCAGGTACCAAAAAAGTCCAGATACCAAGAGGTGCACAGAACTGGAGCAGCTCTAGTTTTCAAATATGAAAGCCACACTTCTATGCAAGGCACCTCTGTATTGACACTAAACAATGTCTTTATTCCCCAAAAATAATCCATACACATCCAGTGCTCTATGGCCATGTAATCTATTTTTTATTAAATTGCTTCTTGTTGTGTTTTTCTGCCTCCTTGTAATGTCCTCTGTGAACTCCTGAACCTCTCTATTCCACCTCACATCTATTTGTTTGAAATAAGCAGTGCATGTTAGTTGCACTGCTCTACACATTTTTTGCATTGACACAAGGCTTGAGCAAAAAGTCTAATAATAATATATTGTATATATATATATATATATATATATATATATTGTGACGTTATGCGAGGCACCACAATAGACCGGCGATACTTGTCACCTCGCATGCGGTCATTTTGAGACGACTAGCGGGAGTCCGACCCGGGTTTTGCAGGCCACCGTGGCAGAGCTGGTTCCGGCCTGGTCTTTCTGGTCCACTCAAACCCTTCTCCACCTGCATTTAATGACCAGGAAGAGAACAGAGGAGAGCTCACTCCTGGATCTCAAAGTGAGAAAGCTGAGCGAGCCCTGTGTGCTATTTTTTACTCTAAAAACAAGGTTTGCAATGTGCTTATGTTTTGTGGGTGTCAGGGACAGCCCCACACTGTATAGAGAGGAATCTGTGTGCTTAGTTTAGCGCCAGACGGCAAGGTTTTGTTTTCTGTTTTTGTTTGTATTTTGAACTTGCAAAATCTGAAATAATAAACCTCCAAAGATGGAGGAAATGTTGAAGGCCCTGCTGCAAGCCAGTGCAACTCAGCAGGAAACCAACTGACAGGTCGCAGAGGCCTCTGCAGCACAACAGTCAGCACAACACGCAGCTCTGCAGGACACCAACTTCCGGGTCGCAGAGGCTGCTGCAGCTCAGCGAGAGGAGAGTCGCTGGGCTATCGCAGCACAACAAGCGGCTCAACAGGAGATGAACAGACAGTTTGCAGAGGCCCTGCTGGAGTTAAAAAATGGGCCCACACCTCCCATGGCAGTGGAACCAAAGTTGGTACGCGCTTCTTACCACATGCAGAAGATGTCACCTGCGGATGACGTGGAGGCGTACCTCATGACCTTTGAAAGAGTCGCTCTTCGTGAAGGATGGCCAAAGAACAGTGGGCGGGACTGCTAGTACCATTCTTGACCGGGCGAACCCCAAAAAGCCTATTTCAATCTGGAAACAGATAAGGCCAAGGACTATGAGACCCTAAAGGCAGAGATACTCGCAAGCATGGGGGTCACCATGGCAGTCTGGGCCCAACACGTGCATCAGTGGACCTATCGCACCGACAAACCACCCCGTTCACAGATGTTCGACCTAGTTCACCTTACCAGGAAATGGCCACTGCCAGAGACTTTGCCTGGTCCCCAGATTGTGGAGCTCGTGGTCATGGACCGCTATCTACTGGCGCTCCCTGCTGCTTTGAAGAAATGGGTCAGCCATGGGGACCCCAAAACTGCACGGCAACTGGTGGACCTCATTGAGAGATACACAGCTGCCGAGGACTTGGTGAGGCCATCTGCGCCCCACTCCAATGTGTCTAGAAGTGAAAGATCGCCCAGCGGACCCGGTAAGACTATTTCAGGGTTCAGGGGAGTGGGGAAATTTGATAAAACTGATACGGTTAAAGAGACTGGGGGCTCTAGACCTGGAGACTGGCCAAAGAAGCCGGGAAGGTCTTGCGGACCCTTGAGAGGACTGGGTATAGAACACATACAGTGCTACCGATGTCATGCATTGGAACATTTTGTTGCCAATTGTCCCCTGAGTGATGAACCCATGCAATGTGATAATGCTTACATGAAAAAACGCATTTCTCTTTTTTCACAGGTCGCATGTATAGCATCATGCTCAAGTCGCATGGAGAAGCAAACGTGTGTAAATGCTATTGATGGGATATTGGGTGTGATATCGTTGGTAAAGCAGCTGTGTAAATCCGGCCAGGTTACACCCTAGCACTGTCGGGGTCATTTGCATCCATGGGGACACTCGTGACTACCAGACGGCCCTGGGTTGAGATTGACACCCCTTGCGGCAGAGTGACCCATACAGAAGGAGTGGTACCTTCCCTACTCCATGAAGCCCTAGTGGGGAGAGATTTTCCCCATTTTTGGAGGTTGTGGGAAGGTACAGAGAGTCTGGAGGAAAGAGCTCCCCCTGCTGAGAAGGCACGGGAGTTCTCACCAGACCCTTTTTGCCAAACGAAAGGAGAGATTGGGGGCAGGACCGAGGAAGAAGGAGATCCTCTTTCTTTTCCTGTAATGGCTGGGGAGCCGGAGGAGCCGGAAGATAGTTTCCAGCAGGTGGCTAATGTCCCAGGCCATGTCTCTGTCCCTGATGGTGAGAGTGAGCCGAATGTATTCCATGACTTAGAGGTCCGGAGAAAGGACTTCTGTACAGAACAACTACCGGATGTAACTCTCCTCAGAGCCAGAGAAAAAGGTGATGGATGGGGAACCTGTGGACCCTAATTGGGGGATGTCCTTTCCCTACATGGCGCTTAAAAATTATTTGTTGTATCAGGTGGTGAAACACGGAGAGAACAACCTGGCCCATGGTCATGTAATGGGGGGACATCTGGGTATGGAGAAAACCAGGGAGAGAATAACCCAGAGATTCTTCTGGCCTGGGTTGTATGCAGACATCAAAGAATACTGTGAGTTATGCCCTGAGTGTCAAATGACAGCCCCGTCACCCCATTTTCGTATTCCCCTTGTCCCACTTCCCATAATTGAAGTGCCATTTGAGCGAATTGGCATGGATCTCATGGGACTAGTAGTAATATGTGCCCGGGGACTCCAGCACATCCTGGTGATACTGGACTATGCGACACGCTATCCTGAGGCCATACCCTTGCGGAATACCTCCACTAAGACTATTGCCAAGGAACTGGTCCAGGTGTTTATTCGGGTGGGGATCACTAAAGAAATCTTGACGGATCAGGGTACCCCGTTCATGTCCAGAGTGACCAGAGAATACCTCTGTTTACCACCTGAAAACCGACAGTCTGGTGGAAAGGTTTAACAAGACCCTCAAGAGTATGCTAAAGAAGGTAGTGGATAAAGATGGGCGAATTTGGGATTTTTGGCTGCCGTACCTCATGTATGCCATACTAGAGGTTTTGCAGGCGTCTACAGGGTAGACATGGGAAGAAGAGGCCACTGAATATAAAAGCGTCTTAGAGCACATATCCTTGATGCAGAATCGAATCGCAGCTGTCCTGCCCCTTTTACGAGAGCATATGGAGGAAGCCCAGAGAAGGGTTTACAATCATCAGTTGGGTAGTTTCTGTTGTCATTATGATTTAAAAAGAGTAAACGCAGTGGATAGATAATAAATGGCTTCAGCCAAACACTAACCATGAGTGAAAGAAAAGTTTTTGTGTTCTCATTCATATTCTATGAAAAATGGCCACGAAATTATAAATTCTGCCAGGGTATGTAAAATTATGAGCACAACTGTATGTATGTATGTATGAACGTGTGTGTGTGTATATGTATATATATATATATATATATATATATATATATATAATGTGTGTCTGTGTGTGTATGCGTATATATGTGTGTGTGTGTGTGTGTGTGTGTATATATATATATTTATATATATATATATATGTGTGTGTGTGTGTGTATATATATATATATATATATATCTCACTCATTACTCCTTTAAAAGGTGGATGTTGAGTAGCACCCAATGAAAAAATACTAACAGTGGGGAGGGGGAATATTTCTGGAACACAAGAAGTTGCCATGGAGATACATGAAGGTATGCTGAGTATAGTACCTATTTTAATCATCAGATTCATGTGTTACAATTCCAAGACAGACGTGTAGGCATAAATTACTTAAGTGTTCTTTCCCTGGATATCAAGTAAATATGTGCATAAAACATAATAAAATCATGGGAATCCGAATAAACAAGTGCGCGACTCAGCTTCTATTAAAGCAGATCATTAACGCTAACCATACAAATACAAAAGAGATTTGTTTCCTAACCAGCAAATATTTGGACTGTGTATGGGGTGGAGGCGGCTGTCCTGCTCAATCAGTATGCACTGCAATATCAATCAAACAGGACAGACAATTCATTAACAAAAAAAAAAAAAAATATATTAAAAAGTTGTGCACACCTTCAAAATCAATGAGAAAATATCAAACTATTTAAGCACGTAGCAAAATGATCTAATGGTGATAATCCACATAAGCACCAGTTAAAAGTCCACATGAATTATCTAATATTAGAAGTAGAAGATTTTAATAATACATCCTTCATGTGTGCCAACTTTGCGATCCACCCCCAACATAAATATGGGCTTCTCACCAGAAACATATGGCCCCTATGTGCTGAGGTCATAAGCGCATATGGACTCTATAAATCCCTGGGTAACAAATCCACCACCTGCACAGCAATCCGGCACATGTCATTGGTCACCTCAGTATGTATGTGTAACAAGGATAATAAAGAGGACAATAACAATGTACATAGTATAATGCTGCAAACTCTGTGCTATTTATTACAACCAAGATAGCTCTGGCCAGACCCTGCATATTATCATGTGAACATGGTATACAGATCAGCCAAAAAAGGTATATGGTGGCAGTATTTGAATGTAAAAAGAAGATTTATAAGCTGTGGGCACTTTGGGGAGGCAGATGAACTATTTTCATATTACTGAGTTTAGTAACACTTTAAAAGTATTCCTCTGACTACAACAGGAACTCCCAGGAAAATGAGTATCACATAGCCTTCATCCAGCATACGACAAAAGAGGGGAAAAAAGAAGCTGACTGCACCGACATTCTTTATAATAATAATAATATACATATAAAATCCACTTAAAACCTATAGTGCTTACACCCATAACTAAAGATAGAAGGACAAGCCTTGTGTGATAGATCTGTACCAATTTCTGGTCACATGCGTGCTGTCTCAACGTGCATGATGATGTCACAGGGTTCTAACTTCTTGAAACCGGTTTTGTCCCAATGACTTTGGTCTATATATTGCTTTCCACAAGTGCACTGAACACAGTATATTGCTCCCTTAGTATTGCATCGAGATAAAGGTTTTCCTCTTTTTCACTGTTGATTTAATCTTAAAGTATTACTAAACCCAGTAATATGAAAATAGTTAATCCGCCCCCCAGCAGTGCCCACAGCTTATAAATCTTCTTTTTACATTAAAATACTGCCACTATATACCTTTTTGGCTGATCTGTATACCAGGATCACATGATAAACTGCAGGGTCTGCCCGAATGTTTAGTGTTCAGGTAGGAGGAGATTTCCACTACAGCCTGTGTCCTCATGCTGTTATGGGAGGTGGATCTTCCATCAATCAAGATGTGATATCCCACCCAATGTGTTCTTTTTTAGTTACTGGGCATAGAGAGGAGGGAGGGACTGGGCTGTCATTTAGGATCTGTATACATGCCCACATGTGTGATGTCAATATCATGTGATCTGAAAAGCTCAGCTCAAACAAGGAAATATCCCAAACTGAGCATGTACAGCAGAACTACCCTCACTGTGTCTTATCTGGCCTTGCCAAGAGTCACTCTGCAGGAAGGGGAGGATCTGTCCATATAGGATCAAAGAGCCCTTTTAACCCCTTAAGTTCCACAGTGAGTATAACAAGCATGCTATTCTGCATATACAGATTGATTATTACTGTTGTGGGTTTAGTAACACTTTCATTCTTTTGCAGGCCTTACATTTAGTAAACATACAAATCCTCATTTGATAAGCATTACAGAGCCTGTTGCTTTCTTAACTCTATTTTGTATAGCAGGGGCAATTGTAAGGGCAAGATTATGTGCCTGTTTGAAGAGAAACCGTGGTTTATCAGGGAGAGCTGACCCCAACAATTTATCCCATTTTAAAATGTTCCCACGCTTTTTATAACATTTAAAAATGTAATTTTCTTCTTCAATAACTCACTATTAGTATTTGTGCATTCCTGCCCATGGTAGATACAGTATCTCACAAAAGTGAGTACACCCCTCACATTTTTGTAAATATTTTATTCTATCTTCATGTGACAACACTGAAGAAATGACACTTTGCTACAATGTAAAGTAGTGAGTATACAGCTTGTATAACAGTGTACATTTGCTGTCCCCTCAAAATAACTCAACACAAAGCCATTAATGTCTAAACCGCTGGCAACAAAAGTGAGTACACCGCTTAGTAAAAATGTCCAAAATTGGGCCCAATTAGCTATTTTCCCTCTCCGGTGTCTTGTGACTCGTTAGTGTTACATGGTCTCAGGTGTGAATGGGGAGCAGGTTTGTTACATTTGGTGTTATTGCTCTCACTCTCTCATACTGATCACTGGAAGTTCAACATGGCACATCATGGCAAAAAACTTTCTGAGGATCTGAAAAAAAGAAGTGTTGCTCTACATAAATATGACCTAGGCTATAAGAAGATTGCCAAGACCCTGAAACTGAGCTGCAGCACGGTGGCCAATACAGTGGTTTAACAGGACAGGTTCCACTCTGAAAAGGCCTCACCATGGTCAACCAAAGAAGTTGAGTGCACATGCTCAGCGTCATATTCAGAGGTTGTCTTTGGGAAATAGAGGTATGAGTGCTACCCGCATTGCTGCAGAGGTTGAAGGGGTTGAGGGTCAGCCTGTCAGTGTTCAGGCCATATGCCGCACACTGCATCAAATTGGTCTGCGTGGCTGTTGTTCTAGAAGGAAGCCTCTTCTAAAGATGATGCACAAGAAAACCTACAAACAGTTTGCTGAAGAAAAGCAGACTAAGGACATGTATTACTGGAACCATGTCCTGTGGTCTGATGAGACCAAGATAAACTTATTTGGTTCAGATGGTGTCAAGCGTGTGTGGTGGCAACCATGTGAGGAGTGCAAAGACGAGCGTGTCTTGTCTACAGTAAGCATGGTGGTGGGAGTGTCATGGTCTGGGGCTGCATGAGTGCTGCTGGCATTGGGGAACTACAGTTCATTGAGGGAACCATGAATGCCAACATGTACTGTGACATACTGAAGCAGAGCATGACCCCTCCCTTCGGAGACTGGGCCGCAGGGCATGATTCCAACATGATAATGACCCCAAACACACCTCCAAGACAACCAATGCCTTGATAAAGAAGCTGAGGGTAAAAGTGATGGACTGACTAAGCATGTCTCCAGACCTAAACCCTATTGAGCGTCTGTGGGGCATACTCAAACAGAAAGTGGAGGAGTGCAAGGTCTCTAACATCCACCAGCTCCATGATGTCTTCATGGAGGAGTGGAAGAGGACTCCAGTGGCAACCTGTGAAGCTCTGGTGAACTCCATGCCCAAGAGGGTTAAGGCAGTGCTGGAAAATGATGGTGAGCATAAAAAATATTGACACATTGTACTCACTTTTGTTGCCAGCGGTTTAGACATTAATGGCTGTGCGTTGAGTTATTTTGAGGGGACAGTAAATTTACACTGTTATGCAAGCTGTACACTCACTACTTTACATTGTAGCAAAGTGTCATTTCTTCAGTGTTGTCACATGAAAAGATAGAATAAAATATTTACAAAAATATGAGGGGTGTACTCACTTTTGTGAGATACTGTATATCCTCAGCATTTTGCATCAAAAGTTGTTTTGAATAGAGTTTTTCTATGAATTGATTGGTAAATGTTTCCACTACACCTTGTGATCTCTCACCTTGCTGCTATTCCCCTTTAAACGCTATAATGGTTTATGGCAGGGATATGCAATTAGTGGACCTCCAGCTGTTGCAAAACTACAAGTCCCATCATGCCTCTGCCTCTGGGTGCCATGCTTGTGGCTGTCAGAGTCTTGCTATGCCTCATGGGACTTGTAGTTCTGCAACAGCTGGAGGTCCGCTAATTGCATATCCCTGGTTTATGGGAACATTTATTAACCACCATTTTAGAGGGCAGTTGCCAGAAGAATGAAACTGTTTGTGTCCAACTGTCCATTGATTTATAATAGGTTTTTGTGTAGATGTTACTATCATTTATAAAGATCATAAGGTCTAAAAATGCAATGGAGGCTTTGCTACCAGTCAATGCTAGTTGAATATTTAAATAATTTTGAGCAAGGTCCATTACAAATTGTTCTAATTCTCCCTATGTATCATTCCAAATATAACATATAAACATTTCCATAGTTAGAAGTCTGATTCCTAAACCAAAGAAAATTGGGTGTAGCTCAGTGCACATGTAGTCACCATAGCCATTCCATTGGTTTGTAAGTAGAAAGAAACCTCCATAAGGAAGTAAATATGGGTTAATATGAACTTTTATTTCTATCACAATAAATTCTCTATTTCTCTAGATAGTAAATGGTCAGCTAATTAAAAGTGTTCCAGTGCCTTGTATCTTTTCTGATGATTTAAGATTGTGTTTAAAGATGTGACATCCAAAGTGACCAAAATGAAGTGTGACTAACCATGTAACTGAGGGTAGGACATTGATAATATTTGTAGTGTCCTTTAACCACAACAGTACCTGGCACGAAAACCCCCTTCCTGTCCAGGCCATTTTTCAGCTTTCAGCGCTATCACACTTTGAATGACAATTACTCAGTCATGCAACATATCTTTATTTTCAAGTATAATTGGGTATAAATGAAGGAATACCTCCAAAGAAAGATGAATGTTTGGTTACCTTACCGATACCACTGATGTACACGTGACTCGATGTGGGTTA
>BLSH010289921.1:1208683-1221704 GCA_018402905.1 Glandirana rugosa | reverse complement strand
GTGGTCAGTGATGGGTGATGGGTGACTGGCGGTGGTCAGTGATGGGTGACGGGTGACTGGCGGTGGTCAGTGACGGGTGACGGGTGACATGCCACGGTCACTGACGGGTGATGGGTGACAGGTGCTCTTTATGATGACAGTCTGAGGACAGGTGCACTTTATGATGACAGGTATCCTTTATGGGGGCATATGTGGTGACTGTTAGGGTGACAGGTGCATTGGGGGGGGGCAGTGTCAGTGTGCTTTTACTTTACAGATCAGTAACTCACTGATCCCAGCTCTTCTCTCCTCACACTGGACTCTGTGTGAGGAGAGAAGAGCTGGTAACAGTGAGTTACCGCTCTGTTTACACTGGATGTGATCGGCTGTGAAGTAGATCACAGCCGATCACAAGGTATCAGCCGCCGGCCGTCATTTGACGGTGGGCGGTCCTGAGGTGGTTAATGGGTAAGTTCAGCTTTTCGGGCAGAATTTCACTTTTCATAATAAATAGAAGCCTTTTCTCATGTCTTTTCAGCCCATAATATCCCACTGTGCTTATCTCTCACTTACCTCATCCACATAAGCTTTGAATTTTCACCTCTCAGTTTGAAATGTTAAAAAATGCTTTCTGCTTCCATCACTTCCTGTAGATCACATCCTATCATGCACTGCCTTATGCCTAGTACACACGGACCAAATGTTGGGAGACATTGGCCCGTGTGTATGGCAGCTGGTCCAACAGAAGCCGACTTCTGTCAGACACGCATGCTGGAAAACCAGCAGCTGACCGGCTCCCGATCAGTGCTCTCAGACAATGGCTGATCGGTGATCGGAGTGTTCTGGCGGGGGGGACCGTCGCACTCTTAGTGCGAAGTGTGTTTGCAGCGCATTTTGAAAAGCACGCGTTTTCTATATGGTTTGCCGTGCTTTTGGAAACATGCAGATGTGTCATTATTCTTGTGTAACATGAAGTACGCTATTATTTATAAAAAAGAGCAGCTCTCACTCCACAGTGCAATCACCACACTAATATCAATAAATGTATACCTTAACCAGTTGTCGACTGCCCGCCGTAAAGCCAAGCAACTTGGCTCGATATCGCAAACCGCAATGCATTTTCATAGCACTGATTGCTGTATAAATGCCAATGGTCCCAAAAAAGTGTAACAAGTGTCCGACGTGTCTGCCGCAATATCGCAGTCCCACTAAAAATCGCAGATTGCCGCCATTACTAGTAAAAAATAAATAAATAAAAACCCCATAAATGAATTCTCATGCGCGTAAATGCGGCAACTTTTGCGCAAACCAATCAATATACGCCGATTGCAATTTTTTTTTTTTACCAAAAATATGCGGAAGAATATATATCGACCAAAATTGATGAATACATTTGTTTTTTTTTTATATTTTTTTTTGGATATTTATTTTAGCGAAAAGTAAGAAATATATATTTTTTTTTTTTTGCAAAATTGTCGCTCTTTGTTTATAGCGGTGATCAGAAGTGACACAGAGGTGATCAAATACCACCAAAAGAAAGCTCTGTTTATGGGAAAAAAAAGGACGTCAATTTTGTTTGGGTACAACGTCGCACGACCGCGCAATTGTCAGTTAAAATGATGCAGTGCCGAATCTCAAAAGGGGCTCTGGTCCTAAAGGGGGAAATCCTTCCGGGGCTGAAGTGGTTAATAAATGTATCAAACGTGGACTCAAATGTGCATATAAAAAAGCTCATAAATTTACACCAATCATCATAAATCATGTGCAGAAAAAAGTAGAAATTAGGAAAACAATGCCATACATCATCCAACTAGGTTGTAAGTAAAATAAAACATGAGAATAGTCCTATATATCCTCCAATTAGGTTAGACCATCCAATCAGATTGTAAGTGTTCAGAAAAAACACCACATACAGTTCATGGGCCAGAAGTAAAGGTGAATTTTCCACAATATCAGAAATCTTCCACCATGTACTGCCACCATAGAGTGTCACCCACATGCCCAGTCGGGTGTCTCCTCACCTGATGCAATGGACCTGTAAAAATAATCAGGGTGGTCAAAAGTGCTTTAATCACATTTTTAAAACTCACAGACTTTTTAATAAAAGAATAAAATGGAGTAACAGCTCAGCAAGATGGCGCTGGGCCCCTCCCAGCATGATGTTGTTATACAGCCCAGATAGCAAGCAATTGTGCTGCAAGTTTGAAAATGACCTGCTAAGCTATTGCTAGACTTGCCAGGCTTCACAAGTTTGTTGCACACTTACAGCAAGTCCTCATTACATGACTCCAGATCAACTTTCTTTGCAAACATTCTGCAAGCCTGCTGCAAGTTCTGGTTCACTTATGTTGTGCAAAAGTCATCCCACCACAGAGGTCACTGTGGCCGAATTGTCATGCTGTAAACTTGCTGAGCTCTTGCTGTAGACTCACCACTGCAACTTTGCTCTTGCTAAAGACTTGCCAAACACATTTGCTACAAATTAGAAAAGGGTCAACTAGAATTTGTGCTTCTGCAAGTGTACAATGAGCCAGTGAAAATGTGCAGCAAGTTAACAAGGTTTACAATTCAACATTGCCACAAATTTGTGACAACTTATTTTTGCTATCTGGGAGGTCCCACCAGCCTCACCCGTATCGCCCCTCCGGGCTTTCTCAAAGGCAGCTTACAAACCTACAAATTTACAAACCTCAGTAAACTCATTTTAATAAAATTCCAAAAGTGGAACTTCCGCTTTAAGGGAAGGTGACCCACGACATGTCACAATTGGCATGTCATTTTTTGGAGGGGGGTCCGGGGACCCTGTTTTCACAGGGTCCCAGGTCCACTTCCTCCCCTGAAGCCCTCTCTGCGATCTTCAGGGACACGTCACAGGTCCCAGAAGATACGCCGGGCATTCACAAGGTGCAGCGCGACTCGCGCATGCACAGTGCGCGCCCTGCTTTGAAGCCAAAGCTTGGTGCCCACACTTATGATGCCGGCGCCGCCAAGGAGAGGTGGCAAAGAGCGAGCCCTCGGGCAACCGCATCGCTGGAGCGAGGGACAGGTGAGTGTCCAATTGTTAAAAGTCAGCAGCTACACTTTTCGTAGCTGCTGACTTTTACCTGGGTGGAACTCCACTTTAAACTCTTCCATCACATATCATTTTCTACACACAGCCTACCTTAGAAAAGAATTTCAGGAGTAATGTACTTAGAGTGCAGTATTCAGGAGTATGATATGTAAGGTTGACCTTACACTATACAATCTGATTGTACAATTTCTTTTAGATCTACTATGAATTATGTAATGCAAGGGCCTGCCTGATGTGGTATATATTGAATGCATTGTTTAGCTTTGTCCTTATATTACATAGGTAAATCTAAAGGAGATTGTACAATCAGATAGTACTCTGTATGGACAGCTTAAAACAGTGAGAGGAATTTATCAACGCTGGAGCAGACAGAATCTGAAGTAGCTGTGCATGACAACCAACCAGTTCTCATCTTTACCCTATTCAGTTAATCTTTGAAAATAAAAAATAGAAGCTGATTGGTTGCAGATTGCGATCCGGTGTGTGCAAAATCCACTGCTTTTGTGACCTGCATTTGGGGTGTCACTCACTTTCTATTGAGGCCTGCTGCAGATTGCAAATGGATTACTTTTTGCATGCGGTCTAAATTGCACAGGAAAGCACAGCCCGTTCATGTGTGGGTATGGTGTGAACCGGCTCTTAGTATCTATAGTGCAGGCCACTTTATATAGTATGAAAAAAAAAATGACTCCCTCTTCCCAGTACAAATCATCGCTTCCCTCATAAGCCCATATCCCCCACAGTACAGATCTCCCCTAACATCTTGACCCGGGTATTTCTGATGCTTGCCCACCTACCCCTATACCTGTTAAATAAAAACACACCACACACTGCTTTGGAGAAAATTGGCCGTTAGGCCGTTTATTTAAACACAAACAACTTGACATATTTATCAACATTCTAAAACATGTCTATTTGGCGGGTGTTGATCCCAGGAGGCCCAAAACATCCATTTTGATGAATTTCTACTATATATCCACGTACCCAGCCGCAATCCACCGGCTCAGGTGACACCGTCTTCCAGTTAACCTGTGTAACTGGGACCAAACCATTGAGGACTCCATACCTACGATGGATCCTTCCCAACCACACCAAATTGTCCGTCCTCCTGAGACCACGCCAACGCTATACTTCAAATAATAAATAGGGAGGGAGGGTGGGGATCCTCAATTGTTCCCGCTCTGCCTCTGGGAACCGCGCCCTTCCTCTAAATACCTGGCCCGCCCCCCTGCTGCTGTCCACCTCCCCTTACACTTTTAACTCTTGGGCGCCCAGGGAACCCTGTCATGCGGCCCCTGCGCTGATATGTTCTTTTTCTATCTTGCTGCGGGCCCTTCTTTCCTCTTAGCTCACACCCTCAGTACAGATCACTCAGCACAAACCCCTCAGTACAGAGCTCTCAGGACAAACCATCCTTTCCAGCACAGGTGGACCCCCGCAAGCACAGGCCCCTCAATACAGAGATGATCCCCCAGACACAATACAGAAAGACCCTGACAACATAGACCCCACAGTACAGAAGGACCTCACAACACGGTCCTCCCTCCAGCACAGACCCCCCAGTACAGATGCCCCCCTGCCCACTGTTCAATGCACAATAACTATATCAGGTTGTCGCAGCACCCCCAGCGAGTTCACACCTGGCGGGGACTACACTTCTCTAAGTATGTCACTGCGTAAAAGGACCTATTTCTGAAATTATTGGGCACCCAGGGGGGGAAGGGGGGGGGGTTTGGCACTGTGCGTGTGTATTTTAGGTCGGTAATAGAAAACAGGTATTTTAGGTGACTTGTTTGTGATTAAATTAAATTCTGCTTAATTGGGGATTTAATTCTCTATCTTTTAAGATTAGTGTATTTATTTCTAGCATACATTTTAATTAAGTTTAATCACTTCTCAGTTTTTAAAGGTATTTATGTAACCTAAGAATCTTTGCAGTTCTCTGTTGTAATCTTCTCTATTAAGTAACACCATCGTCTGCTAGGCATCTTATTAGATCTTCATTAGTAGCCAAAGATCTAATCACTCTTCTCTCTATTTAAATGAATTGTATCTGGGGACCACAATTATAGACCAGAATTGCAGTATATGTTAGCAAAATAATCATTTAAGTTATTATGTTTATTACCATATGTAACTTTCAGGTCTCTATATGAGGATGTACTAAAATATGTATGTTGCCTTTAGTTGCGCTTTAATTCATTTTTAATATTCAAAGAAAATGTACACATTTATCTCTCCATGTTTTATTTTGTTGAGAAATCACTTTGAAAAACACTTCCCTAGCATTTCTAGGCATGGCCATCTTAGGTAATGGCAGATGATTCACGTAGCATTTACTTCCTGGAATTCACCTGGCCCTTGGGCAGGAAGGTGTGCTTAGTTGAAAAAACCCATGAAGACTATGGAGATGTATGACATAATTTTTAATACATGGTACACCCATGACACAGGATTCCCTGAGCATTATGGATTTTTTTTTTTAAAGAACACAACAGAAGCTGACACATTCAGTTGTGTGTTTAAATTGGACCTTGAGCTATTGAGCTCTGTTAAAAACAGGCATTTATCAGCAAAGCAGGTAAGGGTGGTTTGGAAATAAGCCTAGCGCTCCATCTGCGGATTTGATTAATGAATACATTTATATGCAATATATTTTTTTTCAGAAAAACTTTATTAGGTGCGTACAAACATACAGGTTCCAGAACTAAAACACATATCTAAATACCTCCATTGCATATGATTACATATGATTACAACAGTACACTCTATCAATATTCCATTCCAGTCCAAAATGCAATAAAGTTGATACTTGTCATTTCAAGTCTCACTTCTTCCCCAAAGTGTAAATCAACCAACAGCAAAAATTAGCATACAAAATTCCATTGACTTGGACTACGCAAGCATTTCAACAAATAGCATGCAGAGACCACATGTGCAATATTTAAAGTACAACTAAAGGCAACATACATATTTTAGTAAATCCTCATATAAATACTTGAAAGTTACATATAGTAATAAACATAATAACTGAAATGATTATTTTCCTATCTTATAGCTGCAACTGTGGTCTGTAATCCCCCATTCGTTCCTCCTTTGCTATACACTGCTAGTGATGATGGGAGGAGTTAAGCAGAGCTCAGCTGTCATTTCCTTTCAGTGAAATAGCTTGTCTATCTCTCAGTCCTCCTGCCTTCTATGATGCTCAGTCTATTTTACATAACACACACCCATCTGCCAATCAATAGCTGGGTGTGTGTTATGTAAAACAGGCACAAGTCGTTACTGACAAGCTAGGTCTAGGATCTAAAGCAGTGGGCGGGCAAAGGAAGGACATATGTGGAAGTGGGCGGGGCTTCATGGGTCGATCGCAGGCAGAGCCTAATCTGGATTCTGTGTAGAATGAAATCCCTCAGCTTCCCATGTGATACAAGAGCCCCTCCCCCACTCATGTCAAGACGTTTTTGCAGAGAGATAGACGCAAATGGGGACAACGGGAGTTCAACGCAGGCAATTAGAAAACCAGGAAGTAAAGTTGTCACTTCATTAAAGGAAGAGCAGGAGACAAGGTAGATATCTCAACATCCTTACTGCTTTTTGCAAAACAAACAGTGACACGTTTAATAGACTCTATAGGTACATAACATATTGATTTTTTTTTTTCATTTTGACCATAGTTCTTCTTTAATATATGACTTTCCAAAAAAAAAGAAGAAATCAAAATCTTTGTTACCTGTAAAATCTTTAGTTTAGGTGATTGAACACTGGCAAAGAAAGGAAAGACAGGAAGTCCCTTCACAGTTGTAAAAGGTAAGACAGGAAGTCCCTTCCCAGTTGTAACCCCTCTTCATTAGGCCAGAGGGGATCTCTATGTACTGTGATGTACTCAAAGAAAATTATTTTACAGGACACACAACATCTTCATATTCATAATGACAGAGATGTGCTAAAGCAATGAAATGACAAGAGGGCACACCACAACCAACTACTGACCACCAAGCTCAAAAAGGTAAGAACCTCACATAGCAGCCTGCAAGAACTAAAGAAGGTAGCATGAACATACACTTGATAAACCTTGGTGAAGATATGAACTGAAGCCTAGGTAATAGCTTTACAAACCTGGTTATGATTAGCCCAGGAAGTCTCAACACTCCTAGTAGAATGGGCTTTTACCAGAAAAGGTGGAATCTGACCCTTTAAGACATAAGCCTGAGACAAACATTGCTGGATCCATCAAGAAATTGAAGATTTAGAAGCTGCGTGACCCTGCTTTGGGCTCTCAGGAAGCACAAAGTAGAAATCCAACTACCAAGTCCAGGTAATACCCTATGGCCTGACCCAAAAGTGTTTGAAACTTTGTTCCTCATTGTCTGGACAGAAAGACGGAAGTACAATATCCTGGTTCAGATGAAGCAAAGAAACCACCGACCTTATGCAATAAGGATGGCGTTGGCCAAAAAACCACCTTGCCCTCTTGGGGTTTCAGAAACATCTCCTACAGGAAAAAACAGCCAACTGCGAAACTCTGCAAGTCGAAATAATGGATACCAGGAGAATAAACTTCCAAGTCAGAAGGACTAAAGGAATATCCCAAATGGGTTCAAATGGAAATTTATGAAAAACAGAAAGCTCCAGGTTGACGTCCCATGGCTTTAACGTGTCTTAATTGGTGGAAAAATGTGTGTGTGTGTGTGTGTAACACCTTGGACAAAAGCCCACACCAAACAATGTAAAGCAATCAGTTTCTGATTGAACTTCGACCTGACTCAAGGTCAGCCCCTGATCTACTCCTGAATGAAGGAAGGCCAGAATAATACCTACCACATACTTATGAAAGTGCATCACCAGAAAGGAGTGCATTCAATACTAGCTGTTCAAATGTTAAAATGGCAGCCTGATTGCAGTTTGGACTCAACAGGTAGTAAGCACTGAGATCATGGTACGATCAAACAAAGTCCATTTTTATTAAGATCAAACCAAATTCAATGCTGAATATGTATCTGTGCAAAACCACTTGTGCAAATTCACTTGTGCAGTAATTTTATAAGGCTTACATGATCCCTGGGGTATGGTGGTAACATACTTAGCTGCTGTGGTGGATGGATGGCTCAAAGCTTCCAGTCCTGAAGTGCGGAGTAGCACTGTGCACTTGTGTCCCCTGATGGAAAGAAGACTGTAAAAAAATCTGCCAGTCGCCGGAGTCCAAGAAATTATGTCACACAGCGACTGGAAGTTATATGCTGTGCACCCAAAAGTGGCTTCAGAGGTGCTAGAAGGAGCTGCTGTGTAGGATTCCACAATAGAGGCACAGCTGATTAGAAATGTAAAGGGAAAAGCCAGTTGTTATGACAACATATTTTGGGCATAACCATTCCTCAAGTCATGCCTTGACATTGCATGCCTGACAAAGGGGTCCTGTGTGGCTCAGAAGAAATGTTACACTTGGTCCTTTGTGATGTGATCTTCCTACAATAAAAGTTTTGGACGACATTTGATGATACATGGTGTGCTGGCGAATGTGTACACTGGCCACTAGCTAATCTGCGGGTACCAGCATAAGGTATATCCAGGCACTCACCATTCCTGCTGCAGAACTCTACCTAAGGGGTCCAAACTTCACCCAGCACTTTCAGGAACTCTACTCTTCCACCGGGGATCACTGCCCTGGACCTATATAGCACCCTACTGGTCCACAAGGCAATATATTATTGCAGAAGGTAACATTATGCAGGGTCCAGTGCCACGGCAACATTACAGGCTGTGCTCACGTATCCAGTGCAGGGTCCAGGTACCAATCCTTTGAGCACTGAAAAAGCCATTGGACATGGATCCAGATAAGCCAGTCTCCTAATCCGAGCTGGACCCATTGAGAAGCTAGCTTTTTTCACACAGAGAGCTGCATAGACATTGCCATCACCTAAAAAATTGGAGCCTGGCCTAATAATGAGGGGTTATTTTTCTTTCCATTTTTACAAGTATCCAATCACCTGAAAGTGCCAGCACAACCCTGTTACAAATATAAAAAAAGATCTGTGCCCAAGGATGTATGAAAAAACAAACAAACTTGTTTTAGACTGGGTTCACACTAGTGCGAATTGGAATGCGGATTTCCCCACATCCAAATTGCATGACAGGAGAGTGCGTCTGGCTCTCAATGGATCGGTTCACACATCCCCGGAGCGAATTGCACAGGGGTCCTGTGCGTCTTTGGCTCTGTTTCAGGTCAGAATTTAGGCAAACATTCAGGCCTAATTCGTCCCTGAAAGGGAAAACAGGGACACACCGGACCCCTGCTGTGAGCCGCTTCCGTATTAAGTGTGAACCCAGCTTTAATGTATCTTATATTCCTGGCTATAATAAGCAAAGGAAATATATTATTTAACACATACATTCATCTGTCCCTGGAATTATATTGGTGGTTTGGCATGTCACACCGCTTTGCTAAAAATAAACCTGTCTTATTCTGTATTGGATTTCAATACACAGATGACATCTAATCCTTAAAAATAGTGCTTAGTAAATATGAATTTTGTGTTGGTTACAATGTCAAAAAAGTATATTGGAAAGAATATAGATTTTCTTTTTGTATATCTCTTATAACTGTAGTTGTAGACACCAGGCTAATGACCTCTAATAATGAATGTTCTATGCAGTATTCATGGTAATTGACAGATAATACATTAATTCAATATCCTGTCCTTCATCTTTTAGGCTAGGCATGTATAAGGGAGCATAACAAAACCGACATCTACATAAAAAATTTATTTTTTATTGGTGACATACAGTAAATCAAACACAGTAACATTGTGGCTTTTAAATAACTGCTGAATGTACAACACATATAGCTTTGCTGTGTTTATTATAGACTCTCATAATATTATATATGTTTTTTGTTCAGGAAATGCCATTTAAACCAAAATCAAATGTTAAAAGCAAATTTATTAAAAGTGTTTTCAAACAACATTTGTCATGTCTTTGAATGTATTGAGAATTTTTGCACAATTGTTCATATGAATTTTCTTACAAATGTTTGAAAATCTGCTAGTGTATGGCCAGCTGTACTCTAATATTTTGTGCTATATTCAGAGAACTTAACAGTACACTAACCTAAAATTTGCCACCCAGTGTTGAGCTATATAAAAACATTGGTGGATAAAGTCACAGAAGACAAATGCATCAGAATTTTCTCAAATCAGAAACCATGGATGACAAAATAAGTACTGTGTCTCCTTAGGGAGTGGAATAGCACCTTTAAGAATAGAACCAAGGTTATGTATAATGTTGCAACGGCTATTTTATAGAGAGGCCTAAAGGAAGCAAAGTACACTCATAAGAGGAAAATTGAAGAATATTTCAATTAAAATGAAGTGCGGGAGGGATGGAGGGCCATACAGCACATTACACGCTACTGAGGGAAAAATCAAATGGAAATGAACTCTAGCATTTCACTGGTTTAGGAACTAAATAGGTACTTTACACGCTTTGAGGTTACATTACCCCAGTATGGCACAGAGCATTTACTAGGTTCTGGTCATTTTAAACTCATTGTGCATGAATATGAGCTGAGCAGGTGTTTAAGGCTGTAAATACAAAGAAATGGTCAACTTAATATCGAACAGAACTCAGAAATATGAGCATCATCAGTAATGTCCTCATCTATCTGAACCCTATCTGCTTAATAATGTCAGGAGCAGGTCCTGCATAATGCAGAGAGATATAAAATACTTCTCCTAACTCTGAACTTTGCACAAAATGGTAACAATATTGATTTCTATGTTCCGCAATCATATGGATTGCTTCACTGGAGATACCTTGAGACCATTAGCTGGCTATGTTAATCCCATAAAAGCCAACTGCTAAAAAGACCAACTGGTATACCCCTAGACCAATGTTAAACAGTAACTTGCCACATTTTTCAGACCGCTCACAAATTCATCTTCAAAAGAGTCATATAAAGTATAAGTACCACAGGGAATGCTAAGAAAAAGGAGTCAAATGGGCCAAAGAAAGAAGGCTATATACACCTCTCACATTTTTGGAAATATTTTATTATATCTTTTCATGGGACAACACTGAAGAAATGACAGTTCGCTACAATGTAAAGTAGTGAGTGTACAGCTTGTATAACAGAGTAAATTTGCTGTCCCCTCAAAATAACTCAACACGCAGCATTAATATATAAACCACTGGCAACAAAAGTGTGTAACACCCCTAAGTGAAAATGTCCAAATTGGGCCCAATTAGACATTTTCCCTCCCTGGTGTCATGTGACTTGTTTGTGCTACAATGTCTCAGGTGTGAATGAAGAGCAGGTGTGTTCAATTTGGTATTATTGCTCTCACTCTCTCATTTAACAGTACAGGTTCCATTCAGAACAGGCCTCACCATGGTCGACCAAAGAAGTTGAGTGCACGTGCTCAGTGTCATATCCAGAAGTTGTCTTTGGGAAATAGACATATGAGTGCTGCCAGCATTGCTGCAGAGGTTTAAGGGGTGGGGAGTCAGCCTGTCAGTGCTCAGACCATACTCTGCACACTGCATCAAATTGGTCTGCATGGCTGTCATTCCAGAAGGCAGCCTCTTCTAAAGATGATGCACAAGAAAGCCCGCAAACAGTTTGCTGAAAACAAGCAGACTAAGGACATGGATTACTGGAACCATTTCCTGTGGTCTGATGAGACCAAGATAAACGTATTTGGTTCAGATGGTGTCAAGCGGTTGTAGCAACAACCAGGTGAGGAGTACAAAGACAAGTGTGTCTTGCCTACAGTCAAGCATGGTGGTGGGAGTGTCATGGTCTGGGGCTGCATGAGTGCTGCCGACACTGAGGAGCTACAGTTGATTGAGGGAACCATGAATGCCAACATGTACTGTGACATAATGAAGCAGAGCATGATCCCCTCCCTTCGGAGACTGGGCCACAGGGCAGTATTCCAACATGATAACGACCCCAAACACACCTCCAAGACGACCACTGTCTTGCTAAAGAAGCTGAGGGTAAAGATGATGGACTGGCCAAGCATGCCTCCAGACCTACACCACATTGAGCATCTCTGGGGCATCCTCAAATGGAACGTGTGTGTGAGTGGAAGGTCTCTAATATCCACCAGCTCTGTGATGTTGTCATGGAGAAGTAGAAGAGGACTCCAGTGGCAATCTGTGAAGCTCTGGTGAACCCAATTCATTGCCCAAGAGCATTAAGGCAGTGCTAAAAAAATAATGGTGGCCACACAAAATATTGACACTTCAGTTTGGACATTTTCACTTAGAGGTGTACTCACTTTTGTTGCCAGCGGTTTAGACATTAATGGCTGTGTGTTGAGTTATTTTGAGGGGACAGCCAATTTACACTGTTATACAAGCTGTACACCCACTACTTTACATTGTAGCACAGTGTCATTTCTTCAGTGTTGTCACATGAAAAGATAGAATAAAATATTTACAAAAAATGTGAGGGGTGTACTCACTTTTGTGAGATACTGTATGTTACAAAATTTGCTTTACTTTCTCTTAATTTGTTTTTGCTCTACTCCTCCATAATACGGGCCCCCAAGTGACGAGGTTTTGCATTTGAGTAAATAAAGCATTAAAATTAAGAGAGAAATTTATAGTTTAACAGTTTTTTTTTCTCAAATAATTTGATTAGGGACAGCTGGTTTAAAACTGCTGCGCTCAGTGTTTAAATATATTATACGATAATAACAGTGTCATTAATGTGCACAGGTTTGCTCATGCTCAGGCCTTTGAAGCAGAGATGAGTTTAAATTCTCCCTTTATCTAATGAGAGGGTTTGAGTTATGACAGGGTACTTCTTTTCCTGGCTTGGCTGCCCCCTGTCACATTACATCTAAAGCTAGCAGGAGTTTTTTTTGTCATTGTACTGAGCAAGATAATGTTTCGAGTCATGTTACTGTTTTTTTTGAGGACGATCGAAATCTACATTACACTGTCCCCCGTCGGTTCGGTCCT
>BLSH010289921.1:1166211-1183710 GCA_018402905.1 Glandirana rugosa | reverse complement strand
CTCACCTTCCCTCCCCATCTGAAGCTCACTGTCTCCACCTGTCCATAGGTCACCCCCACCCCCATCCACTGCTCACCTTCTCTCCTCCTTGTCAACAGCCCACCTTACCTCCCCACCCAAAGCTCACTGTCTCCACCTGTCCATAGGTCACCCTCTCCCCATTCACAGGTCACCCCCCATCCACTGCTCACCTTCCCTCCCCATCTGAAGCTCACTATCTCCACCTGTCCATATAATAATGCACTGATTACTGTATAAATGTCACTGGCAGAGAATGAGTTAACACTAGGGGGCGATCAAGGGGTTATCTGTGTTCCCTGGGATGTGTTACTAACTGTGTGGGGGCTGGGCTTACTGGGGGAGGAGAGGGATCGCTGCTCCCACATACAGAGAACATACAATCACTCTCCTCTCCCCTGTCAGAACAGGGATCTGCTTGTTTACATTAGTGGATCCCCGTTCTGTGACTGCCGGAAGGCGATCGGCGGTGGCCGGCGGACATCGAGTCCACCCCACCCGCTCACTGGCACCCCAGCTAGCATGTGAGCGCGCGAGTGTGCCCTCAATACTCGCTCCTGGGGCCGCCATCAGGTGACGGCTGTTTGCGCAGGAGAGCCATGTTGCCGCCATCAAGCCATGGTGCCTGGTCGGCAACTGGTTAAAGACCGCTGATCACTCAGTTCTCAGGCTTCAGTAAGCAGAGAGCCGGTGACTGTCAGTCACTGGCTCTCTGCTTTCCCCTCCAGCGCTCACTGGAGGGCTCGGCTGTGGAGGGGGTGCAAGTGGCTGGCTCAGGTTCTCAGTGATGTGCTGAGAGGCTGAGCCCGCCGTGGGTCCAGGTATCTGGGTGGATTCTAACATTAAAGTGTTACTAAACCCAGGACCCTGCATTCTCTACATCTGGTTTCCCACAGCACACAGAACATGGAAATGCAATTATTTTAGTAAATATAAACTGCTAAATACCTTTTTTTATCAGCAGTTGGAACAGTCTTGTGACTTCTATCAGAGTCTGGTTAAAGTGTGTAGGAGGAGTTTTTATTCTTCTCTGACCGTCCTATGAGGCTGCGTGACCCCTGATCCTGTGTCTGTCTGGACAGTGCTGATTGGCCCTGTGCTGATCACATGCACCTTCCCAAGAAAAAATACTTGCAGCTTGCCTCAAAGGCTCTGTACTATCAGGAGATGGAGTGGGCACTGTAAAGGAAGGGGAGGATCAGAGAAGACAGGATCAAACAGCCTTTTTACACAATGCAGAGGATTAACCCTTTAGGTTCCACAGTGAGTATAACAAGCATGCTTTACTGCAGTGGTCCCCAACCTCAGTCAACAAGTACCCCCAACGGGCCATGTTTTTTTTTCTTGGGAGGGTGCATGTGATCAGCACAGGGCCAGCACTGTCCAGGCAGAGTGCCAGGGATCCTGCAGCCCCATAGGACTGTCAGAGGAGAATGAATCCCCCCTATAAGCTTTAACCAGATACTGATAGAAATCATAAGACTGCTATTTACTGAACAGCGGCGGCTAGCATTAGGGGCACACGGGTGCCACCCCCCATACATACATCTGGCCCCCTGATCTACATACATGGATGCCGGATACATGAATTCCAATGGAAAGGGGTGTGTTTTTTGCCTCTGCCTGGGACCCAGCTTGCTGCCTGTCACCCGCTGCCTGACCCGCCAGTAAGATGGGGTAAGTGCCGGGCAGACAGCGGGCAGGTGGGGGGTGTCGCTGGCTGCTGGGCGGGGGGTGGCATGGGGTGCTGGATCACTGGCCGGGGGGGGGGGGTGCTGGAAAAGTCTGTGCTGCTGGCCGCCTGGGGTGGTGTTGGTTGATTGCTGCCCCCCCCAAAAAAAACACGAGCCGCCACTGGTGACAATAAGGAATGAATATTCGCTTTCGCCACACTGACCCTCCTCCTGGCCAATCAGGAAGCAGGTCTTGAGACCCGTAGCCCGATTGGCTGAAAGGACAAGCGATCCTATTGAACACCTGGGAAGAGCCGCATGGTGGAAGCCGCCATGATGCAGAAGAGGAGAGGACACAAGAGCCACTGCCAACCACCCGTAGGAGCCCGCAACCCGCCCGCTGCCCATAGGAGTCCGCCGCCCGTAGGAGCCTGCAACCTGCCCACAGGAGCCTGCAACCCGCCTGCTGCCCGTAGGAGCCTGCCACCTGGCCGCCACCCAGGGCTGGCCCAAGACATTGTGCTGCCTGGGTCCAAGAATGAAATGCTGCCCTTCAAAAAAAAAATCACGCCCACCAAAAGCCCCCCACATCCATTATTTTATATCATGATAACTAAAGCTAATATTAAATTTATCAGGAAGTCAGATTTACATGCAACAGCACCTTGTCTATATGCAAAATGATATCACATACCGTTATGTTCAATTCCAAGGGGCGGGCCAGGGTAGTATATAGACAGGCTAGGGTAGTATATATATGGGCTAGAGCAGTATAGGGGCGGGCTAGGGTAGTATAGGGGCAGGCGGTGCGGCCCTGGGGGCAGTTGTCATCATGATGCACAAAACTGCTGGAAAAAAAAACCTTGGTCGTCAATTTGCTGGGTAAATAGAAGAGAAGGAGATGTGGCCGTGGTTCAATTTGTTGCCCCTCTCAAAATGCTGCCTGGGTCCAATGGACCCACTGGGACCCATGGTAGCGCCGGCCCTGCAGCCACCTGTAGGAGCCCGCCGCCCGTCTGCAACCTAGATGAGGTAAGTGCCGGGGGGTGTCACCTCACCGACCGACCAACTGGGGGGGTGGTTGTTTGCTGCCCCCACCAAAAAAAAAAAAACACCAGCCGCCACTGATACTGAAGATGAGGTATTTATCAGTTTTTCTGTGTACTGTGGGAGAGCAGATCTAGTGAATGCAGGCTCCTGGAGATGATAAGAGCCCATAGCTGTCTACCCCCCTAGTGATCGGCCACATTCAGCACCATGAGCAGCTCCCTGGAGCACAGGCCAGTCCCTGGCAGCTTCTCATTAGCATGTCATATGTGGAAGCCTTCAGTAATGTAATGAGACAGTCCCTGCCTGCCCCAGGGACCTGTGATGTCATTCTGAGTGACAGTTCTTAAAGTCCTCTTAATTAGTTTGCATTGCTGCTTCAGCAGTCCTGGTGTAGGAATGCACCATGTCATTTCTCTTACTGAGGGGGGGCATCACTCTCTACACCCTCCAGGCAGAATGAAGCGTCAGATATCAGATCCCCCCCATCCAGTACTATAGGGGGTCCCACTATGACAGTGATGTGACATTACAAGCTGAAGCCAGGTCCCCGTTCCCAGCATCGCCTCTCAGCAATCCGTGCATTCTGTATATTGCTGGGGCTGACCTGATTGTGCTGTGCCATCGTCCCTCCCAGTGATAGAACAGCCCCATGTGATCCAGCCCTTCCCAAATAAAGTTCAACATAGATCTGCTAGGATATGTGAGGCTGCCTGGATTGTGGATCTCTTCCAGTCTGCAGCAAAACTTTCCAGGGGCACAGGCAGCACGGACAGTCCTTCTTGCAATCCCTCTGCATTGCTACAGCACAGGATGACCCAGGTAAGAGCATGATCCATGATCCTTGTGTGTATTGCTGAATGGACGTGTCTTTGACAGCTTGCTTTGCTGTACAGTACATGGACACAAGTAACCAGGGATTGCACTCTCTCATGGAATCAGATGTTAGTGCCTTGTCATTAATATAAATACCAGGCTTTAGTTTAGATCAGAACCTAACCCATTGGACACAATGCTTTTCTCTGCCCTCTTCCATCCCTATCCCTATCCCAAATCCATCTGCATGAAAGAACATCCTGCAGATACAATGCAGCAGACAAATTGGGTTTAATACAGAATACTGGGATAGCTTAAATCAAATATAATTAGACCCTGAAAGCTGGGGGACCCATCCTGTGCACAGGGCAAGAGTAGATGGCACTGGATCTAAGATGTTAGAATAAATGAAGACACATAGGAATGCATTCACTTGCCTGCTAAGTTGTCAGGAATGAAGGGTGAGTGTGATTGCTTGGTATTGTATATCTGGCAGAGGACTGGCACTCTGCGCAGGGGATAGATGGGCAGCATGCGAGCACAAAGGAAAGCTAACACGTTTTCCCGTTAATACATTCTATTACCTTTTTAGTTTTGGTGTATTCCAGGAGGCACCCTTCCCACAAGAATTATACATGAGCTGGTTATCTGGATTGTATAGTGGGGTTATGGAATGGATTGCATTGAACACAATAAAAACTAAGACGTGTAAATGCCCGTTGCAGAACAGAACTGCCATTCTCATGCTGGGCAGAAAGCTAGGGCTTGTCCTAATGACTCATTACTTTGACATATTCTTAATAAACTACACTACTACCTGCATATTCCCTTTGTACTGCTGCTGCTGCAAAAGGGTTACTATTACTTATCTTCTTATAATAAAACTAAGGTATACATTTCAGATATATACAATCACATAGTGCTCCTGTAATACATTTATGCTTTTATTATGGTGTCCTTTTGTTTTATTTTACAATCTGATTTCCACAGTATGCATCCCAAGTAGTCATCACAGTAATGGGTATAGCATACTATAAAAGGCAAAAAGGCAAATAAAATGACTGGATGCTAAAAATAAATATTCTCAGTTCTTCCAAGAGTGAGAAAGCACTTGCTACTTCCAGGATCACAAGAGAACCACTGGTGGCACAGGGCATGAGATGCCATGCCTCTGACATCTCCTTCTTCAGAATAAACCTCTGACCTGTAATCACTTTCTAATTGATTCTCTGCTCTGATAGTGAGTGGAGGATTTTAGGAAAACACATAATCAATACAGTTTTATCACCACAAGGGTAAGAGCCACTAGTGTAACTGGAGTGCACAATTGTTAGGTGCATGGAGGAGAAGAAAGTGCAGTTCTAGCTGGGTAGAGTATACATACCACATAAAGAACCACAACTTACTTAATGATGATTTGCAAAATACAGTATTCCATAGCAACCAACTAGATGTTGGATTACGAAGGACAGATACGTTAAAGATGAATTCTAATTAGTTGGAAACAGACTGGGGTTCTTTTCATATTTCTCTTTGCCTTATTAAATATTATCTAATTAATTGCTCTATCTATAGAATTAAATAGCTCATATAATGTAAATATGTAAGAGAATTTATTATGTAGTTTAGGTGACTCCTAAGGTTATTGTGTGTCAAATATATCTAAGTGGAGTTGTCATGGGGATTGAATTACTGAGAGAGTAGAGAATTGTCACTTGGCAAAGGTGGGATTAATTAAAAATTCAGTTTGCAAAGAATACCCAATTGTGTGCAAAAAAATATAAAAAAAAAATTAAAAACAGGATGTTTGCTTGCACATGACAAGTTAGCTCAACGTCTCATTGACTAAACTTGACTAAATGATCATTGCACTAAATGAAAATTCACTATCATTATGTTGAGTCCAGTGAACCTTTAACACCGTACCCTAACTTGTTCTTTAACCTCCCTGGCGGTATGATTCTGTCTGGAATTTTGTTCCAAAAGCGGTGCAATTATTTTGCATGAAAATTTGGCGTTTTATATTGTAGGCCTGTAATTCTTAGGAATAACTCACTTAAATCTGTCCAAACAAGAGTCTAGTAGACATCCCGGGTATGAAAAAGTTTGAAAAATGAAATCATAAATTATAATATAATAAATAACTAAAAATAAGCTCAGTTGCAGAATTGTCGCTGTAGTCACTTTCAGTTGCTGATGATAAATTTCCTCAAAAATCAGTATCACTCAATTCTGCAAATGATTCTTATTTACTATCGCTGTTTTCTAGCTGATCAAAAACCACTTTTGACGCAAAGGGACACTTTTTGGTTGCTATGGACATTCTCAAGTTTCCTGGCAGAAAGAATGACATTTATTATATAAAAGTGCATGCAGGGCTCTGGGCAAACCACTAGGGACAAAGGGGGTGTGAAATGTTTTCATACAGTAATGTAATCTGTAAGATTACAGTGTACTGTATGTGTACTGTGTGTTTTACTTTTTGAATTTCCCGCCGGTCTCCGTCCCCGTGCGACGCGACGCTCGCAGGGAACGGAGCCCGGCACACAGGAATCATCTGGCCGCGGGGAGACAAGCTGACACCGCGGGAGGACATCGCTGGATCCAGGGGACAAGGTAAGTAACATTGCCTGGATCCAGCGATGCAATCCCGAGTGTGGCTCGGGGTTACCGCTCTTGGTACTGAAATTCCACCCCGAGCCACACTCGGGAATACCGCCAGGGAGGTTAACACTGTAACACTTAGGGGGTTATTTACTAAATCTGGAGTGTGAAAAATCTGGTGCAGCTCTGCATAGAGACCACTCAGCCTCCAGGTTTTAATGGCAAAGATTGATCACACAATCTGAAGTTAGAAGCCGATTGGCTACCATGCAGAGCTTCACCAGATTCTGAGTGCACCAGTTTTAGTAAATCTCCCCCATCACCTCTACTTTGGCTACAAACTGACCTTATCCTGGGCTGAGAGCAGGCCCTCATTTAAATTCATGACCCTAACAGACTTTACAAGATATGGGACTTAAAAGCGGCATTAAACCCAAAACCAAAAATGTACAAGATTGCAGCTTACCAACCATTGCTTATAAATCATTAGATGTGGTGGCTGCATCAGTTTTCTTTTCTTTGGCTTTTTTTCCTGGTTTTCAATTGGTGATCTGGCTAGTAACACACCACCTGTATTATTAGTGAGACAAAACTCTGGAGGAATGAGAATAGGAGGCACAGCAGACAGCAGCATTGTTGGTCTGGGAAAAGGGGAGTGTCAAAGAGGAAGTAAATGCATTTTTTTTCTTACCTGCAAAGTAAAGGCATAATGTGCTAGTATGCATCGCATACTAGTACATTATGTGAAACTTACCTGCAAAGAAAGCCCTCATGGTCACCCCTGGAGGCTGCATCCATCTTCTTCCTTTTGGGTCCGTGACTCTGGCTGTGTGACGGGCAGGAGCCACGTGACGTCACTCCTGCTGGTCACGGTACAGGGCTCTGAAGAAATGGCACGGGTCGCTTTTCCTGCAGAGCGCATGCACTGATGAGGTCATTGGCAACGTATATAGTAAATATTTCCTAAACGGTGCAAGTTTAGGAAATATTTACATACCTTATTATAGGCTTATCTATTTGTACAAACAATGCAAGGAGGTTTATTTCCTCTTTAAATGTATTAGCAGATTTAGAACCACTAACAAACTTAAGCCAAACTCCAGCTTTCATTTTAGAATTCTGTTACAACAAACAGTTTTTCTTTTGGGGGTGGGGGTTACATTTTAATCACCCATGCCAGTGGTAAGTGGTTTGTCTCATCCGTGTAAACTGATACACTCTGCTGGAGAATTTGTGCTATGAAAAACAACAGACTTGCTGGCTGAATTACCAGATAAAAATAGAAGAAAGAAAGCATAAAAAGGAAACTAATATAGACATCACATCGAAGGGTTGGTAAACTGCAATATAATAAATGTTTGTATTTGGGTTTAATACTGCTTTAAAGGTGCCTAAAATGTGATGTACACATAGCACTATTAAAATGTCATTCATTTATTTAATTCATACAAAAATAATTAAAATGATGACATAACATAGTTCAGCACAGAAAATGTACTGTATCCCAGAGTACAACACATAAGAACATGATAAAAAATATTTTGTTTCACAGCTTGTCGATGTTGCTTCCACCCTTGTATCTCACAAAAGTGAGTACACCCCTCACATTTTTGTAAATATTTTATTATATCTTTTCATGTGACAACACTGAAGAAATGACACTTTGCTACAATGTAAAGTAGTGAATGCACAGCTTGTATAACAGTGTAAATTTGCTGTCCCCTCAAAATAACTCAACGCACAGCCATTAATGTCTAAACCACTGGCAACAAAAGTGAGTACATCCCTAAGTGAAAATGTCCAAATTGGGCCCAAAGTGTCAATATTTTGTGTGGACACCATTATTTTCCCTCACTGCCTTAATCCTCTTGGGCATGGAGTTCACCAGAGCTTCACAGGTTGTCACTGGAGTCCTCTTCCACTCGTCCATGAAAACATCTTAAAGCTGGTGGATGGCCAGACCATCACCGTTACCCGCAGCTTCATGGATCCTAAATACCCCACTTCTTCAGGTTTTGCAAAACTTTATTGTATTAAAGCAATAGTAAAGCCTTGATTTTTTTTATGCCTTTAAAATAACAAACATGTCATACTTACCTGCTCTGTGCAGTGGGTTTGCACAGAGCAGCCGCGATCTTCCTCTTCTCGTGTCTGCCTCCCCCCCCCCCAACGCTTCTGGCTCCATTCCCCCCCCCCCCCGCCGAGTGCCCTCATAAAAAGCCACTTTCTATGGGGGCATTGGTGCGTGCTCACTCCCGAACCACATTCTGAGTGTCCATAAGACACACAGAGCTTGACTTGACACTGCCGCCTACTCCCTTCCCACTGGCTCTGATTGACAGCATTAAGAGTAAATGGCTCTGCAGGAGTAAGGACCCAAGAGAGTCGTGGTTCTTGTGCACATCCCTGGATTGAGATTGAGCTCAGGTATGTATTTAAAGGGGCCTGTGGGGGAAGCTGCATGAAGGTTGTTTACCTTACTGCATAGAATGTAGTAAGGTAAACAACCTTATGCCTTTACAACCACTTTAAATAATCACTTAAATCAGGAACCTGGAGACCACCAACCGCACCAAACCTCCACATGGGAGGAGGACCAAATGAACACACACAGGGAGTCTAAATGGTATCCTCTTTAAGGACAGAGTATTATGGCCTGCTTTCTTCATTCTCCTCTCCAAGCTCATGGCAGACCATACCTGCTTTCTAAATTTATAGGAACTTCTGAAGCTGGAACCAACTACTTAGAATTATGTCCCTACAGGCATTGTCAGCAGAGTCAGATTTTCCAATTTATTCCTTTTAAGGAGCATATATTAAATTGCATGGCAGGTTTTCCAGCCACATTGAGACATGGCAGATATCATGTTGCATAATTTGCCCATTACACTCTGTTTTATAACGTGCTATGCTATTAAAAAGTGCACTCTACTTGGGAACAATACTGTAAACCCTCACATGTGCCCAGTGAAGTGACTAACATTAGGCGATACACATAGATGAAACAAATTCTTCTACATAAGTTGTAGATTATTTATTCTGTAGATGGTCCTTAAAACACACAGAAGAAAGGATTTTCTTTAGTTATAGGAGCAGGAGGCAGGGACACAGCCAACAGCTCTGAGCCCTGATTGGAGGGAAGGGACACGCCCCTCTCCACACAGTACAAAGTACAAGCACAGCTGTGGATTGGATAACAGTCAAAGGCACCCCCCCCCCCCCCATCACCATCTTGGTGTCAGGAAAAGTTGGCAAAACATAGTCATGCTGATAAGAGAGGAACCAGGCAGCAGAGAGAAATGGCACTCAGAGCTTTGGAGAGAGACAAGTGCTATACACGGTATAGAAGGATGTGTTTTTTTCATATTTAGTGCCTGAGGGTTAAAACCACTTTAAGGTGAAGCTTGCAGGAACTCAGATGAACAAGGGAAAGGTCATCATTTTATCGGACCAAATCAAATTTCTCAGTAATCCAGGTTATTTTATTCTAACTTTTGACAAATCCTAGACCAACCTTTTTCAACCATTTTATCCCGCATGAACACCTAAAATAATTTTCAGGTCTCAGGGAACCCTTACTAAAACCAGTTTATCAGGGGTCAATGGGAAAAATCCTCTTTCATTGGTGTAGGAAGAACATGGCCAAGTGGTGTTGGACCTGGAACTATGGAGGTACCATCTTATAGGTCATCAATCAGCTACAACTAAAGCAACTCCTAGCAACTTCTGGAGGAAACCTAGGGCTCCATTGAACCTTAATTGAGAATAGCTGTCCTAGACCCTTCATATTTTAAGAAGAACAATTTGTATATTTTGGGATAACACCACATACTGCAATGGATATCAATTATAAGAGAACGCTTAACGGTGGATAAGCAAACACCAGAGCATCACAAAGAGCCATGGAGACCAGGGCTTTGGATATCTGAGACAAATGGGTAAAGCAGAGGATGTAGCACAGCAGCTACAAAAAAAATAGCTATTTTTTTAAGTCTGATGATTGTAATTGCTCTTGGCAGTGCTGGTATTGCTAGCTCTGGCAAAGGTGGAAGCGGCAATAGAGTGACAATGCTGTAGAGAACAGAAATGGACCTCATCCACAAGTTGTTTTGCGGCTATTTGATCAGTAAAGGGGTTAAAATGTGAGTATTATGGATTTCTCTACCTGTGGATAATAAAGTCAGCATTTATGAAAATCAGTGGATGTGCTGGTGAATTCTCTGTCTATAGTCAGTACATGAATTCTTAATGTTGCCAGCGAGTACCATTGACCTTTTGCTCCTGGTTTTTATTGCTGAGAAATGTGAAAATCAGAGAGCTTTCCTAACTGCTCCAAATATTTAATCTTAACCTGCCTGAATCCCTAGCAGACCCCTAGAACCCCTTACCCTCTTCTTAAAAAAAAGTGACCACCCATACGTCAACCTTTATTTTGAGTGTATGCTTTTACCACTGTACACAGGCTAGAATAAATATCTGCTAGCTTTTTTCAGCATCAGGCCAACGTTGCTTCATTTGCCCCCTGTACTGGAGTTTTTTTATTTTTTTCATAATTGTAGTTACACCTGGGATGTCTACTAAACAGGAGGCCAACCTTCTCTTCAAGGTCAGCTTTTCTCTTCATTCAAGAAATGTTGATTCACTTCTACTTCCACCTTTGCAACATTTCCCTAAAAGGAGTCTTGACAGCAGGGTAGCAGCTGGAGCATGTGGTCTTCCTCGTTGCCTTGCTGCATTAATGTCAGCACTTTCTTTAACACCATACCTAGTAATCTAGTGCTACCCCCAAAGGAGCCGCTAGAATTTACAGGTTCTTTCCAACACAGCGAAGAAGCAGCCACACACACAGCAACAGTCCATTCACTCATATTCACTGAACAGTCCAGGTGTTTGGCTTTTTGTGGTTAATTTGGGAGGGGCTTAGAGGTGAAATGAGATACTACAAAATGGTTGAAAAATAGCAGTTCGAGGACAACTCCTTACGTGAACATGAATACTGAACAGGCTATTCCCTCACAGCTGTGGACCACAAGGTAGAACGTATCAAAAATAGGGGAGAGGTGTATCGTCATGACATGGAAGAGCGATAGATCCCCTACACTGTCTTCTTGGAAGGCGGTGGTAAATAAGGTGATACCGCTGTATAAAGCAACATATCTGGCTAGAGGGGCTCTGACGAAATTTGAGAAGGTTTGGGGTGGATGGTTAGCATCCACGGACACGGTATCTGACATATAGAGAAAGTGAGCAATATTGGTTCAATTGATTTGTGGATATATGGTCGGGGGAGGCGGGCCTGTGTATACGGAATATGTATCGGCCACTAACTGTATGTGATGTTAAAGGAGACAACGGAGACAATGTGTTATAATGGCAGCAAGTTGTTATGTTTTTGTTTTTTCTTTTTGTGTTTTTCCCGATTGGGATTTCCGCAAATTGCGGTTTGTTTGTATCTTTTGAAAATCAATAAAAAAGTAATTTACAAAAAAAAAAAATAGGGGAGAGGTAGAATGTAGAACAGGTATAGCTAGTCGGCTGAGGACCATGAAGTAGCTTTAAAGTGAGGCAATGAAGGGATGCTTTACTCACAGAATTCTGGTCCAGGGTCTGTCCATAGTTGCAGCCCCCTATGGAACACTCCAATGTCCTGTCCCAGTATTCCAGAGGCAAGCAGTCCCTGTCCTTCTCAGCTCAGTGATCTTTTCCCTGCAGAGAATAAGAGAGAGTCTCCTCAGGGCTCCACACTATTTAACAGCTCTCCCAGATACCACCTTGGCACACCTCCCCAGGGATTAGCTGGGCCCTGCTCAATATTCCAGCCAGTCATTTTGATTCTCCTTCCCTAAAATCTAGAAACTTCTTCTAGAGGTAGTGGGAGGCAGTCAAACTCCCAACCACTATCCCATGCTAGCAAAGGATGAGGAAAGGGAAATAACAATGTAACGGAGTTTGTAAATTATCCCAAATACACTCACTACAATCCTTCACACAATTATCAGCTGCTGTATCATAACACATACAAGTATCTAAACACAATATATTCATATATATACAGCTGTATATATTTCAAACTATAAATCATGACTACAATACGATATTTTAAAGTGTCCATGCTTAATAAAGCACCCGTGCTTGAAATATATCCAATACTCCACAACTAAAAGTGCTCTGTGCTGTGCAACTTCATCCAACAAACACTATTGTTGCTCTCTGTGCACCACACCCTGCGTGACCCTCCACCTCCACTCAGGGAAACTCACCAGATTTCAATGACACCCTAGGCATCCAGTGGATCTTTAAGCGCTTGCATCCTCCAGGGGTAAAAAAAACCCATCCAAGTCCAATTCCACTCCTCCTCTGCTAATAAGTTCAATCCAGGAGGGCCATATGGAAAGAAAGGAAAACCTTCTATAGTGTAAAAATCTTTTATTTAAAACTTGCACAATAAAACATCAATAAAATGCCCACTCACATTGTACAGTGCACATACACGGAACATAGGCAATTAAAGAATATTTTCCTTTAAGGAACCAGCTCCACTGTAAGCTAGGCTTGCTTCCTGATTGCAGACATCACTTCAGGGTGTCATGTGTCACATCCAGGCGTGCAGCGTCATTTCCAGGAGTACCTGTGCAGGATTACGTCACTTCCTGTAGCTGTACCCCCCGACAAGTAGTGAATAAGCACTCATACATGAGTGCTTCCTGGCACAAAATCAGCTTCTGTTGCAGATCCCACACTCTCCTGACTCAACAATTATTTTTGGTTTTCATATACTTAGACCATAGGAGTTACAAGCCTACCCCTTTGTTTCTAATCCATTCCTTCAGTGCAAACAGGAAACAGAATTGCAAGTTATAAGTTGCATAACAGAGTTTGTATGTTGCATTCCACATAGTAAATAGATCTTTACTTAAGAGCAAATTTTAAGTGCAACATTGTGGGAGACTGGCACTAGGTCATAGCAGGACCCAATCAGGTGAAAGAACCCTTACAGCATAAGCATACAACCTAACTCAGTGGAACCCTACCACTGGCTAATCACAAATGGTTCCGAATTAGAAATTCAAACAAAGTGTAGGCCTTAGCTGTTGTGCTCCTAAAAAGAAAGCAGACTTAGTAACATCCTAGACATTACAAGACAAGGTTGAAGCATTATCTCCCCAGAGAGACCCCTCCAACAAATATAATAGTCCTTATCAACCTGAAATTAACTAATTAGAGTTAATGAATTATATATGCATTTTCTTTCTGTGGCAAGGCCACCTAGTGGCTAAATACCAATAAGCCCCTAGTGGACCTAAGTGAAACCCAAGACCCAATTGTACAACATTTAGAGACAAATATATTTTTATTGTACATAGAAGTGAGGTAACAATATAAGAGTACACTCTTTTCAACAGTACAGGTAACAGAATAAAAACAGGTGTAACAGCAGTATTCATGACACAGAGGATAACATAGTGTCTTTACAGAGTTACAGTTAGTCAGGCTGAAAAAAGTCCATCCAGTTCAACCAAAAAAAAAAAATTATATATAACCAAACAATCCTGTATACCAGGGATATGCAATTAGCGGACCTCCAGATGTTGCAGAACTACAAATCCCATGAGGCATAGCAAGACTCTGACAGCCACAAGCATGACACCCAGAGACAGAGGCATGATGGGACTTGTAGTTTTGAAACAGCTGGAGGTCCGCTAATTGCATATCCCTGCTGTATACAATCCTTCACCCACAGTTGATCCAGAGGAAGGCAAAAAACCCCAGCAAAGCATGATCCAATTTGCTATAACGGGGGAAAATAATTCCTTCCTGATCCCCCAAGAGGCAATCAGATACACCCTGGATCAACTTTTGTCAAGCTCTTGTCTTCTTTGAGCGTTTGAGGAGATATCACCATTTTCTCCTTTACTCACAACAGGGGCAGAGGAGGTCTGGGTGGTACCCTAACTCAAGATTACGCTGTCAGATTTAACATCCTATTGCAAATGCTAAAGTTCCCAAACTTGTCACACCAAAGTAGAAGGGCGATTCATTCCATCCAAGCAGTTCATATTGTCAACAGAATTGACTTGTTTAAAGAATGTGCCCTTCACGGTCAACATTTAGCTTGCCCTAAATCTAGCATTTGCTCTTTTAATTTATGAAGGTCTGTTTAATTAGTTGTAAGCTATAGCTCTGTCTGAGAAATCAATCATTATGAGGGGTGATGAAGTTTGGCACAACCCCCAAGAAAAAGTATTGCACAGTACAGTAGTAGCCATTTTCAATATGCTCTTCTACTTGTACAGTTCACAATACTTCTCATAGACAATCTACTGCACTTCATAGCTGCACAATGCAGTCCTAGGCAGGTATGCTCATGCTCACCATATCATCCCCATCTTGTTCTAACTTGCTAATAGTTCTGCAAGTTCTTCCTAGTACCATTTATGCAGAGGCAGCTAGACAATAGGCTGGGAGTTTTAGACAGTAGGAAAGATTAAGAAGAAATTAAATATGTAGAGTCAGAGTTTGTAGTGATAGAAACAGTGTTTTCTCTATGCTCCAACAACCTTGCATACCCAAAACCGGTAATTTCTCCTTCTTCCCTAAAGATTACATACCAACAATTTTAAGTTTGTTTCTGACAAAATTTCTAATATCAACAAACATTACCTTCTTTCTCACACATGTATTGTTGCTTTCAGAACAGGTTCATGGTAAGCATTGCATTGCAAACATCAATGTGCTCACACAATGCCTCATAAGCTTGCTGCCAGGCAAGGAGAAAGTAACACCTTAGTGCCATGAATAAAAGATGCTACTAAATGTAAACTGGAATATCTTCATGGACTGCAAAGTCACTAGTGGCCAATTATCATGTAAAACGATGAGAAAATAAGATGACTTTACCTAGGAATCCTATTACATCCAATGTTGCTATCGAAACGTAACCCAGTTTTCTTCATGCTACAAAAAGCATTTTTGTAGTGCCAGTTAGTGAATCATGTCCTTTTTACACACAGTCTTTAAATGCAAACATATTAAAGCATATATTTCCATTATTTTACTGTATTATTTTAGACATAAAAATAATACCAGATGTTTTATAAGATGATTCTTTTTCTCTACCAAATTGTAAAGAAAACACTCTATAGTACACCCAAAGTCTTAAAGCGGCGTTCCACCCATTTTTTTTAACATTGTGCTGCATGCCCTTATCTTCTAGTATTCACAATGGCCCTTTTTTGTTTTTTTTAATGCTTGTAAATACCTTTGTTTGTAGTTATTCATTACGTGCGCCCCTTCCTAGCCTAGGCGATTACATCACTAGGCGATTTGCAAGGGTTCCTGGGATAGCAGCATCATGTATCCCAGGAGTCCTTGCGAATCGCCTACTGACGAAATCGTGCGTTATTTACAGACAGTAAATGATGCAAACGTGTCTGATTGACAAATTGCTATAGCAATGGGGCGGGAACGTCTGCCGACGCCGACATTGCTATGGCAACCTGTCAGGAAGACGGAGAGCCGCGCAGCAGCATTACTGCGCATGTGCGAAATCGGGAGGTAATCCCAGAAATGAAGACAGGAGGGCTTCGGATGCCCACAGCTAAAATGGAACCTGCCTGCTTCCGAGATGAGTAAGTACAAAACAATTTTTAAAGAAAGTAAAATTACAACACATATGACATGTTGTAATTGTTAATGTACATGTTTGGACCAAGGCAGAGCAGTTTTTAAAAAAAAAAAAGTGTTTTGGGGACTAGAACTCCGCTTTAAGCCTTGTACACACAATTAGAATATCGGACAAATGATCATCTGTTTTTTTTTTTCATGCTAGTCACATATTGAAAATGAAGAGCTTACTCAACTTATGAAAATTCTCATAGGACATGATACAACTTTGGAAGTCATTTAATGTATTGAATTGTATTGTAATGTATTCTTGTGTTTCGAAGCATGCGTGGTCTTGCTCTTTCAATTTTTTTTTTCGGACGAAAACTGATTAAACGAAAATAGTTCGATAAAAATGTTCGTGTTTGTCCCTTCAGATAATTGTGGATAAACTGTCGTGATCGTCTCTCGAACTATCGACCACATTATCGTGCAATCGCTTCGAAAGCGGTATTTTTTGTCTGATTTTCTGATTGTGTGTACTTAACTTTATTTTTATCCTATACCATGCCATTTGCAGCTTACATCAATGAACCATTATATTGTTTTCATGTAAATGTACTGTGGTTGATTTACTAAAGACTAGAGACTGTTCAGTGGTTCAGTGATATTCCCCAGAGTTAACACAAACAGGGACATGGTATACATGATATTCTGAATCAATTGATGGAAAATACATTTGAGTTTAGTGTGGTTATAAGCTTTTTTTTTTTGAAGCTATGTCATTTCAGAATGACGTCTAGGATATAGACATATCTGTTATAATGACAGGAAAATCTGGTTAGCAAGTAGTTAGCAAACTCTCAGGGAAGACATAGAATATGCAGCATATGTTTTGCATTTACTTTGCACTTTAATGAACATGAGTCAAAGACACACTGCCCTGATAGACCTCCTTCTAACAAAGTATACTTAAGGATTCATGCTCCTGTGCCCCCACCCTGCCCCATTTGAGTGACAGTGCTTGGGCCTCCATCACCAGGTCTGAATACTGTCTTGTGTGGGATGGGGGGCAGCATTTATCCCATCCATCCAGTTAAGTTCAAACACCTGAGCTTATTCAGGGTAAACTCCTGCAGCATGGAGATGAATGGACAAGACGACAGTGTCTCTTTAACTTTCTAGATGTATGTTCATGTTCAAATTATTTTGATTAACATTTTGTTTTGCAGATTTAAATTAGAAAACAGCGGAAATTAATGTCAGTGGGTTGGATTTTCTGCCTTGGGATCTACTGAATGGCTCTACAACTGGCAACGATACCAGAACAAATCCATCAGGCATATGCTTGCAAACTCAAACAAAAAACAAATGGAAAATAAGGAAAAAGAAGAAAAGATCAAAAAAATTACATGTAGTGACCTCACAAATATGGGTTTCACTAATACATTAAAAAAACTAGAAAAGAAGAAAAAGGAATAAAAGGTAAACAAAAAACAAACTCAAACGTTCGTATACGGACTACCTAAACAAGACCATAGCAACGGTCAACATCTCGGTAAGTCATCTAGGGTTCCGTCTTTTAGGTTGGGTGACTGTAATTAAAGGCGACAAAAGATTAAATTTAGACGTTTTGTTTTACAATTAGTTTTATTAAACTTGTACTTGTATGTAGATCTTTCAATTTCTCTGTGACAGCAGAACAGGTAAGTAGAGGTACGACGTCCTCAAATGGGAC
>BLSH010289921.1:1098000-1118517 GCA_018402905.1 Glandirana rugosa | reverse complement strand
CATTTGTTGCCAAAAATTAATATGCGGAGATACAATCCGTTCTACAACAAATGGTAGGTCCCACAGAATCAAGACCTTCATTAATTGCAATACTCGCTACATAATATATGTCATAACATGTAGAGAATGCTCTAAACAATATGTGGGCCGCACCACGCGAAGATTACGGGATAGATTGCAGGATCATGTATATGACATTAAACAAAAACATAATACTAATGTAGCAAAACATTTCAATGAGATACATGCAGGGAACGCTGACCTCCTACAGATCCAGGGAATAGAAAAAATATATACACCCAGGAGGGGAGGGGATGTCTTTGTTAAACTATGTAGACGTGAAGTCTTCTGGATTTTCTCTTTGGATACGAGAATTCCGGGAGGCATGAACTTTGAATGGGATTTAACACATTTTTATTCATAGAGATATATACATGGTCCCCCGGAACACACAGTGGGGATGTAAATATATGTATTGAACACTTCTGTTTTATACGTGAATAATGTGGGTTTGGTTTTGCCTGTATCAGTTCCAGTTCTGATCTTTTTAAAGAAAAGTCTTCAAATTTTAGCAGTGCATAGAGTAAGGTACAGTTGAAGTATGTATGCAGACCAATAATCAGGAATGTTATACATCTGTTGATATTCCCCTAAGGGTTAAATGTGATACTATTGTTTTGACAAACAGGTGGAAATCAACAGGAATTTCTCTTTCATCCGCACCGCTGAATGAGGTCTTTAATAAGGAGTCACTCTCAATCAAAGAACACATGTGATTGTTATCAGAATGATTTAATTTCTTGTATATATATAAGTTTGACTGTGATGTCCATTATGGTTGTGAAGAAGCACGCTTGACGTGTGAAACGCGTCACCTATTTTTTTGTATCCTGTTCCTGTATTTATTACAAGGATGATCGTTATGGATCCACAATAATTTTTAAGATTGCATTAAATCTGGAGTGCCGCCAGCCTCATTTCTAGTGGACATTTGCAACTGTCCGTTTACACCTGCTGACATCCAATCCTCTAAAAACAGATGGATGGGGAATCTATTCCCCATCCATCTAGCGGATCGGATTGGATGACAGTCAGATGTCAACAGACAGGGGGTCCATTGACATACAACTGCCCATAGAGGAAAGCAGGCTGTGTCCACTCTGCATAATCGGAGAGGCCATAGACTTATCATCCGCCTGCTTAGTGGACAGATGCCCACGCTGAGCAGGCAGATCTGCCCTCAGAGTCTGCCCATGTGAAAGAGCCCTTAGATTGACTGAACAAAGCCAGGCTTAATCACTGCCAACCTCACTAAATGTAAACAAGGGGTTACATTTAGGGGAGGGTTAGGCTTCCAAAAAGGAATACAGTGGGGAAAATAATTATTTGATCCCCTACAGATTTTGTAAGTTTGCCCACTTACAAAGAAATGAAGGGTCTATAAGTTTTTATCATAGGTGTATTTTAAATGATAGAGACAGAAAAATCCAGAAAAAAAACAAAGGATACAAATGTTATAAATTAAGTTGCAGTTCAGTGAGTAAAATAATTATTTGATCCCCAAGCAAAACATGACTTCGTATTTGGTGGAGAAACCCTTGTTTGCAAGCACAGAGGTAAGACATTGCTTTAGTTTGTTAGCAGGGTTGCACACATCTCAGGAGGGATTTTGGTCCACTCTTCTTTACAGATCTTCTCTAAATCCTTATGGTTTCTTGGCTGTCGCTTGCCAACTTGAAGTTTCAGCTCCCTCCTGTCAGGGCTGGGCTCTTAGCAGCTCTCTTTGCTCAGGCTGCTCAGCTGTCGGGATAATTATCAGCACTCATTGATTCCTGAGTGGCTCACCTGGTTATTATCTGCTCATCAGTCCCACATACAGTCAGCCCCTTCTGGCTATTTAAACTGCCTTGTTCATTCCTTTCCTGCCTTCGCCTGGTCAAACATATCTGGAATTTCTCTGCTGTGTTCCTGTGAATGACTTTGGCTGGCTGATGTCCCTTCTGGTTCCTGATCCTGTTCTTCTGCCTCCGACTACGCTAATCTCTGATTTCCTGATTACTGGCTCGTCTGATTACCTGTCTTGGCTTCCGATCCCTGGCTTATGTTTTGACTAGGTTTACTGATCTGTACCATTTTTACCATAAATTTTCTATAAGATTAAGGTCTGGATGACCGTAACCTGCTTCTTCCTGAGCTACTCCTCTGTTGCCTTGGTGGTCTGTTTTGGGTAATAGTCATGCTGGAAGACCCATCCATGACCAATCTCCAGTGTTCTGGCTGAGGAAAGAAGGTTCTCATCCAAGATTTTACAATACACGGCCCCGTCCATTGGCCCCCTCAATGTCGGTCTGTTCCTTTAGCAGAGAAACAGCCCCAAAGCATAATGTTTCCACCTTCGTGCTTGGCTGTAGGGATGGTGTGCTTAGGGTCAAAGTCCACATTTTTCTTCCTCTAAATAGGGTGAGTCAAGTTAATGCCAAAGAGCTCAATTTTGGTCTCATCTGACCACAGCACTTTCTCCCAATCCTTCCCTGAATCATTTAGGATGTTCATTGGCAAACATCAGACAGGCCTGTACATGTGCCTCCTTGAGGAGGAGGACCTTGTGGGCGCTGCAGGATTTCAATCCATGGCGGCGTATTGTGTTACTATTGGCTTGTTTGGTGCCAACTGCCTTGAGATCATTCACAAGCTCTTCCCGTGTAGTTCTGAGCTGTTACCCCATGAGGGGAACTCCTGCATGGCGCTCCAGACCGAGGCCGATTGATGGTTATTTTGTATTTCTTCCATTTTCGAATAATCTCTCCAACAGTTGTCTCCTTCTCACCAAACTTCTTGCTGATGGTCTTGTAGCCGATTCCAGCCTTGTACAGGTCTAAAATCTTGTCCCTCAACATCCTTTGATAGCTCTTTGGTCTTGCCCATGATGGTGTGGTTTGAATGGAAAAAAGAGAGATTCTGTGGACAGGTGTCTCTTCTACACATAATGAGTTGTCGTTAGGAGCACCTTCTTAAATTGACAGGACTAATCTGTGTACCACATGAGCACATACTGTAGCCGGTTTGTGGGAGCCAGAATTATTGTTGGTTGGTAGGGGATCAAATACTTATTTTACTCACTGAAATGCAACTCAATTTATAACATTTGTATCATGTGTTTTTCTGGATTTGTGGTTGACATTCTGTCTCGATCACTTAAAATACACATATGATAACAATTATAGGCCCTTCATTTCTTTGTAAGTGGGCAAACTTACAAAATCTGCAGGGACCAAATAATTAATTTCCCCACTGTAGGTGTTAGTGTCAAGTTTACAGGAATCAATGTAATAGGAGAAGCATTGGGGTAGGCATTGCTCTATGACTAGCTCAAGACAGGACCCCCTGCTAACCAGAAAAAAAGGCAAAAATTTGCCTCATTTGCCCGGAAGCACCTGGGCAATTCCAACATTCTTAAGGAAAATGTTTTAGAACAGATGTGAAACTTTATGGACAAAATAGGTCCCAATGCATAAAAAGCACAGAGCAAACACACCATTCCACAGTATAAAAATCATACCAATAGTCGAACATGTAAAGAGAATGTGTTCTTGTAGCAGTGTTCTACTGCTTCAGGATTTGGAGGACATGCTGGAGGTAAAGAAACCATAACCTCTGCTTGGTATCACAAAAATTGTAAACCATTCTTGCACCCAAGAGGCCTCCAGGTGCAGGCTAACATCTACACAACCTGAACATAACATCCTTCCCTCCCAACAGTCAATGTGAATTCCTCTGCTAATGGAGAAACAACAGCAAGAGTGAGCTATACCCACGCACCAAAAACACTATGACCTAAAACTTCACTTTTATTCAAACTGACTAAAACTCATAATGTAGAAAATGAAAGGAAGTCGTAAGGATGCCAGATGTATAACCTTATAGGGTAATGCATAATTAGTGTAAAAATAAAAAATAATGGAATAGATATACAATTGCCTTCATTATAGGGAGAGAACAACCAGACATCAAGTATGTCTTTAGCTGCCGTTGGTCAATCTTTCTGTCGGAATGGAGATATGTATTGGGGTAGGGTCAGATCAATCAAAAATTGATTTTGACATGTGTTTTTCTTAACCTCTTAACTCCCGCAAGGATTTCCCACTGTAGGACCAGCGATTCGGCACTGCGTCGCTTTAACTGACAATTGCGCGGTCATGCAACGTCATACCCAAATGAAATGTGTGTTCTTTTTTTCCCACAAATAGAGCTTTCTTATGGTGAAATTTGATCACCTCTGCGTCATTTCTTATCACTGCTATAAACAAAAAAAGAGTGACAATTTTGCAAAAAAAAAAAAAAATTTATTTTTGCTAAAATACAAAAAAATATATAAAAAAACTAATTTATTCATCGGTTTTGGCCGATTTATATTCTTCCTCATATTTTTGGTAAAAAAAAAAAAATTTGCAATTGCCGTTTATTGATTGGTTTGCGCAAAAGTTGCCGCGTTTACAAATCATGAGAATTCATTTCTGGCATTTTTACTTTATTTTTTTACTGGTAATGGTGGCGATCTGCGATTTTTATCGGGACTTTGATCAGTAGATATCTTACATGCCCATTGACAGAGCAGGGAACTGCCGTGTTTACATTAGCGGTTCCCCGTTCTTTCTCTCTGGCAGGTCGGCACGGCTCACCGGCGGACATCGGGTCCCCCGAGCCGTGAGCCCACTCCTCCAGAGTGCGGCCCACCTGCCAACTGTACACGCACAGATCGCCGCTTACATATGGCGATTCGCGAGACAGCGCCACACTGCCGATGTACATATACAGTACGCAGTTGGCAAGTCGTTAAACACACTTTTTGCACTGTACACCCGATAAAGCCTTGTTTTGAGGCGAAACATGTTGGGTTAAGGGATTTTTGTGGTTTTTAATTCTTTTTCTTTACTTTTAATTATGGGTACTTAGATTTATTGGGGCAATGTGGGTTCAGTTGTAAGAGGGAAAGGGATATTTTTGTGGACTGGCGGAGATAGTGGATTGATAGAAGTGTATTCTTCTTCAAGGCTGGAAGGGTACCGTGTTATAATTTGATGGGCAGCTGAGCCTTTTAGTAACCACAGTATCCCTCAGTATCATTCCATGCCTTTGGGTTGTGGTATGGGACCAGGATACTGACCCTATCCTATATATATCTCCACTCAGACAGGAAGATTGACCAATAGCAGCTAAAGAGATACTTGCTGTCTGGTTGTTATATCTCTATAATGAAGGCAGTTGTATATCTGTTCCATCATTTTGTATTTTTGCACTAATTCCGCATTGCCCTATAAGGTTATACACCTGGCTACCTTAGGACTTCCTTTCATTTTCTACATTATGAGCTTTAGGCAGTTATGAATAAAAGTGAAGTTTTAATCATAGTGGGTTTGGTGTGTGGGTATAGCGCACCCCTGCTGTTGTTTCTCATTAATATCATCATTAATATTTCCCACGTAAAGACCAACCGAACAACATAAGTATCCACTTGCTGACTGCCCTACAGCACTTTTACTGTTACAGGGTGGCAGCTGTGGGCAGAATCACATACATATACGCGATTCTGCATTTCTGCCTGCAGGGGGCGCGCGTACCACCGGCAAGCCACTTCTGCTGTGATAACTCACTTGATGTCCTCCGTCACCGGCTGATCGTTAGTATAACATGGAGAACTGAGATATGCCTATATAATCAAGGCTTATCTTAGTTCTGACAGGGGGAAGGGATGATCCTTGATCTCCGCAAAGCAGAGACTAGAATCAATATCTTCCCCTAGTTAAAGCAGCACACTATGTACACAAAAATACTGGCTACACCCACAGTCAACTCTTTTGGTCACCCTAGATGTTTAACCTCTTCACAGTCAGTGTCATTAGTACAGTGACAGTGCACATTTTTAGCACTGATCACTGTATTAGTGTCACTAGTTCCCACAAAGTGTAAATAGTATCAGTTAGTGTCCAATCTTCCGCCGCAATATCGCAGTCCTGCTATAAGTCACCAATTGCCGCCATTACTAGTTTAAAAAAAAATAAATAAAAATGCCATAAATATATCCCATTGTTCGTGTAAACCAATCAATATATGCTTATTGAGATTATTTTTTTTTTTTTTTTTTTTACATTTTTTTAATTGGATATGTTTTATAGCAAAGTAAAGAATATTGTTTTTTTCAAATTTGTCAACATTTTTTTTGTTTATAACACAAAAACTAAAAAACACATTGGTAATCAAATAGCACCAAAAGAAAGCTTTATTTGTGGGAAAACGCAGTGCTGTATCGCAAAAAATGGCCTTGTCATTGAAGGGGGTAAATCGTCTGGAGGTCAAGTTGGTATACATCAGGTAGTTTTTGTTTGTTTTGAATCCCTCCACTAGCCAATAAGGCTCTGATACTGCCCTGTTAGAGAACGGAAAGGTGGCTTAGGTACAAAAATAAAGAATATTCTTTTTACACCTACACTTTCTTTTAATGGTTTAAACATTGCTAAATCGAAACTCTGTGGAGGAGGAGGGAGTGGTAAGGCAATCCTCTGATTCATTTGGCAGTCCATATATATATAGCTTTAGCTATTCAGTTGTATAAAATGATATGATTTTTTTCTGAAAAGTAATTTATCATAGACTCCTTAAAATGTCGAAGTGAACTTGAAGTTCTTGGAGTGCATATACAAAATGTTTTTTTTTAGAATTAAACAAAAAAAGAAAGAAACATAAAAAGACACAATATATTCACCAAAAGAAAAAAAGCATGTTATGCATACCGTACTGTTTGAAATGTCTGAAACTCTGACAGACGTCTTCAACAGGAACACATGTAAAAGTCTTGTATCAGTGTAAGAGCAATGAAAGCATCTTTCAAAACAAACAAAGGTTTGTTCTTGGATAGAAAGCTGCCTACTTGGGGCGAGCCCAAAGGGTTGTGATAAAGAACGTATACACAGAATGGTCTAGAGTGGTTAGTGGGGTACCCCAAGGCTCGGTCCAGGGATCAATTCTGTTTAATTTATTTATAAATTATATAGAGTGTGGGATAAATAGCTCGATCTCAGCGTTTGCTGACGACACAAAAATATGTAGGGCAATAACAACACAGCAGGATATAGAAACTTTACAGGAGGACCTGAATAAATTAATGGAGTGGGTTACTGAATGGCAAATGAAGTTTAACATTGAAAAATGTAAGGTAATGCACTTGGGGGTGGAAAAAATATAAACGCAAGTTACTCATTGGGGGAGAACCCCTAGGGGCTTCTAGGGTGGAGACTAGGGCAGGGATATGCAATTAGCGGACCTCCAGCTGTTGCAAAACTACAAGTCCCATCATGCCTCTGCCTCTGGCTCTGGCTGTTATGCTTGTGGCTGTCAGAGTCTTGCTATGCCTTATGGGATTTGTAGTTCTGCAACATCTGGAGGTCCGCTAATTGCATATTTCTGATCTAGGGGGTCCTAGTAGAAGACAGACTGAGCAATAGCATGCAGTATCAAGCTGCTGCTATGAAAGCCAGCAGAATATAGGAGATAAAGCGATTATTTTGCCACTTTATAAAAAACTGGTTCGGCTGCTTCTGGAGTATTCCGTCCAGTTCTGGTCACCAATCCTCAGAAAGGAAGTGCTGGAGAGAGTCCAGAGAAGGGCAACTAAATTAATAAGGGGACTGGAGGACCTCAAATATGAGGAACAACTACAAGAGCTAAATTTATTCTCCTTGGAAAAGAGACGCTGGAGAGGAGATATGATAGCGATATACAAATATCTCAACGGTGGTCCCAGTGTAAGTATGAAACGTTTCAGTCCCAGGGAGTGTAAGAGGACACGGGGCTATGAGATGAGACTGGAAGAGAAGCGGTTCAACCTTAAGCTGCGTAGGGGCTTTTTCACTGTCAGGGCGGTAAGGATGTGGAACGCTTTTCTACAATCAGTGGTGTCGGCAGGAAATATGGATAGTTTTAAAAGACTCTTGGATGTGTATCTTAACAAAAACAATATACGGGGATATGGGAAATGAATTTTCTACACACACATACCTATACAAGTTGAAGCGGATGGACTGCTGTCTTTATTCAACCTTACCTACTATGTAACTTGTAATGGGTAAAGTAATAATGCTATCCCATTAGATTAACAATGAATGCCCTAATGCACCTATTTTCATCCCTTTCTTAGAACTCTGTTTTAATTATGTATTAACTAAGATCATCTTCAATTTTATGAAAAAACAATTAGGATGTAACCAAGGTGCATCTAAGTGCATAAAACAACAAGACAAATCCCCAAGCTGCGACCATGAAAGCACAAAAAAAAATCCTAAATAAAGACGTGCTCATTACACTTGAAAATTGAAGATTGCCCACGTAATTGACTAAGCTCCAACTAAAATTTGAAACAGAATAAGTGCATGGCATGATAATGCCCACAGATGTAGATATAAAAATCACAGTATTTGGTCTATTTGTATCTAGAAAAGGTATGGAGAAATATTTTACTAATTTACAGTGTGCTGAATGTTCTGCAGCCTTTTACATAGAACACCGGTCTCCAGGAAAATGTGGCCAGGACAGGCATTTTTAGCTGGAAGTCGTTTTTGGCAAAATGAAATATTAAAAAAAGGTTGCAGTGGCAACATTTAATTGGTAAGTGACTGACAGCACTGGTATTCAAATTGGAAAAAGATGCCTTTATTCAACCTTACCTACGATGTAACTATGTACTATGTAACTATGCCTTCATCAATTAGCAAGGCTGACAAATTGGCTTTCCACTGATGTGAATGAAGGCCACAGCACACATATGTGGGTATAACTTGGAAGAATTCAGAAGACCTTGGCTAGAGAGGCTTTGTAGTGCTGGGAAAGCTGTTCAAAGAAGATCTTGAAACAGCAAATTTGTAGGTACTATATGAATAAGCTATACTGAAAGTGCTGGGTGAGAGTAGAAGAATTGAAAACACTTCAGTACAGAAATGTACTTTCTAAACTGTATTATAGTACGCCATTGTTATATAGGATAATACTCCTTTCTCAGAACATAATATATACATATACACGCACAATACATTAATCAAAAGTTATGTAAAATAAAATGAATTACACACACAAAAGTAACTGACATACTCACATGCATACACAATGCAGTAATTAAAATGTAGGCTCTTTGCTTGTTAGAGTACATAATAGCTTTTCATATTATGCAATGCTAGAACATTAATATACTCAGCAGTGTTTTACAAAGAATACTGAACCATTCATGTCATAATATTTAAATATATTTAAGCTTTTCTTTTTCTTTTAACCACTTGCCGACCAGCCGCTGTCATTTTACGTTTCCGCGAATCACAGTCATTGTACATCTTCGCGGGAACGTGGGTTTGTGGGCATGCGCGCGCACTGCACGTCGCCGGGGCCAATGCACGTGGCCGGAGGCCGTGATGCCGCCGGCCACCCGCGATCGCTCCACAGAGAGCCAGAATGGGGTCTGTTAAAGTAAACAGATTCCCGTTCTGACAGGGAAGTAGAGAGAGATCTGCTGTACCTCAGGAACAGCGTTCTATCTCTACTGCCAGTCAGTACACCCCCCCCAGTTAGAAACAGCTACCTAGGGAACACTTAACCCCTTGATCGCCCTCTAGCGTTAACCCCTTCCTTGCCAGTGACATTTATACAGTAATCCGTGGCTATTTTCAGCTCTGATCGCTGTCCCAAAAAAGTGTCAAAAGTGTCCGATCTGTCCGTCACAATGTCGCAGTCCCACTAAAAATCGCAGATCGCCGCCATTACTAGTAAAAAAATAAAAATGCCATAAATCTATTCTCTAATTTGTAGACGCTATAACTTTTGCACAAACCAATCAATATACGTGTATTGCTAATTTTTTTTACTATTTTATTTATTATACTATTTTTTTTGTAATATAGCAAAAAGTAAAAAATATTGTTTTTTTTTTCAATTTGTCGCTCTTTTTTTTGTTTATAACGCAAAAACTAAAAACCGCAAAGGTGATCAAATACCACCAAAAGAAAGCCCTATTTGTGGTAAAAAAGACAAAAATTTTGTTTGGGTACAACGTCGCACGACCGCACAATTGTCATTTAAAGCAATGTAGTGCCACATCGCAAAAAATGGCCTGGTCATTAAAGTGATTGTAAATGTTCACTTTTTAAAAAAAAAAAAAACTAACAAACATGTTATACTTGCCTCTGTGCAGTTGGTTTTGCACAGAGCAGCCCGGATCCTCCTCTTCTCGGGTCCCTCTTCTGCTCTCCTGGCCCCTCCCTCCTTCGAGTGGCCCCTCAGCCAGCAGCTCTCTATGGGGGCACCCAAGCCGAGTCAGAGCTCCGTGTATCCATTCAGACACGGAGCCCTGACCTGCCCCCGCTCCTCTCTCCCCTGATTGGCTGACAGACTTTGATCGACAGCCATGGGAGCCAATGGCACCGCTGCTGTGTCTCAGCCAATCAGGAGGAATGTACTGGAGGGCTGAGGGGATCATGGACATAGCTGAAGAGAGAAGGGGCTCAGATAAGTGATTAGGGGGTGCTGGGGAGGCTGCTACACACAGAAGGTTTTTATCTTAATGCATAGAATGCATTAGGATAAAAAACCTTCTGCCTTTACAACCCCTTTAAGGGGGAAATTCTTCCGGTCCTTAAGTGGTTAAATACCGAGCAGAATCCAAATAATGACCTTCATTAAAAATAATTTACTGTGACGTGTAATAAATGTACATGTATTGATTAGTAGTGTAGATAAGAGCTATGCCCTTGTTGCCAACACTCTTAGGCTCCTTTTCACACTGAGGCGCTTTACAGACGCTATTTAGCTAAAAATAGTGTCTGTAAAGCGCCTCAAAAATCCCCCCCAATGTGAAAGCCCTGAGTGCTTTCACACTGGGGCGGTGCGCTTGCGAGACGTTACAAAAAGTCCTGCAAGCAGCATCTTTGGGGCGGTGAGGGGAGCGGTAATATACCGCTCCACTACCGCCCCTGACATTGAAATGAATGGCAAGCGATTCCAAAGCGGCTGCACACCGCCTCGGTAGCGCTGAGCGCCGGCACTTTTAACCCTTTATGGGGGGTTAAAAGCGTGGCACTCCCGCCCGCATAGCGGAGCCATATCGCTGGTAAAACTCCGCTAAAACTAGTGGGGTTTACCGCGACCGTGGCTGCCACTTCAGTGTGAAAGTAGCCTTAATAAGAAGTCTCTGGCTTAAAGGGGTATAAAACCCCAAACCAAAATTGTAATATATTACAGCTTACCAATCATTAGATATGGTTGCTGCATTGGTTTTCTTTTTTAAGCCTTTTCCCTTTGTTTGCACTCGGTGATCTGGCCAGTTACACACCTCTTGTATTACAGTGCTTCCACTCTGGATGAAGGAGCACAGGGGGCACAGCATGCATTTTTAATCTGGGTGGAGGGGAGTGTTAGATGGACTAGCAGATTTAGATACACTAACAAATTGTAGCCAAACTCCAGCTCACACAGCAGTTACATCAACAGTTTTTTTTCCTTTTGGGACAAAGGTTTTACATGATCATTGTAAGCACCTCTGTCAGTGGTAAATGGCTTGTCTCAACATGAACGAATACATTTGTAGGAGAGCTTGTTTTGTTGAAAAACAACAGACTTAAGCAGTGTATACAAGACCAAGATCTTCATATTCAGACAAGGATCTCCCCCCACCGTGCTATTGTATTCTGACAGCAGGGGCTCCCACCAATCAGCATACACAGATCAGTGCTGCAGCCATTGGCTGTTTGACAGAAGCCGGTCATTAGAGTGGCTTCTCTTAAATAGACAGTAGTACACACGAGCTAAACGTTGGCTGGTTCCTGCTGAACCTGAAACCATGTGTACCTAACTTTACTGGCTAGATCAGTGTTTCTCAGCTCCAGTCCTCAAGGCACACCAACAGGTCATGTTTACAGGATTTCCCTCAGATGAATCGGCTGTGGTAATTACTAAGGCAGTGAAACAGATCAAATCACCTGTGCAAAATAATGGAGATCCTGAAAACATGACCTGTTGGTGCGCCTTGAGGACTGCAGTTGAGAAACACTGGGCTAGATCACCAGGTCAAAGTAGAGGATGAAAAGCCTGAAAAAGAAAATGAATGCATCTACCACATCTAAGAATTATTAACCTGCAATATAATAAAATGTTTGCTTTTTGGTTTATTACCACTTTAAAAGTCCAGTTTTAATCACATCGTTATTCTGCAGTAATTGTTTTCTCCTGTGGCAACAACACAAATGAGCACAGATGTTTAAGTGCGGGTTCACATTGGTGCGATGCAGGAACACTGCAAATCCACTGCGTGTTCCTTCATCGCATTCGATTCCCACAGCAGTTCACACTGCCATATGCGAACTGCTGGGAATGTCAATACATTGTTAATGACACCCCATTTCAGCTTGCATATCGCACTGCGAACTGACAGTTCGGACATGAATCGGATCGCATGGATGTGAACACCCATGCGATTCGGTTGTGGTGCGGACCAAAAAAAGGGTCCTGTGTGAGTTTGGTCCCAATGCGATGCGAATTCAGCCATACTATCTGTATGGCTGAAATCACATTGCACGGACATTGCATGTGATTTGCACTGCAGTGCGGTGCGAATCACATGCGATCTTGCAGAGCGCACCAGTGTGAACCGGCACTAAGGCTCCATTTACACTAGTGCGTTTTTTGATGCATTTTGCAGAAATGCAGGGATTTTTTTTAACATGGGTTCCTATGGAACATGTTCACATCAATGCATTTTTGTGCCTCTGTGTTTTTGGAAAGGGTCAGGGACTTTTTTTCATGCAAAAAGCAGCTTTTGCATGTAATAGACTTCAATGGGCAAGCATGAAAAACGCAAGTGCTGCTTTTTTACCGTGTTTTTGCCACGATTTGTGTTTTAAATCTGCCTAGCAACATTTCCCCCCCCAAAAAAAAATTTTATAAAAAAAATTAACTATAAAAAAACTGCAAATCGCGGCAAAAAACGTGGAAAGCACAGTGAAAAAATGCTGAAAAGCAAAATGCATTGATGTGAATCAAGCCTAAATGTAGGGCTCCCACAGTAAAAGCTTTACTCACCTGTGCTGAGCTGGGGTCTCGAAGAATTTGCTGACTGATGTTTTCTTTTTAAAAGTATTGTTATCCATTTCTCAATTAAGTTGTTCTCTACAAAAGTCCACAAGGATATACAGTTAGATGTTTATTTGTGAGGCAATAAAACTGGCAGACTCATGCCTTGTTATGTAAAATATCACTTACTACTTACAGTTGTATGCAAAAGTTTAGGAACCCCTGCCAAATTCCATGATTGTCATTTATAAATATTTGGGTGTTTGGATCAGCAATTTCATTTTGATCTATCAAATAACTGAGGGACACAGTAATATTTCAGTAGTGAAATGAGGTTTATTGGATTAACAGAAAATACGCAATATGCATCAAAATGAAATTAGACAGGTGCATAAATTTGGGCACCCCAACAGAAAAATCACATCAATATTTAGCAGAGCCCCCCTTAGCAGAAATAACAGCCTCTAGACACTTCCTATAGCCTGTAATGAGTGTCTGGATGAATGTATTTTTTACCATTCCTCCTTACAAAACATCTCCAGTTCAGTTAGGTTTGATGGTTGCCGAGCATGGACAGCACGCTTCAAATAACACCACAGATGTTCAATGATATTCAGGTCTGGGGACTGGGATGGCCATTCCAGAACATTGTACTTGTTCCTCTGCACAAATGCCTGAGTAGATTTTGAGCAGTGTTTTGGGTCGTTGTCTTGTTGAATTATCCAGCCCCGGCGTAACATCAACTTTGTGACCGATTCCTCAACATTATTCTCAAGAATCTGCTGATATTGAGTGGAATCCATGCGACCCTCAACTTTACCCAGATTCCCAGTACCGGCACTGGACACACAGCCCCACAGCATGATGGAACCTGCACCAAATTTTACTGTAGGTAGCAAGTGTCTTTCTTGGAACGCTGTGTTTTTTTGCCGCCATGCATAATGCCCCTTGTTATGACAAAATAACTAAATCTTTGTCCAAATGTGCTTTTGCATACCTCAAGTGACTCCATTTGTGGCGTGTGTGCAGAAAAGGCTTCTTTTCCAACACTCTCCCATACAGCTTCTCCCTGTGCAAAGTGCGCTGAATTGTTGAACGATGCACAGCGACACCATCTGCAGCAAGTTGATGTTGTAAGTCTTTGGAGGTGGTCTGTGGGCTGTTTTTCACCGTTCTCAACATCCTTCGCCTTTGCCTCTCCAATATTTTATGTGGCCTGCCACTTCTGGCCTTAACAAGAACTGTGCCTGTGGTCTTCCATTTCCTCACTATGTTCCTCACAGCTTATATGTCTGCCATAACTTTTTGTAGCTTTCCCCTAAACCATAATTTAGAACAATCTTTGTTTTCATGTCATTTGAGAGTTGTTTTGAGGCCCCCATATTGCCACTCTTTAGAGGAGAGTCAAAGAGAACAACAACTGGCAATTGGCCACCTTAAATACCTTTTCTCATGATTGGATGCACCTGTCTATGAAGTTCAAGGCTTAATGAGCTCACCAAACCAACTGTATGTTCCAATTAATCAGTGCTAAGTAGTTACAGGTATTCAAATCAACAAAATGACAAGGGTGCCCAAATTTATGCACCTGGCTAATTTAGTTTTGATGCATATTACGCATTTTCTGTTAATCCAACAAACCTCATTTCACTACTGACATATTACTGTGTCCTTCAGTTATTTGATAGATCAAAATGAAATTGCTGATCCAAACACCCAAATATTTATAAATGACAATCATGGAAATTGTCAGGGGTTCCTAAACTTTTGCATACAACTGTATGTATCTTATTACAAGACTCTGAAACAATACATAACTGCTAGTAGATTGGGGCTCCTAATTACAATAATCCACCAACACAGCTGCAGTCACCTCAGTTGTTTTCAGCCCGATGAAAACTGACGGTTAGATTTACAGGTAACAATGTTTCTACGAACCTTCCAGGAAGGCAACACCTGAGAGATGATAGGCTCCTCCATACAGGAAACACAATCAGTAAACAGCTGTTTAAAAGACCCCACCTTACCCCTTGTACCTCAGATGTTGTAAAGTAATTCTCCCAACCGATTCACAAGGGTTTATTGAAACACTTAGGCACTTACCACCTAATGTATACATTCTCCTCCACCCATCACAGGGCGGGAAGTAGGCCTGCTGCCCTGGAAGGTTCATAGAAACACTGTTACCGGTAAGTCAAACCGTCAGTTTTCTCATCTCACCTTCCAGGACAGCAACACAGGAGAGGATAATAAAGAAATCCACAGGTCTACCTTAGGGAGAGACTACTGCCTGTAGCACTTTTCGAACTAAGGCTAGGTCTTGCTGCTAAAGGACCTCCACTCGGTAGTGCTTCAGGTTCTGGTTGAGTGTGCCTTCAACTTTTGCGGTGCAGGTATGCCTGAGCTCTCGTATGCTAATCTAATGGCTTGCCTTATCCACCTAGAGACTGAAGGTTTTGAAGCTTGAAGTCCCTTCCTTCGTCCAAAAGGTGATTTGATTTTCTAAATTCTTTTACCCTCTCTAGATAAGTGAGGAGGCATCTCCTGACATCTAAGCAGTGAAATCTCTTTCCCCCCTCATTTTTTGGGTTCTCACAAAATGCTATTAGTCCTGTGGAACGGTGCTGACACCTTGGGCAAATACAGGGAATCTGGCCTAAAGATGATCCTATCTGGTAGGGTTCTTTAATGGACAGACCCTGTAAGTCTCCTACCCTTCTAGCTGTAGTAATAGCTAGGAGGAAGGCTAATTTTAAAGTCAGAAATTTAAATGAAATGTTTTCTAAAGGTTCAAAGGGGTGGCTAGATAATGCCTCTAGTACCCTTGTTAGGTCCCAAGGCGGGAACCTATTTTTCGTGTCAGGGGTAGCCCTATCCTAGCGTCAAGAAAGACAGAAAGGGCTGCCACTTGTACGCAAAGAGTGTTGACAGCCACACCCTTCTCTACTCCATCCTGAAGAAACTCCAGGATTACAGGAACAGAGGTGGAAATGATTTGCTTTCGTTTACACCAAGTACAAAAGATTTTCCAAACATTAAAGTAATGTTTTTTGTGTTGCCGGCTTCCTGCTCAAAAGGAGAGTGTATCACTCTGTCTGAGCAACCTTTACCCCTAAGGATCTGGCGCTCACTAACCAGGCTGTCAGATGAAAAAACTCTGGTCTGGGGTGCAGCACTGGACCCTGGGACAAAAGGTTCGGAAGGACCGGGAGTTTCCATGGAGGTGCTACTGACACCATCTTCAAGGTCGCAAACCAAGCCCTGAGGACTGGCTGATCTTCTGGAAAACTTGAGGAATCAGTGCCAGAGAGGGGGAAGGCGTAAGCCAACTGGAAGCTCCAGCTCTGCGCTAGAGCATCCAGGCCCTCTGACTCTCTTTCCTGAGAGAGAGAGAGAGAGAGAGAGAGAGAGAAAAACCTCTTAACCTTCCTGTTCCTTTGATTGGAAAAGAGGTCTATCTCTGGGCAGCCGAACTTCTGGACTAGTAGCTGAAACACTTTCGGGTTCAGCTCCCATTCTCCCTGTCTGACAGATTGGCGGCTGAGGAAGTCTGCATCCTGGTTGTCTATGCCCTTTATATGGACTGCTGACAATGAAACAACCCTGTGCTCGGCCCAGCCCAGAATCTCCTCCGCCAGGACTAGAAGGACTCTGGATCTGCCCCCCCAGTTCAGATAGGCTACAGTGGTAGCATTGTCTGAGCAAATCTGGACTTCTGTGCCTGCAAACATGTTTTAAAAGGCCTATAAGGCTTTGCCCACTGCCCTGAGCTCTCTGAGATTGGAAGAGGACCTTGCTACTTCCCTGTTCCAGGTACCCTGAGCCTTGGCTTTGTCTAAGTGGGCTCCCCTTCCCCTGGCACTTGCGTCTGTGGTGATCTTTAGTGGAGCTCACTGACTTCAGGGTCTGTCTTTTTCCACATTGCTTGGGACTGACCACCACTTCAGGGAGGATTTTACCTGAGGAGCGATGCTTAGACTTTCATCTAGGGATTCATTCTTTTTGTCCCAAGAGGAAAGATGGAAAAATTGCAGGTTTCTTGAGTGCAGTTGTGCCCAAACAACTGTTGGAATGCTGACTGACATGAGTCCCAGGACTGACATGAGTCCCAGGAGCCGCTGTATGTTCCAGGAGACCCTGAGGATCTCCCTCCTGGAACATACGGGGGCTCCTATAAGCCCTTTGATGGCTGTGACTATTTTCTCCACCTTTTCCCTTGGGAGGAAGAGCTTTTGAGCCCGAGAGTCTACCCGGTAGCCTAGGTAGTTTTTGGATCTGAGCTGGTTCCAGAGAGGATTTTTCCATGTTCACCAGCCAGCCCCGCTTTTGCAGAACAGAGGTCACCCTTTGAGTGTCTGCTTCCACCTGATGGCCCAAAGATGAGCAGGTCGTCCAGGTAAGGGATTAATGCTACCCCCTGGAGATGGAGATAGGCCACTGCCTCTGTTAGGATCTTTGTAAAGATCCTTGGACTGGCCGCTAGCCCAAAGGGAAGTGCTCTGAGTTGCCAATGGAACACCCCTTTCTGGGTTACCACCGCAAATCTCAGGAATGCCTGATGTTCCGTAAAGATCGGGACATGCAAATAGGCATCCCTGAGATCAAGGGTAGTCATTAAAACATCCTTTAATAGGTTTCTTCATACAGAGTAAATACTCTCCATGGAGAACCTCTTGTATCCTAGGAACTTGTCTAAGTTCCTGAGATTTATGATCAGGCGGTACTTCCCCCGAAGGCTTGGGTACCACAAAAATGTGGGAGTAGACGCCTTGGTAACTCTGATCTTCTGGTATTGGAATTACTACTTGTTGTTCCACCAGTTCCTGAATCCCTTCTAGTAGGGCTTTCTTTTTTAATGCATCCTTGGGAGGATGTGTCAAAGTGACCATAAGTGGGGGCTCTGATGAGAATTATAGACGGTAACCTTCTCTGATCAGATTGATGATGTTTGGTGCAGTCTGAATTTTTCTCCCATTGGGAGATGAAACGAGACAGCCTGTCCTTTACTTGATTCTGGCGTCACTTGGTGTCTTTGGTGTTTTGGCCTGGGGAGGGAAAGAGCAAATTACCTTTTTTCCTACCTCTACCTCCACCTTTTGTTGGGTTTTTTTTTAGACCTTTGTTGGTTTTGTCCCCAGGGACCTTGAAAAAATTTCATGTACCTTTCCCTTCTGGGTTTGATAGGAAATTTCTTACCTTTCTCTGAGGACCTAGCCAAAACTTTATCTAAGCCTGGGCTAAATAACAATGACCCTTCAAAGGGCACTCATATGGCCCTCCTGGCAGAGTTAATCAGGGCACCTGTTTTGGCAGTGGCCTTGACAGAGTCCATGGCTGCTTCAGCCAGAAAGGCTATGGCTTTCCCTATCACTGAAAGTGAATCTAGGACTTCCTGAGACTCATTACCTTGTGAGAGGTGTTTATGAAGTCTTTCTATCCAGCAGTCTGCATTCCTGGCAACACAAGTTGCTGCTAATGCTGGGGCCATAGCAGATGAGTTGGCTTCCCACGCTTTTTTCAGCAGGGATTCAGATCTACGATCCATTGTATCCCGGGTGTTCCCTGCTTCCTCAAAGGAGAGGTCAGACCTTTTTGTCACCTTGCAAAGGGCGGCATCCAACTTAGGCACCTTAAAGAATTTTTCTGCTTCCTCTTCCTTGAAGGGGAATCTTCTCCTCCAAGTTTTATGTCCGACCAGACTCCTTTCAGGAAAGCACAAAGTCATTCAAGGACTGGTATAAGGGAAATAACTTGGACTGGTTTTTAACCAACCCCCTGTACATATTACCTTGTGCAGAGGTTTCCTTAACTGGTTCAGGGATCTCTTCAGGGGTATAAATAGCCTGAAGAAGTCCTTCCCTTTCCTCCAGGTCATAAAGATGCTTGTTTAACCTGTCTTCTACATCACTGTCCAGTCCTAGACCTGCCTCCTCCTCTGAACTAGGCTCAGATTTTGCCAGGCATTCTGCCTCCTCCAACTCCTCATCCTTCCTGGTCTGAGCTGGGGGGAAGTCCCTGAGAGAGTGGCAAAAGGACACTCGTTCCAGGTTTGGAGAGTAAACTCTCCTGAGAGGAGGGGGTTTCTCTAGGGGTGAGTTCCTCTGAGTCTAATACCTGAGTTGTAGCTGCAGAGGTGCGGAAAGACTGAATAGTGGCCAACATTTCCTCTTGGACGCTTTTCAGAAAATCCTTCATCAATCCTGAGGCCTCTTTCCCAGCCAGTTTGTTTTAATACACTGATAACAAAATGGCTTGGTGTGGGACTTAAACAATCTTTCCTTGCAAATACCGCACTTTTTAGAGGCACTAGTGCTAGCAGATGTAGAAGGTGGTTTGTCGGAGACCTCCTGAGCTCCGCTTGGGGAATCTGCAAGAGAAGAGGAAACAACCAACAGTCACTCTTCCTGCCCCCCCTAACATGGCTGCAGGCCCCCAACCCCAGAGGTGAGAGTATGGGGGTATACCAGGGACAGCTAAGGGCTAGCCTGGCGTCACCCCCCCATAATAGGTAAAAGGCACTTACCTAGCCCCGGCTTGCTCTTGCCTACAGCTATCTGTGCTGCCTTTCCATCCTCCTTCTCCATGAGGTGGGTCTTGGCAGACTTCCAGCTCCTTGCAGCCCGCTGAGTCCTCGTGAAAACAGGAGTCCCTCAGCCTCCGCAGCCATGTGGGTCTGGCGTCTCCTCCACGCTTTAAACCCACTTCCTAGGTCGGGCTGGGCGTGCTCCACCCTTTTCCTGCCCTGAACAGGAAGTTCCTGCATCAGAGTGAGGCTTGGAACGCGCTAGGTCCTCCCCCCTGGTGTTTCACACTGTTCGGGCTACAGCAAAATGGCGCCCGCTGCACATGGGGGAAGACAGACGGAGACCCAAGCTGCTGAGTGGCGTGCAACAGCGGGGGACCATCAGTTACAGCAAAACCACCTGCACAATGCCGTGGGAGCAACCTGTGAGAAGTTCTGAGGTGGCAGGTTAGTGCAGCCCTCACCGGCATTCCTAAACCTGGCTCACAGGGGGGGCCATCCGACTCTCTGGTCTTTGGGTCAGAGGAAAAAAACAAACGTTTCGCTGTGGGAGAAACACAATAATACTGAGGTACAAGGGGTAAGGTGGGGCCTTTTAAACAGCTGTGTACTGATTGTGTTTCCTGTAGGGAGGAGCCTATCATCTTTCAGGTGTTGCCATCCTGGAAGGTGAGATGAGAAAATATCTTTAGCGCTGGCCGTGTCTTAATCCCACATAGGCATGAGTGGGCCATGTATTGAGACTGAAGACTGATGTACAGCAGGTAAATAACAGAGGAGGCTGCAGCTCTGCAACTGAGGTCTGTGGCGGGGAAAGTTTATATTTTCGGTAACCTGCACTTTAGAGTTGAGCTACAGGCAAAACTCACTGGTGGGAGTAAATTGCAGCCAAT
>BLSH010289921.1:1062373-1074042 GCA_018402905.1 Glandirana rugosa | reverse complement strand
TAAAGTGAACTTTTTAATCTTGTACATATACATATAGCTCTGTAAGAGAAGGTCTAGCTCTCTCCCTATCTCAAGATTAAAGTGGAGTTCCATACACATTTTATGCCATCACCATCCGCTTCATTGCAGCATTTTAAAAACGCATTGGAGGGTTTTTTTTCCGCTCCATTTACCTTGTTTCCAAGGGCTAATCTTTCTTCTTCCTGTTTATCTCGCCACGGCGAGGTACGTAATTCCCAGTGGCGCACTGGCTCCTAGGAGACGTGTGTCATCATTCCCACCCAGTGGGCATCGCTGCTTGGTAGCATTGTGTTATTTCCAAACAGGAAATGACGTGAAGCAAGGCGGCAATAAGCGCCGTCTTGCTTCGCGGGTTTAGTCTTCAGTGACAGGTTGCCATAGCAATGGGGCGGGAACCTCCTCTGACGCCGCCATTGCTATGGCAACCCAAAATACAACGTGTGTGCCGCGCCTTGTGGTTTGTGCATGCTGGGTAGCAAGCAGCACCTTATCCCAGAAGAAGATACAAGTGGGCTTCACATGCCCACAATTAAGATGGGAGCGTGCTGGCAAAGGAATATAAAGGTTAGCTTACCTCAAAAAAAAAAAAAATACAACAGCAGCATGGCATATAATAACATATTAATATTGGTTTAATGTAAAACATCAGAGGTGTATTAAAAAAAAAGTGAGTGGAACTCCACTTTAAGAGTCTATAAAGGGCAGGCTTCTTACATTCAGACTATGATGGGAGATCTGCAGGTATATTTGATGCTAACTGAGAGGGTTTCCTCTTTATTCTTAACCAGTTGCCGACCGCCCACCGTGGCTTGACGGCGGCAAAGTGGTTCGTTATTGCAAACCGCCATCACCTGACGGCGGCCGCGATAACGAGTATTGTGAGCGCGCGCACCGCCGGAGACACGCTCGCGCGCTCACTGTGTCCCAGCGGGTGGGGCGGACTCAATCTCCACCGGCTACCCGTGATGGCTCCCCTGCAGTGAGAGACCGGAGGTCCGTATATGTAAACACGGATTTTTGTTCTGACAGCAGGGGAAGGGATGTGATCACAGGCTTCCTGTATATGGGAGCCGTGATCACTCCCCTCCCCCTGCCAGCACAGCCCCCATACAGTTAGAATAAACTGAGGGAACACAGTTAACCCTTAGAGCGCCCCCTCCAGGTTAACCCCTTCACTGTCAATGGCATTTACACAGTAATCAGTGCATTTTTATAGCACTGATCACTGTATAAATGCCAATGGTCCCAAAAAAGTGTCAAAATGGTCCGACATGTCCACTGCAATATCACAGTACTAAAAATCGCAGATCACCATTACTAGTAAAAAAATTAAAAAAAAAACCCCAGAAATGAATTTTCATCATTCTTAACCACTTCAGCCCCGGAAGGATTTCACACTTTAGGACCAGAGCACTTTTTGCGATTCGGCACTGCGTCGCTTTAACTGACAATGGCGCGGTCGTGCGACGTTGTACCCAAACGAAATTTGCGTCCTTTTTTTCCCACAAATAGAGCTTTCTTTTGGTGGTATTTGATCATCGCCACCAAAATGCCACCAAAAGAAAGTTCTATTTGTGGGAAAAAAGGACGCAAATTTTGTTTGGGTACAACATTGCACGACTGAGCAATTGTCAGTTAAAGCAACGCAGTGCCGAATCGCAAAATATATAAACATATAAATACCTGATAGTTACACATGATAATAAACATAATAACTGAAATCATTATTTTCCTACAATATACCTGCAATTGGGATATGTAATCCCCTCCACCAGTTCTCCTTTGTTGTATATTGTTAGTGATGATGGGAGGAGTTCAGCGGAGCAGAAGAAAGCACAGATGTAATTTCCTTTCAGTGAACTGGCTTGTCTATCTCTCAGTCCTCCAGCCTTCTATCATGCTCTGTCTATTTTACATAACACACACCCATCTGCCAATCAATAGCTGGGTGTGTGTTATGTAAAACAGCACAAGTCAGTACAGGCTTGTTTCCACATAGATCGGTCTAGTAATTTGTATGCTTCTCCCTGCCTGCTTTCCTCTGGTAATTTGTAAATTGGTGGAACAGAAGCCTAGCTAGACGCAAATGGGGACAATATGTGTTCAACGCAGGCAATTAGAAAACCAGGAAGTAAAGTTGTCACTTTATTACAGGAAGTGCACAGAGAGAGCTGGAGACAAGGTAGATATCTCACCATCCTTACTGCTTTTTGCAAAACAATCGGTGACATGTTTAACAGACTGTATAGGTGCAGAACATATTGATTTCTTCTTTTTGACCAAAGTTATACTTTAAAGTACAATTCTCCTTATTCTGGGAATTGGAAAAGAAATGTTGTTCAGATTGGCTCACTTGGATCATTGCTGAATACTGAAAAAGACATCATTATATAAGAATCTAAAACTTGTTCTTTTTTCTTTTCAGAACATGCTGATAGTCTTAGAAATTGTATTATTTTTGGTTATTTGACTTCTGCTATGACCATGAGATGACAGGATAATACCTTTCTAATGTTGCTACCATTACTACTTACCAATACTGCTTCTTGAAGATTCCCTGATTCTTGCAAAGTCTTCATCTATAATATTTATTTTTTTCATTTTTATTTATCATCTGTATATTCATACGAATATATATATTTCTCACAATATGTGAGAAAAACGTGTGGCGACAAGGTAGAAAGTAATGCAAATGACTCCAGGTTGACACTGAGGTCTGGGACTTACTTCTGCACAACTGTAAATTTATATAGATTATTAATAGGTTATGTATATATGGCATCATGGCATATACAGTAATTCGTTATCATTAGTTCTCATACTATACTTTATTTAAGTAATTTCAGATTAGTTTTACCTTACATAATTTAAATAGCAGTTCCAGAGTACAGATAGCCTGGTAAAATGGAGTTTTCAATACAACTGATATGTAGGCTTTGCATTCTAGATCTAGATCTTTAACAGTTGCCTTAGGAGTAAGTTAGTCAAAAACCAACCTTCTACAGTCTTGCGACTTCTATCAGTGTCCGGCCTGTGCACTGGTTAAAGCATGTAGGAGGAGTTTTAATTCTCCTCTGGCTGTCCTATGAAGCTGCATGACCCCTGCCCCTCTGTCTGGACAGTGCTGATTGGCCCTGTGCTGATCACATGCACCCTCCCAAAAAAAAAAAAAACCCTCTAGCAATACACACCGAATTTATCATGTGAAGAGTACTTCCTAGGGCTCTATGCTATCAGAAGACTGGGACTGTGGAAGACAGGGAGGATCAGAGAAGACGGGATCAAATCGCCTGTTTACACAATGCGCAGGATTAACCCCTTAGGTTTCACAGTGAGTGTAACAAGCATGCTTTACTACGTATAATGACTGATTTTACTGTTTAGTAACAATTTAAAGTAAATACAGGCTTGCGTCAAAGAGAAGGATCTGACTTGATTTGTCCTTACAGAGTGTTGGGGAAACACATACAGTACTCAAGAAAAGTTACCTTTTGGTAACCACACAGTCAGAATAAATAAGTAATTAATACAACTGACCAATGGGAAATTAAATGTATGTATTTAGGGATGATTGGGTTACACATTTGCAATGGTTCAGTGTCAAGGATAGTGTGCAATGGCTTATATTGTGCTAACTATCAAGTTATTGAAATATCCTGGGATAAAAGGGGTATTAAATGCTAATTGACAGTTTACAGCACACGGTAATTTCATCTGACATATCAAAGATATAATTTATCTTGTTCTCTCATACTGAATTGAAAAAACAGTTGTATGGTATTGCAAAGGATGTAAGAAGTTTTAAAGGAAACAATACAAATTTATGATATTCAAGGAAGAAAGTATTTGATGCCCTTACTTCATTTGGATGAAGAATTGACCAGGATCAAGAAAGACATCTCAGGCAGATTTGCCACGAATCTGGCCGTGATTTGACAGCACTGATATGTGAATGGCAAAGCACGGTATGTATATTTGAGATGCCATTCATTTGAATGACAGCTCAAAACGCGGTGCGGGTCTGCCTCGATTGTCGGGCGATAAAGCATGCTGCGATCTCGGCAACACGCATCGCGTGTCCCACATGTCGCCCCAGGGTAGCTCCTGAACTATTTTTGGGCGACATGCGTCCCGCGACGCGGGTTGCCGCGATTGCAGCATGCTTTATCGCCCGACAATCGCGGCAGACCCGCACCGCGTTGTGAGCTGTCATTCAAATGAACGGCATCTGAAATATACGTACCGCGCTTTGCCATTCACATATCAGCGAATTAGGTCTGTCTGACATTTACGAACATTTAGGCTGCATTCACATCTCAGCGTATTGAATCGCGGGCAGATTTGCCATGAATCTGCCCGCGATTCAATATGATGAGATGTGAATGCAGCCTAAATGTTCGTAAATGTCAGACAGACCTAATTGTATGGTTATTTGTTTATTATATTTAGTATTACACTTTGGGGTTGATTTACAAAAGGCAAATAGGCTGTTTACTAGGGTTGCACCGATACCGTTTATTTAATCAGAGATTACGAGTACCGATATTTTTGGTCAAGTATTTCGCCGATATTTTGCAGTGCGATTTGCATCAACACAAAAAAATTGCCGCAAAATGCACTGCAAAGAATCAAATGCGATATGAACAGGAATGCAGTGCAATTCCTGTCCGAAATCACTTGCGATTTCCCCCACCGTTCCTGTGTGTGTATAGAAAGGGATTATAGTGTCATCTAGTGGGCAGTTTAAAAAATGTTAGAACTCACAGTACATATAAGTTTCAGTACACCATGGGTTTAGATCTGAAGTAGCTTAGGGGCAGACCGCCTCTACATCTCCAGTGGCCCTGATTTACTACCAGATATGTACTGTGAGTCCTAACATTTTTAAACAGCCCACTAGATGGCACTTTAATCCTATAAATATAGGCGGACCTAAACGGACGCTCCATGCAGCCCTGTGGAGTGGCGGATGTCAGAGGTGACATGTCCGCTGACATCCGCCACTCTCTGATCCTGTCCGTGAAATCCAGACGGATGGAAACCCTATTTTGCAGCTGTCAGTAGAGTCGGATCTGAGCAGATGAAAACAGACAGGCGGATCCATTTTCGTCCAATCTCCATAGAGCAGAGCGGGGCTCTGACAGATCTGTCTCGAAACGGTGAGTGAAGACGGATCTGTCATCCGCCTGCTCAGCGGGGATCAGCGGATCCCAAGCAAACGGACAAGCTTGTACATATATCTCTGTAAGATGAGGCCTCTCTCCCATTCTCAATTTTGAAAATATCTAAAGGTCAGGGAAATTATCTTCAGCCTATTTGTAACATCAGGGAAAAAGAGAGAAGTTCTCAATCATATAAAGAAAACATGAGGGAGTTACTATCAAATTTAGATTGCTGATCATTCTCTATGATATGTGACATGTCTATTTATCAGCTTTCTGCATATTGTATAGTATGAGATCCACTGAACAACAAGAGGTTGTGAAGCCACTTCTATAAAATCCTCCAATCCCCTCTGTAACATAATATATGCCCCTGTGCCTGTGTTATATAAAAAATAAGCAGATCTGTACCTTTATCACAGTGGCTCTGGCAATCACGTAACTCCTCGGCTCTCTCCTCTGCCCGGTTGCCAGCTCCAGCGGGCGGGGCCGAGCACTCCCTATGACGTCAGCCAGGGAGGAGGGGAAAAAAGGAGAGAGAGAGCAGAGGAGTCACGTGATCGCTGGGAGATGCTGTGATATAGGTACAGATCAGCATATTTTTTAGATAACACAGGCACAGGGGCACATATTGTTATATTACAGAGGGGATGGGAGGATTTTATAGTAATTATGAGAGCAGCAGGAGCGGAGGGGGCAGGCGCTGACCCGAGCAGACAGGCAGGGAGGGAGGGGGGAGAGGACAGGAGGAGAGGACAGAGAAGGACAGAGCAGGGCTGCGGATGACAGAGGCATGTGAACTGACCACAGTGTCAGGGCTCAGCAGCCATGATAAACCGTGGTCAGTTTACAGGGGGGAGGGCAGAACCAGGCAGGATCAGCCAGGTTTTTTTAGGTGTTACAGGGGGCCAAATTACAAAAGCACAAGCACTTTGCTGTATAACACGCTTTAAGGGAACAGGATCTTTTTTTTTTTCCTAAGTTTAACATCTGAAGCTTTTTACATGCTAAAGAATAAATCAAGCCAACTGATGTCATATTGGCTGAGCTAATTAACAAGGTTTGAAGGCAACTTTGGTTGAAGCCAACACCATCTACATGACCAGTAAAGCTACACCTACGAATAAGTGCCACAATTAAAGCACTCTAATTCTCTAATTTCAACATGACCACGGGTGTTATACAACCTAAGTATTTATCACACTTGCACTTTAACTTTGCATTTTAAAATCCCATTATGTCCTTCACTTTAGTTCAATTTCCAGCTGTGTGAGAGTCAGTATCACAGCTATTTGGGGTCTCTCCTCCCTGTCTTTTCATCATCGCCATGTAGTTCTTCAAGCTATATGGGCGATGTATTTTTCTTACTCAGGCAGCTAGTAGCCACTACTGGTTTTGAAGTAAGCTTAGTTTCTACCTGCTCAGTAATTGCCAAATTCAATGAATGACATCTCCTGTAGCTCGTACTGAGATAGGTGCAGTAAGGGGCATAAAACCAGCTTATTATCCACACCTTGATACTCCCAAACAAATACTTGACACATTCCCCTAACTGCTGCAAGCATAAGGTATTGATGTGGTTTTAAAGGCAGAAGGTGTTTTACCTTAAATTGGATATAAACCCTCACATATACCCAGTGAAGTGAACAGCCTCAGATGATACACACAGATGAAACAGATCTCCCTACATAAGTTTTACATGTATATCTGGACATACAGCCAAGACAGCTGATTGGAGGAAAGGCACACACTCCACATAGGCAGAGACTCTCAGAGCTGTTCTGTGAATAGTTTAGCTCTCTGCTAATCTATTTATAGCAACCTCCCGACACAAATTTCAGGCTGGTTTTAGCTCAGTTGATGGAGAACTTGCCAGAAGTTATGCTGATAACAGAAGAATGGGGCAAGAGAAAGCCACAGGACTTAGTGCTTTGCAGAGAGAAAAGAAAACACTGCAGATATACAGTATGTGCCCAGCTCAAATTTCATGAATCGGGTTTACATCCACTGTAATGCATTCTATGGAATGGCTGTTGGAAATCCCTTTGGGTATTTTTGGAGACTTTAAATAAAACTCACAGAGGTATTCAAGCCAACTGCTATCCATTTCTTAATTTTAGAGATCCCCTTAGAGGATGGTCAAATTACTACCTCTACTTTATAAAAAACATAAATATCTTGAGCTTACCCACAAATCAATAATGTATATAAAAGTGCTGCAACTCATAAAGGTCTAAATACTCAACCCAAATACATATACAACAAATAAGTGTGTAACCTATAAGAAAATATATATATAACTATATAAAGTGCTCCTCAAATGAAAGTCCACACCTAAACATGTTGAAAGTATTTTCCAATCAACAACATCTACTGCAGTTGATTCATTTAGACCACGTAGGCTTTGTGCCATCCCGTGAAGCCAGGGATAATACAATCAAAGTCCTTAATCTACTACACATATTTTTCTCATTTACCTAAATAATTGATGTAAACAACAGTCAGCATAATTCTCATGTTATAAACTATTAAGAGTACAATTCAAATTTTATTTGAACAAACCTCCTAATGATAACAGTATTTGGGAATTCATGATATCAGTTTTGCGCTATGCCGGGATCGGACACACCATGCTTAATTGGATACAATTTACTCTAACCCCCTTGACTCGGGTTAGAGGTAATGGGGTTTTGTCTGAACCTTTCCAGATCACAAACAGGACACGACAGGGCTGCCCCTTGCCGCCCCTCCTCTTCTGGCCCAAGAAGGTGGAGGAGATTAATACAATTAGAAGATCTTGTTCTCTCAGCCCACCACCAACAGGAGCATTACTCCAAGGCTTGGATGTAATGGAACGTGTTTGTCTTCTCTGATGAGGGCCGAACCCTTTTTGAAAGCGACACCGCAGACTGACTTTGCTGTGCTCTGTCCGTAGATAGTGTGTCTACTCTGCAGGGACTAACCATATGAGCTGTATGCTACCTTTTGCAATGTACGAGTCCACATCTTTCAATCTCTCCCCCAGTCTAATCTAACTTTTTCCTTCTGATTTCTATATTTTCCCTTAGACCGTATCTCTACGGCTCTTTGGTATTCTCTCTTCTACAAGAAAACTGGAAAATGATTTGGCCAGGTTACGTGGACCCACGCTACATGAGATTTTACTTCTCGGCTATGAATTAATGTAGTTTTGGTCGGTGTAGATGTCATGTCTTCCATATACTCTGTCCAAGAATATATGATGTTAAGGGGGTCTTATGTATGCATAATATCTGTCACTTTGTGTTTTTTGTTTCTACAATAATAACGTGTTGTGCTGTACTGTATACCCTTATGTTTATGCAATGTTTTGGTGCCGTGGTTCATGTCCTTTGACTAAATAAAAGATTTGTAAAAAAAAAAAAAAGTCCATAAAGTGCTCTAATTGTGAATTCAAAAACATCTGTGCTTCATTGTGTAGTATGTAAAAACCAACACTTTATTTAAAATATCATATTGCACTTACAAGAGATTAGTCATAAGAAGGCAAATATAACAAACACAACCCCGGACCTCGTCCTGCAAGCTGGTGCATGATGACGTCACAGAACACAGCTCCATCCAACGCGTTTCCCCGTAAGAGGCATCGGAGAGAATACCATTTAAAGCATGGATGTTTTTGAATAAACAATAAGAGCACTTTATGGACTTTTTTCTTGGAACTTACTTTGAACACGTTTAGGTGTGGACTTTCTTTTGAGGAACACTTTATATAGGTATATATATTTTCTTATAGGTTGCGCATTTATTTCCTGTATACTACCTCTACTTATTTTAAACCAACGGACCGTAATTCTTTCCTTTCCACAGACAGTTGTCACCATCAGGCCTGGTTAAAGTCAGTACTGCACAGTCAAGGTATGCACATTTGGGCCTGGCTGAATTCATCCATAAACACACAAAGCATGGCATGGCCACACTTACCACTTCCTCCTCATAGGGTTTGACTGACAGCAGCAGGAGCCAATGGCTCCTGCTGCTGCATGGGTGGAGAAGAGAAAGAGAGGAGAGAAGATCTGCAGATGAGCACAGCACTGGAACAAGAGAGGACTCAGGCAAGTGTCTAGGGATGGCTGGGGGGAGAACTTAAATTTGGAAGTTTTTTTTTACCTTAAAGTGGTTGTAACCCTAAAAAAAATAAAAAAAAAAAAAAGATCCTGATCCTTTAACCACTTCAGCCCCGGAAGGATTTACCTTCTTCCTGACCAGAGCACTTTTTGTGATTTGGCACTGGTCGTTTTAACTGACAATTGCGCAGTCATGCGACGTTGTACCCCAACAAAATTGACGTCCTTTTTTTACCCACAAACAGAGCTTTCTTTTGGTGGTATTTGATCATCTCTGCTATAAACAAACAAAGAGCGACAATTTTGAAAAAAAAAAAAAAAGATTTCTTACTTTTTGCTATAATACATATCCAAAAAAAAAAATATCTAAAAAAAACTAATGTATTCATCAGTTTAGGCCAATATATATTCTTCCTCATATTTTTTGGTAAAAAAAAAAAAAAAAAATCACAATAGGCGTATATTGATTGGTTTGCCAAAAGTTGCCGCGTTTACAAACAATGAGAATTCATTTATGTTTTTTGTTTTGTTTTTTTTTACTAGTAATGGCGGCGATCTGCGATTTTTAGTGGGACTGTGATATTGTGGTGGACATGTCGGACACCTTTGTGGGGTGATCAAAGGGTTAACTGTGTTCCCTGGATTGTGTTACTAACTGTGTGGGGGCTGGGCTGTCTAGGGGAGGAGAATGATCGCTGCTCCCATATACAGGGCACATACGATCACACTCCTTCTCCCCTCTCAGCTTGTTTACATTAGCGGATCCCCATTCTGTCACTCCCGGGGAGCGATCGCGGATGGCCGGCGGACATCGAGTCTGCCCCACCCGCTCACTAGTGTGTGAGCGCGCCTCTGGTGGCGTGCGTCCACAATACTCGCACCTGCGGCCGCCGTCAGGTAACAGCAGTTTGCGCAGGAGAGCCATGTTGCTGCCGTCAAGCCACGGCAGGCGGTCAGCAACTGGTTAAAGCATAATAGACAGCACAATGCTTGTGCTGTGTCATTTACCCCTCTCTATGTTCTAAAAAAACCTGGCTGATGCTGCCAGTTCCTGTGTCCTCAGGTCTGTGCTGACTACGGTAATCATGGCTGCTGAGCCATGAAACTGTGGTCAGTTTATGTGCCTCTGTCAACCGCTGGTCTCCTCTCTCTCCCTTCCCTCCCTGCCTGTCAGCTCGGGAGTCTGTAATATTACTATTGAGAAATCCTGTAATCTGCTGTGTTACAGGATTATATAATATCCAGTGTGTGTCTTGGTGTGAAATTATTGTCGAAAATACCTTATTTACAGTGCCGCTTGGCGCTCATGTGACCCGCCGGAGCTCTCCTCCTCTCTAAGAATGGGCTTGGGCATGTTCGGATCAAACCCACCAGGAAGCCAGCCCTGCACACTGCCAATTATAAGCAGCATGTGTATGTGCAGCTGCCAGTCGGGAAATGCCTCACTGTCTATGTATGGCGGTGTGCAGTGACGGCTTCCTGGCGGGTTCGATCTGAACACGCCCGAGCCCATCGCTACTCCTCTCCTCCTAGCTGACATCGGCATTGAATCTCAGCCCCTCCCTCTGCAGTGCTCAGAGCGGGGAAGGAGCGCTCCGGTGGGTTACGTGAGTGCCCAGTGGTGGTGTAAATAAGGTATTTTCTGCAATAATTTTACACAATGAAACACACTGGACATTATATAATCCTATAACACAGCGGATTACAGGATTTGGTATAATGACTTTACAATCACTTTAATGCAGAAAATGCATTAAAGTGGTTGTTAAGCCGCTGGTATAAAATTCTCTCATTCCCTCTGTATTACAACAATAATTTCTCCTGTGCCTGTGCTATAACATATATATTGCTTATCTGTACTGATAACACATAGGCTTCCTAGGATCAGTTGGTTTCTCTCTCCTCTGCTGAGCCAAGAATTCCGAAGGGTTGGGCCGAGCACTGCTGCTGACCTTAGCTGGAGAAAGAGAGAGAGAGAGAGAGCAGTGTGTAGGACGCCGGTGTGTTATCTATACAGATAAGAATATTTATGATATAACACGGACACAGGGTAACTTCTTGTTCTAATACAGAGGGAATGGGGGCTTTTAAAGTTAATTATGAGAGTAGAGAAGAGACTATACTTACTGACAGGGAGAGACAGGGGGAGCTAAAGACAGGCATAGGAAAGCTGCTAGTGACAGACTGCACAGGCCACTGGCTCTCAAGATCAGCTAATGATAGGGGAGTCAGCATTCGGGGGGGGAGTCATGACCTGGCATTATCAAACAGGTATTTTAGGGGATACAGAGGGATAAGAATAGACATATCTATTGTGTGGCCGCAGGATGTGTGACGAGAGAGAGAGAGAGAGAAAGAGGTCGATTCCAGTCGTCGTCAC
>BLSH010289921.1:1029832-1041460 GCA_018402905.1 Glandirana rugosa | reverse complement strand
TGGCATTTATACAGCGATCAGTGCTATAAAAATGCACTGATTACTGTGTAAATGTCATTGGCAGTGAAGGGGTTAACCTGCAGGGGGCGCGCTAAGGGTTAACTATGTTCCCTGGGCGTGTTCTAACTGTATTGGGGACTGCCTATCTGGGGAAAGGAAGTTATCACAGCCTTCATGTACGAGAAGGCTGTGATCACTTCCCTTCCCCCTCACACAGAGCGGAGGTCCGTGTTTACATACACGGACCCCCGCTCATTCGCTCCGGGGGGGCCATCGCGGGTAGCCGGCGGCAATCGAAGCCGCCGCACCCGCTCCCTGGACCCCCCCGGACACAGTGAGCGCGCGGGCGCGCCTCCGGCGGCGCGCGCGCGCTCACAGTGCGCGTTATCGCAGCCGCCGTCGTATGACGGCGTTTTGCGATAACGAACCACTTTGTCGCCGTCAGATGCCGATCGGCGGTCGGCAAGTGGTTAATGTGCTTCTTCTTGACCCCCTCCTTTGTTGCCTTGGCCGTGTGTTTTGGGTCATTTTCATGCTGGAATATCCACCCACGACCCATTTTCAATGCCCTGGCTGAGAGAAGGAGGCTCTCACCCAAGATTTGACGGTACATGGCCCCATCCATCGTCCGTTTGATGCGGTGAAGTTGTCCTTTCCCCTTAGCAAAAAAACACCACCAAAGCATTATGTTTAACCGCCCCCCCCCCGTGTTTGACGGTGGGGATGATGTTCTTGGGGTCATAGGTAGCATTCCTCCTCCTCCAAACTTGGCGAGTTGAGTTGATGCCAAAGAGCTCCTGTCTGTTCCCTGGTACCTTGCTGCCTGCCCGCTGCTGACCTGGCTTGTGCTCCAACTTTTCTGCTTGCCTGTTAGTGTTCCGTCCCGGTTGCACCCTGTCAGTCCGCTGAGTGTTTCCTTCATTGCTGCCTGCTGCATCTCCATTCCTGCCAGTGATTCCTGCATCAGTGATCCTGCCAAGCACTCGTGCCAATCTGTACTCCCGAACTTCCTGTCTGCTATATCAGGGGTTCTCAAGTCAGAATTGTAAAAGAGGCTGTCCCCTCCATATCTGACTCCACCACCAGGTTCATGACACCTAGGCAGCTCTGAAACGCATAGCCACCAGGATGTGCTTGTGATAGGCGCAATATTTTGCTACCTTTGTGATTTGTTCATTGCCTTTTTATCATTAAAGTCTTTCTAATGCTACACTTAGGCACCCACTGGTGTTCCTTTCTTATCATTACAGAGAATTCTTCAGTCTGTTTTGAGATGCTGCCACTTCAAAATTGTTGTTAATTCATATGAACTATTTCTCCTTAAATTAACTTTTTGTAACTGTTCACACACCCACAGCTTTCTCCCTTGGGCCATTACTCAGCCAGACTAAACAAATCTCTTCCGCCATTTTTTCTTTTTTTTCTGAGAGGTCCTGGAACACCTGGACATCAGAGTAGTTGAAAGTAAAAACTTCTTTCTCTTCTGCTCCCTGCAGGATTTCTTCATATGACAGGTGGCATGTACTGTAAGGTGTACACCTCTAGTTGTGTGCTTTTTCTTCTGCTGTGGCCAGGTTCTTATGGATCTCCCCCCCCCCCCCCTCTCTTTCTCCTTCATCTCTATATAGGAGAAGAGTCAATGCAAAAGCTCTTTCTTTTGAGCCCAGCTGAGATGCTGCCGACCCATTGCGCATTGCGAGTCATAATGGGTCATTTACAGTATCTCACAAAAATGAGTACACCCCTCACATTTTTGTAAATATTTTATTATATCTTTTCATGTGACAACACTGAAGAAATGACACTTTCCTACAATGTAAAGTAGTGATTGTACAGCTTGTATAACAGTGTAAATTTGCTGTCCCCTCAAAATAACTCAAAACACAGCCATTAATGTCTAAACCGCTGGCAACAAATGTGAATACACCCCTAATTGAAAATGTCCAAATTGGGCCCAAGTATCCATTTTTCCTCCCCGGTGTCATGTAACTCATTAGTGTTACAAGATCTCAGGTGTGAATGGGGAGTAGGTGTGTTATAATTGGTGTTCTCACTCTCACTCTCTCATACTGGTCACTGGAAGTGCAACATGGCACATAATGGCAAAGAACTCTCTAAGGATCTAAAAAAAGAATTGTTGCTCTACATAAAGATGGCCTAGGCTATAAGAAGATTGCCAAGACCCTGAAACTGAGCTGCAGCACGGTGTCCAAGAACATACAGCGGTTTAACAGGACAGATTCTACTCAGAACAGGCCTCGCTATGGTCGACCAAAGGGGTTGAGTGCACGTGCTCAGCGTCATATCCAGAGATTGTCTTTGGGAAATAGACATATGAGTGCTGCCAGCATTGCTGCAGAGGTTGCAGAGGTGGGCAGTCAGCCTGTCCGTGCTCGGACCTTACACTGCATCAAATTGGTCTGTATGGCTGTCGTCCCAGAAGGAAGCCTCTTCTAAAGATGATGCACAAGAAAGCCTGCAAGCAGTTTGCTTTAGACAAGCAAACTAAGGACATGGGTTACTGGAACCATGTCCTGTGGTCTGATGAGACCAAGATAAACTTATTTGGTTCAGATAGTGTCAAGCGTGTGTGGCGGAAACCAGGTGAGGAGTACAAAAACAAGTGTGTCCTGCCTACTGTCAAGCATGGTGGTGAGAGTGTCATGTTCTGGGGCTGCATGAGTGCTGCCGGCACTGGGGAGCTACAGTTCATTGAGGGAACCATGAATGCCAACATATACTGTGACATACTGAAGCAGAGCATGATCCCCTCCCTTCGGACACTTGGCCGCAGGGCAGTATTCCAACATGATAATGACCCCAAACACACCTCCAAGTCAACCACTGCCTTGCTAAAGAAGCTGAGGGTAAAGGTGATGGATTGGCCAAGCATGTCTCCAGACCTAAACCCTATTGAGCATCTGTGGGGCATCCTCAAACGGAAAGGCGGAGGACTGCAAGGTCTCTAACATCCACCAGCTCCGTGATTTCGTCATGGAGGAGTGGAAGAGGACTCCAGTGGCAACCTGTGAAGCTCTGGTGAACTCCATGCCCAAGAGACTTAAGGCAGTGCTGGAAAATAATGGTGGCCTCACAAAATATTGACACTTTGGGCCCAATTTGGACATTTTGACTTAGGGGTTTACTCACTTTTGTTGCCAGCGGTTTAGACATTAACGGCTGTGTGTTGAGCTATTTTGACGGGACAGCAAATGTACAATGTTATACAAGCTGTACACTCACTACATTGTAGCAAAGTGTCATTTCTTCAGTGTTGTCACATGGAAAGATATAATAAAATATTTACAAACATGTGAGGGGTGTACTCACTTTTTTGAGATACTGTAATTGTTCATTTTGAGCCCTGATGTGTACAGTATGCTAGGCGGTGCTCTCTAGAGGAAATGCCCTCCAGTGTGGAACGCAATAGGATTTCTGCTTCCGGAGCAACACGGGGAGGTCACACTACCAGAAGTGAGGAAGGCGGATGTCCAGAGGATCAGTTGGAGCGCAACACGTGATCGCGCTTCCAGTTTAGCGCATCAGCGTGTGTTCCAGACCCTTCAGGGCAGGCTGCTACTACATTCACATTCCCTAACAGTAAGTGCATTCACGATCCTGGGCATGGACAGTCCATCCATAATCCCTGATGGCAGTGGTGCCAATCTGAGGATCGATGCCTCCTCTGCATAGGACCAGCTGGTATTGGTGGTGAGTGGAGAATGTAGTGAAGGCAGATACACTAGTTATATACAGTATGTATGCACACACAATTTTATAGATTTGTATTATTTGCACATAGGGGATAGGATATGTGATACTCTGCAGGAGTACAATGTTTTTTATAGGTTTGACAATGATTTCCAGCAGGCCCCACTTTTTTAATGGTATAGAACTTGTAGGTTCCTGAGTATTGGTACCTGGCATGGCAGAGGAAGCACATGATTGGAGTGTATAAATTAGTCACAACGGAGCCCACCCCCAGTTTTGGGCAGGGCAATGTGTGACTATACCCTCCCCACTATGTCATTTCTGGGTATAAAAGTTTGTGGTCTGGACATGGTACCCTAGGCTCTGAGGAAGAGGTTTGGACCTCGAAACACGTCAGCTAGCTTGTGTGGGATACCATCTGTATTGGACATACGAGATTATGGACGTGAAGCTTCTGTGTGCCAATATGCTTTTAATATGAGCTCGTTTGTGAGTATGTTTTTATGACTTTTTAATAAATTTGTCACTGAGAATAATGCACTAGACCAGTGCACCCTTGTTTTTGTGTTTTTGCTTTAGTGTGTCTGGACCTTCCCAGTCTACCAAGGGCAGCAAGGTGGTGTACTATCCAAAGTTATTAAGCATTAACCTTAGATCACTATCTTGAAGAAGCCTCTCTCTTTAAGCTCAGGAAAGATTTTTTTGTCTTGTTCTGTGGTAATGCAAGCTGGAAACTGAACTTTTTCTACACAGCCAAGGGGCCTCTGGTTCCTGCCTATTATGGGCTATTACGTCAATCTGACTGAGTTTCTACAAACAAGTGAGTGCTGGAGGAAGAAGGGGAGTCGTATATAGAGACTGTATATAGAAAGAGTCAACGACGGCCGGTCAATAAGGGGCGCTTGGGCGCCACCTCCCCCCACTGACAAGAAGAAAAAAGTCAGCCTGACCCCCTACAGGTCCCGACTTCAGTGGGGGGGGGGGGGGGTGTCAGTGCCGCGAGCCCCTATCTGGAGATCTGTATACTGCTATATGGTGACTCTGTATACTGCGATATGGTGACTCTGTATACTGCTATCTGGAGCTCTGTATACCGCAATATGATGACTCTGTATACTGCTATCTGGAGCTCTGTATACTGTGATATGGTGACTCTGTATACTGCTATCTAGGGCTCTGTATACTGCTATCTGAGGCTCTGTATACTGCTATATGGTGACTATGTATACTGCAATATGGTGACTCTGTATACTGCTATCTGGGGCTCTGTATACTGCTATATGGTGACTATGTATACTGCAATATGGTGACTCTGTATATTGCTATCTAGGGCTCTGTATACTGCTATATGGTGACGGTATACTGCTATCTGGGGCTCTGTATACTGCTATATGGTGACTCTGTATACTGTGGTATGGTGACTCTATATACTGCAATATGGTAATTCTGTATACTGCAATATAGTGACTCTGTATACTGCTATCTGGGGCTCTGTATACTGCTATATGGTGGCTCTGTATACTGCTATCTGGGGCTCTGTATACTGCTATCTGGGGCTCTGTATACTGCTATCTGGTGGCTCTGTATACCCCTATCTGGTGGCTCTGTATACTGCTATCTGGGGTTCTGTATACTGCTATCTGGTGGCTCTGTATACTGCTATCTGGGGCTCTGTATACTCCTATCTGGTGACTCTGTATACTGCTATCTGTGGCTCTGTATACTCCTATCTGGTGGCTCTGTATACTGCTATCTGGGGCTTTGTATACTCCTATCTGGTGCCTCTGTATACTGATATCTGGTGCTCTGTATACTTCTATCTGGTGACATTGTATACTGCTATCTGGGGCTCTGTATACTGCTATATGGTGACTCTGTATACCCCTATCTGGTGACTCTGTATACTGCTATATGGTGACTCTGTATACTGCTATATGGTGGCTCTGTATACTGCTATCTGGGGCTCTGTATACTGCTTTATGGTGACTCTGTATACTGCTTTATGGTGACTCTGTATACTGCTGTCTGGGACTCTGTATAATGCTATCTGGGGCTCTGTATACTGCTATATGGTGACTCTGTATACTGCTATCTGGGGCTCAGTATACTGCTATCTGGGGCTCTGTATACTGCTATCTGGTGGCTCTGTATACTGCTATCTGGTGACTCTGTATACCCCTATCTGGTGACTCTGTATACCCCTAGCCAATGACCCTGTATACCCCTATCTGGTGATGCTGTATACCCTATCTGTGATGCTGTATAACCTATCTGGGGATGCTGGGCTGTATACTCCTGACACAAGGGATGGAAACTATAAGGGGTAGGGCTTATGATAAGTGGGATGGGTCAAAAAGGAAGGGCGGGGTCTGGCGCCCCCCATCCTAAACTTTCACCAGCCACCACTGGAAAGAGTTGTCCCTTAAGTTTGTTCTGAAGTCAAATGGGTATTCCATAATCTTCCATCCCTATTCAAGTTATTATCTCTCATTAAACAAAAAAAAGTCACAGACTGTTCTCTGTCTCAAGTGTGCCTGTGAAGATTCGGTGTGCCTGGCTGTGCAGGGTGGGGGATCACAGTTTACTTGCGGCTCCTTAGGGGGTGCGCTGCACTCTTTTAGGTTCAAGTGCTGGTGGGAGCTCTAATGCAGTGAATTGTTGAACAGAGTCTGCAAAGCCTCAGGGATCTGATCGGGCTTTATTTTGATATGCCTTGTTATCTGAAGTTTTGGCGCCAGCATTCAACTTTTCTCTGCATCTCCATGAGATGGCAGGAGAGCTGCAATGCTGATTCTTGTAGGGTCTGGATGTCTGCCTCATAGCGGATAGTTGGGTGTTACACTTTAATAAGGCGGTTTCTTCTTTTAAGTCAGATCACGCATCGGAAAGAGCAAACAAAAATTCAGCTCTACAACCCTGGAAGCCAGGTCCCGTAGGGTAAATCTTCTCACCAGTGCCCCGCTCACAACCTCTGCAAGCCACTATTATTCCACACTGTCAGAAGAGCTGGCACCTTGGTGTATTGCTGCAAAACATACTTTATTGAAGATCAAACGATGCAGGGGGAATGAAATACAGCACTAAAACGTTGACACGTTTCAGCTCCTACAGGCCTTACTCTTATTTTTCCCTAAGTACTGCCCCTATTTAAGGGCAAGCATGCACATATGTATGTAGGTTAGCTCTAAGGAAGTGTCATGAATCTGCAGTAACAGTCATGTCTTGTCTGTCTGCTTACCTCTCTTGTGTTCAGCTTAGAGACCGTGCACCACCTGTGTGCTTAAGTAATCTTCCCTCAGCAGGGCTCCTCCACGGCCCCTAATTAGGAACATTGTATAACACCTTGCAGTGCAAGCTAGCACTACCGATGAATATTTTGTGTTAGGCTTCCTGTATGTGTGGATCCTGCCATGTGCTCTTTGTCTGATTCCCTTTACCGACCTTGGCCTGTTCTTGACTATTCCTGTCTGCTGATACCCCAATCTTGACTATTCCTGTCTGCTTGTTACCCTGACCTTAGCGTGCACTCCTGTCTGTTCCTGTCTGCTCATTGCCCTGACCCTTGGCTATCCTACTGACGGTCCCTTGTTGTCCTGCACTGCTGCTTCCTCTCTATCCACCAGTAGCCAGCCACGAGCGTGAGCTGGGAGACCCTGGGGGGTGGCGACCTGAAGTCAGTTGCAGCCAAGTCCATCCTCACCATCAGAGGCTCTGGTGAAGACCTGCTGGCTCTTAGACTCTGAGCCCTGGGGAAACTTATACTCTAGCTCCCTGTGTATCTGTGTCAGTGCTCCAGTAGACCTGCTTTCCTGCACCACCCAGAGCTCCATTCGCAGCAGTCAGCTAAGGGTTCACAACCTTAGTGTTGTGCCCCTAACCTCAGCGGTGCACACCTGAAGCCTGCCATCAGGTGACCTGACAGGAAGAGGACCTGACCCTCTTCTGTATGTGCTGTCTTATTGTGCATTTAGTCTTTAAGGGTGTGAAAAAGCTCTATACTTTGAATTTGATGATATACCCATGATTTTAACTCTTTTGTGTGTATTTTAATAAAAACGTTTTTAACAATTTAATGGTGTTAGAAGGTACACTAGGTAAGGGCATTCTCTCTCTTTTCTTTATTCCTTTAGTATTGAAGAATACCCAGGTCAGAAGAGAGCTGTATGGCCTTGAGGGATTCCCATACACGAAAGTGTATATAGGCTAATATATACGCTAATTAGCTTTTAGATGGGAGGACTAGCATAGCATACCAGCTGACCAGTGACCCCTATCAATTCCAGAGGAACCCTGTGACAGCCTGGATTCAGAGGAATTGTGTTGAATGATGCCTGCCAACATTTACCCCAGAAGATCGAAGGACTGTCCTGCAGGGAACAGACCCAGATTAATGGTGAGTTTTGCAGCAAAATTGGCTTACTTTGCTATTGCATTTTATTTTTGTTTTTGTGTGCCATCTTCTATTCTAGTGATTATCAAACTGTGTGCCCTGGCACATTAGTGATTCGCGTGAGATTTGCAGGTGTGCCTTGGGAGTTTGGAAAAATATTTAAAAATTGCTAGCGTTTTGAAACCTTCAACATATTGAAAAATTAAATGGTAAATCAATGTCCCGAAAGTTTAAAAAGTAATATATATAAAGACGCAATCTCTGTCAGTCTGTCATTCTTTGGTTCCTTTCGTAACGTGAGACTTGTGCGAGATCTCGGGAGAGCTTGATCGCTCTAATTATATTATAATAATAGAGACCTTTCCATTCCAACTTTGATGCTTATAAATAAAGTTTGTTCATTGTTTAGAAATGGAAAAATACTTAATCAAGTCTGGAACACTGAAAGAGAAATTGTTAAAAGAAAAGCAAGGAAGCAAGCGAAAGTACAAAGAAGATTGCATCAAGTATGGTTTCATCACTTCGGGATCTGAAGATGCTCAAGTGCCATAATGTCTGACCTGCAGCGCAGTTTTATTGAACAAGGCGCTTGTTCCCAGCAAATTGAGGAGACACTTGGAAACAAAACATCCAGCTGTAAAGAACAAACCAAAGGAATACTTAGAAAATCTTGTGGCTTAACAAAATAAACAAGCTAAGAAACTTACAAACTACAATGTAGTAGTGTGCTGTGAAAATTTTTAGATGTTTTTGGTGCACCGCAAGACAAAAAAGTTTGAGAAACACTATTCTATTATTCACTGATTTTTATCATGATTTAGTAATAATTAGACTTTGGTAATGTAAAAAAATTGAAAAATATCCTCCATCAGTAGCCATTATCAAGAATCAGGATATAAATTGTTACTTGATGGTACTGCTTGTCTGCCACACCCCATGCCATATTCCCCAATCTACCGTCCACTTGGAGATGCAGACAAGGGTTCGGATAGGCGGATATATTACACATTTTTTTGGTCATGTCCAATATTAGACAATTTATGGACCCAAGTCTAAAAAAAACCCCAAAAAGTTACTAACAGGACAGTTCCCAAATCTTTCTACAATTTGATTCCTGTTAAGGCAACTTGCTTTTTCTCTAACCTTTATTCCTTTGTCTTCCTATTTTTGCTCTTTTTCTTTATCCGTGTTTTGTACATGCATGGATACTTCCCCCTATCTTTTATGTTCTCCTGATGACTTAAAGAGGAAGTAAACTCTGATGGGTTTTTCTTCCTTTTTTTTCTCTGCAAAGTAAAAGCATAATGTGCTAGCATGCATCGCATACTAGTACATTACATGACACTTACCTGCAAACAAAGCCCATCCCGTCCACACTACAGGCCACATCCATCTTTGGCCCTCTTCCTTTCGAGGCCGTGGACTCCGGCTCTGTGACCGGCTGGAGCCACGTGATGTCACTCCTGCGTATGCGCGTGGGAGCCGCTGGATCACGGCACCCGCTCCTGAAGAAACAGCACGGGGGGGCCGTTTCTTCACAGCGCATGTGCCGATGACATCATCAGTGCAGTATACAGTAAATATCTCCTGAACGGTGCACGTTTAGAAGATATTTACAGTTCAGTACAGTAGCCTTATTCTAGGCTTACCTATAGGTACAACTTACACAGGGGAATTTACAACCGCTTTAATGATGATACTTATTAGATTGTCCCTCTCTCCCCTCAATGGGTCCTTGTTGAACATTTCAGAACGGTATTATCACAATCTCACATGCTATACATAGGTGAACGCACATTTGTACTTGGTGCTCCACCTAGGGTGCTTTCATCCTAGTAGGGTTTCTTAAAGTGGTTGTAAATCTCAGTCATGAAATCTGAGCAAATTACATATACAGTATCTGTAGTGTTTACTTGTCTATCTCCAAAGCTCTAAGTTTCTCTCTAGTGCTTCGTTCCTCTGTTTTCAGCATGAGCTACTTCTGAGAAATTTTCCCAACACATGAGATAAATTTGTGTCGGGGGGAGCTCAGCACAGAGTTTGTCTATTCAGAAAACAGTTCTGCTGTATGGAGGGGGTGAGTCAACCCTCACACACTCTCTCCACCCCTCCTCTGTGCTCCTGACAGAGGAAGAAGGATTTTAACACAATTATGCCCTTTTGAAGGGGTGTAAGGAAGAGAGGGCTACAGATAAACAAGTAAAACCTATGTATGATGACTTGTTTCATTTCTGAATATTATTGGAGGCTGTTCACTTCACTGGGTATATGTGCGGGTTTACAACCATGTTAAGTATACCTTGTCGGATTATTACCTACTAATTTTTTGCGTTCAATGATGTTGTAATGATCGTGACATTGAAGCTACGCCATGCCTAACTTCTTTGACATGTTTTGTAACGTCATGAGTGTTTGTTTAATGCTTTAATTGATAAATAAAGAATGCATAAAAATATATAATATTTTCCACTTATTTTTTAATAATCTGTGTTGCCTCATCTTGCAGTCTTCCCTTCACTGAAGTAACATCGCCATTGCCATAGCAACCAACAGATAGTCATAGAATGCTTCATTATCTCCTGCAGATAAAACTGAGTTTGATGCACATTTCAAGCTTAGGAATAGTAGGAATAGCGAGAAGGATGTACAGAGGTCAGTAACCCATAGAAACCAGATCTAAGATTACTAGAGTCAGATAATGTGGGATTTCTGGTTGTTGTAGGTTACTGCTTATTGCATATCATCATTGCTCTATACTTCTACACTTCTGTTCTTAATTTAGCAAAAGGGGATGAGTTCACTACTTACAATGCTTCTGGTTAATGATATCATTCAGATCATCACAGTAAGTAACCCTCACATTTTCTGATGCAATTAAAGTCTTTGAGTCAGTAATAGGAAAGGATAGCATGCGCCTTTTTATTGCATTAATCCTACCGAAGAGAACATTAAATGAACTTGTCTATAACCTTCAAAATGTATTTGTCAAGAGAGCAAATACAAAAGGGAGGGCTACTTTTTGTCTGTTCTCAGTAACTAGAGTACCTATTGGAGGAGTGTTCATGATCAGAATGGAATTGGTGTTGAAGTATATCTTCAAGCCCACATTCGTAGAACGTGAATTAGAGTAATTGATGCTCCAGGCTCCTTCAGGCTGTCTGTGCTGGAAGTGCTCATATTTTATGCTCTGGAGGAAAAGAGCACAGGCAGAAAGATCCAATAACAAAAAAATGAGATTAGAAAATGGCATTTTGTTACATCTGTTAGATTTTGAAAGGGGAAATGGAAAATGATCCTGCTGGCCACTTAAATTAGCTAAAAGGCCTGTAGTATAGTCGTGAAGGTCGTGTCTGTCGGACTTCCTCGGACCTCGTAGTTAATGAGATTAAGTGCAAGATGCTTACACCCGAACTTCTATATGAAGTTGTGGTTAAGGTAAGACTAGTACTTGTGAGGAGGTTATCCATGAGATCAATGACTCTTGTCTGTTTTTCATCGGGAGGGAAAACATAAACGAGAGAACTGTT
>BLSH010289921.1:998749-1017340 GCA_018402905.1 Glandirana rugosa | reverse complement strand
GTACAGGAGAGGGTCAGAGACTGTAGGTGTACTACAGGAGATGGTCAGAGATTGCATGCATATAAGAAATGAGCAGGGACTGCAAATGTACAAGAGAATGTCAGAGACTGCAGAGGTACTACAAGAGATGGTCAGAAACCACAGACGTACTATTGGAGATGGTCAGAGATTGCCGACATAGTACAGGAGATGGTCAGAGACTGTAGACATAGTACAGGAGATGATCAGAGATTACAGACATGAAACAGGAGAGGGTCAGAGACTGTAGGTGTACTACAGGAGATGGTCAGAGACTGCAGACTACTACAGGAGATGGCCATAGACTGCAGGCCTACAAGAGAGGGTCAGAGACTGCAGGCATACTACAACAGATGGTCAGAGACTGCAGACGTACTACAGGAGATGGTCAGAGACTGCAGACATACTACAGGAGATGGTCAGAGACTGCAGGCATACAAGAGATGGTCAGAGACTGCAGGCGTACTACAGGAGATGGTCAGAGACTGCAGACATACTGGAGGAGATGGTCAGAGACTGCAGTTATACTACAGGAGATGGTCAAAGACCATCCATGTACTGTCTTATCTCCTATCCCTGTACATTGTCTGCTGAACACTCACAATGGTCCTTCCTGATCACCATAACAGGTGCTGTCAGTGTCCCCACACACCACACATGTCATTTATTTACTATGTGACACCAACAATGAGGACAGGTTCCAGACTTTCAGCATGGACTGTACCTCTCCTCCCCACTGATCACAGGTCTGGTTGTAAAAGGGTGGAGTGATTGGCTGTTGGATGTGGAGGTCACGTGATGGCAGGTCAGGCAGTGGTTGGTTGGGAATTGGAAGAGATGACGGAGCATCAAGCCAGGAACCAAGCCACACAGCTGTAGTCCAACACCACTCCAGTAGTATTTGGCCACCATTTTATTTACAGGCAGCGCAGGTGCAAGGGGCAGCTGCTTTGTGCCCCACAAAAATGACTGGGGCTGGGCCCAGGGCAGCTGCCCCTTTTGCCCCATGTTAAAGACAGCCTTGTGAGGAAAATGCGTTGCAGGTTTTCTGCACCACATCCTAGTGTGAACCAGGGATTATTATTGCCTTTTCAACACAATTAAAAAAGGGCCAGGGCACTCAGGGAAGAAAACAGTCCAGCCTGGCTCTGGCAGCAATGTTGTTGTGCCTGGCAAACCCTCAGCCCTTTGACTCTGCAGTCAGCACCACAACATAGCTGACAGAGCCAGGCTGGACTGTCAGTACCAACCAAGCAGTGGAAAATGGTAACCCACGACTTGGGAGATTAGTGAATACTTTACCAGTTGCTACAGACTCATTTACCTCAATGGCAGCACAGCAGTGGTGATAAGTGGTCTGTGATGACCATCTCTCAGGCAGCAAGCTAGCTGAAAAGGAAAGAGGGAGGCTCAGCTCCTTAGCAGCAGTACTGCTACCTTGCATGTTATCTGCTCCATTCTCCTCCGAAGTCCAAGGCGGGAAGTACAGAGTGATCTGTCCACCGGGAACCCAGCACAGCCTGGTCATAACAGCGTGACGTTGTGCCTTACACCTGACCTGCTGCATCCACTTCGCCCGCAATACTGACTGCTGTGCTCCTCTGTTTGTTGTTGCGGTACTGGCGCCGTGAGAGACGACAGGGCAGAGACACTTTTTATTTTTGACAAAATGCTCTGGGGGGGGGGGGTTTGAACACCCCAAACCCCCCCCCTTATCTACAGCCCTGGATTAATGCATGTGTCTAGGAGAAAACTGTTGCAGAAGACTTATGCTGGATAAACAGGACTGTACAGGTGGGAAGAAAGATATGCAAGATATACAGGAAAAATGTTACCAGAGACTTATGGAGACATTCATTAGCTAACCATTGATTAATGCATGTATCTAGGAGAAAACTGATATAGAAGACATCTACTGGACAAACAGGACTGTACAGGTGGGAAGAAAGATATACAGGGGGCTGCTTACTGGTGCCAGGTGTTTCAAGGTGTTGGGAGAGAATTCATTGAGCAATGCTCTATTTACCTTGTACCAAGGTCTAACCCCAGCAGATTGTAGGCACGACTGCAAGCTAAAAGCCATTCTATTCTCAGGAGGTGCATGAAAGGCAAAAGATAAGAACTGAGTATCCTTCTTGACATTTTGTGAGAACGTATGCTGTCTTTGAAGCAATTAATAATTGCTAAATAAGGTGATAGGCTGTTGATAAATTCTAGTTAGATTTAAGTTTTCCACCAATTCCTATGCATGAGACTTAAGTTATTTCTGTCTCCACAGAGAAACATGTGAGTTCAGGATTGGCCACGTGAGAGAGAGATAGAGAACATGCGCAAGAGATGCGGGCTAGATAAAACCAGGACTCCAGGAACCAGATTAAGTTCTACTTCTGGGGAAAAAGATGCTCCCCTTAGAGTGAGCAGCGGCTCAGGATATTAAAAGAGCAACAGAAGTCCTGTTGCACACGAACAGATGTTGCATTGTAATTTTACTAAGGGCTACTGATATTGAAGGCCCCTTGACCCATCCCTGTCCTAGGGAAAGGGAGCCATGACTGATGGGAGAGTGGCAGCTATGTGGGCGTGATCAAGAGTAGGGTTTAAGTGGCACAGACGGGATTGGCCACTAAAGTATGAGGGTGACAGGGTGTAGCCAGAACTCCTGAGAAAAGGCTGCGCAAGGGCACGTCCCACCACTCTGAGGAGATCCTGACATCAAGGGTTGGAGAGCTGACAAGACCACGTCACACAAGTTTCCTTCCCCTGCGGCCTTTACTGGATCCATGATGGATGAGGACGCAGTGGTCGCCCGGGTCAGGGACCTTCTCTCCAAGGGGCATGTGGACTGGCTTATTCCCCTACTCTCCGATGAGACTGCTTCCCTCAATCCCCTGGACTGTTCAGCTGAGGACAGGCTTCTGGCTCCCAGGGCTGTCAGGACCACCCGCCCTCCCTCCAGACTGAGTCCCAGAGCCGCAGTCCGGGGTGCCAGATCTGCTTTAGCCACAGGCGCTAATAGAGCTGGCTTGTCTCTACCTCCTCCTTCCCGCCGCTCTACTTGCGGCTCCCGAAGCGCCTCCCACCGCGGACGCGCCTCTGGCAGCACTACGTCTACTTGGCAGCACCTCGCCCATTCCAGGAGCCCCCATGCCTCACCTGTATCTGCGGGCCATCCTCCGATGCCGGTCTTGTCCCCTTTCATGCCCACTCCTGATCCGGTCCACAGGACGCAGCTCCCGGCTCTCCTACAATGATGCCGCTGGCTCCAGGCCCTGCTCTGAATGGTGATCCGGCGTCTGCTCAGCGGGAGGCTGACCGCATGGCTGGCTTCCATGCTGGCCTCTGCCCACATTCCAGCATGGCTGCCCGCACACAAGCCTCCCCATGTGACCGGGCCGCAGGTCTCCTGTCAGTGCCTCCAGGTCACGTGAGGCAGGAGGCTCAATCCAGTCCTGTATCATTTTCCTGCTCTGCACTGCCACCTGCTGCTGACTCTGCTTATGGCACCCTCTCTCCTCATCCTTTGGATTTGAGCTTTTCACAGAGCTCTTTTTCCACTGCACTGCCTCAACAGGTCCCTGGTGCGCCTCCAGCGGTTCAACAGTCCACTCCCGCTCCTCCTCGCAGCACTCGTCCACTACAACATGTGACGTCAGACGGTCGCCAGATGAGTTCCCTGGCTCTGCCCCCGATACGTGAGTATGACTGTAATATGGTTTGGGGTAGGTCTAGCGGGCAGGATACCTCCGGGAAAGTTCCTACTGATGACCGCATTCTTGCAGCTGTCAAATGGGCGCTGCTGCGGTTGGGCGTCACGCCCCCAGGGTCTGGTTCTCACCTGGGTGGCCCCTTATGGTCAGTTTCACCTGCCAGCTGTCACTTATCATAGGAGCTTAAGGAAAAAATTTGGCACCGTGAGTTTATTAATGTTCTATCTCTGGTACCTTTTGAAAAGGAAACAGCCGATAAGGCTAGACATATTGATGTTACTTCTCAAGGGAAAAAGGCCAAGCAGCTTCCTCGCACCTTCGGGAACTGGCTGCAGGGTTTCTACACCTATGCTGGGGTGCTCTGTAAAAAATTTCCAGAGTTAGGCCCTTCGCTCTTTGGTTATGTTGATCTTATCTCCGGGGCTTACAAAATCTATGGTGGGCAGTGCTGGTTCAATTACGATAATCAGTTGCGTCAAAGGATTGCTGTTCGGAGGGAGTTGCATTTTGACTACCAGGAAGGCAGCCTTTGGCTACTCCTCATTTGCCCACACAGGGCGACGTCCTTTCAGTCCCCTGCCGGTGCCGTTGCCGGAGTGTTGGCAGTGTCCAAGAAAGGCATCTGTTGGATGTTCAATGAGAACCACTGCAAGTGGTACACTGCGTGCCGCTTCAAACATGAGTGTTCCATTTGCAGTGGGGCTCACCCAGCGGTGCAATGTTTCCGCAAAGTTCCCCTTGCCAGACCAGGTTCCAGGGTCGACCTACCTAAGTCGGAGGACACCAGTGAGCGTCCAAAAGATGCTTCCCTGACTCGATCGGTACCCCCTCAGTAAAGAGGTAGCGATCTTGAGGGGCGGATTTGACCTGGGGTTTTGGATCCTCTTCATAACATCTAAGGAGCCTACCATGGCTGCCAATTTGAAATCCGCATTGCAGTTCGAATTGGTGGTGGCTGAAAAAATTGAGAAGGAGCTTCAATTGGGCCGCAAGGCCGGCCCCTTTGACTCTCCCCCTTACCACAACTTGCGGGTTTCCCTGCTTGGTGTAGTACCCAAAAAGGAGCCAGGTAAGTTCAGATTGATCCACCACCTCTCTTTTCCTTCTGGTTCCTCAGTTAATGAAGGTATCGACAGGGAGGAATCCCCGGTGCAGTACGCCTCTTTTGACTCTTTCTCTCCTGAGGTCTGCGGGTGCCTCTGCCCTACTGGCAAAGGCGGACATTGAGTCTGCCTTTTGCCTTCTCCCGGTCCACCCAGACTGTTTTCACCTTCTGGGTTTTTTTTTCTGGGGTAGTTATTATGTGGATATGTGCCTCCCAATGGGTTGCGCTATATCCTGCTACTATTTTGAATTGTACAGCAGTTTCCTAGAGTGGGTTTTGATTCAATTTTCAGGTTTGCATGCAGTCTTACACTATCTGGACGATTTTTTGTTCATAGGTCCCAAAGATAGTGAACACTGCCAACGCCTTTTATCTTCTTTTCAGGAGGTTTGTTGTCAGCTGGGCATCCCTCTGTCAGGTGCCAAAACCGAGGGCCCGTGTTCTGTCCTTTTTGGGCATTGAGATCGATACTGTGCAGATGGTCTTCTGGCTCCCTGCGGACAAGCTGGCTAAGCTTTAGGCCTTGGTTAGATTTGCAAGGGATGCTAGGAAGCTCCGGCTGCATCAGCTTCAGTCTCTTTTGGGACACCTGGTTTTCACATGCCGCGTGCTCCCGATGCGCAGAGCTTTCTGCAGGCGGTTGTCATGGGCTATGAAGGGCATATCTGCTCCACATCATTACGTACGCATTATCAGGCCTATGCGTGATGATCTGGAGGTGTGGTTGTCCTTTCTGCAGACGTATAACGGTCGTTCTTGCTGGCAACTGGAGGAAGTGCCTAATGCACAGTTGGAGTTCTATACAGATGCATCTGGCTCCTGGGGTTTTGGTGCTTTCTTTCAGGGCGATTGGTCTGCTGAAGCTTGGCCGGCCTCATGGGCCCAATTGGATTTGTTGTGGAACATGACACTGTTGGAACTCTTTCCCATTGTAGTGGCGGTGGAATTATGGGAGGAGGACTTGAGGAATAGGCAAGTTTTTTTTTGACGGACAACATGAGTGTGGTTCAGGTCATTAACCGCTTCTCCGATCGCTCACCTCCTGTGATTTCACTGTTTCGGGCTAAACATGCCCCTGGTGTAGCTAACTCTATTGCCGACTCGCTTTCTCGTTCACAGTTCGACCTCTTCCGCTCTTTGGCTCTGACTGCTGCACTGGTGGGTCTCACCTGCCCCTCGTTTACGATGCCTGTTAGACCCGGTCCATGCCTCTCTTTCCCGGATCACTTGGGTAGCCTATCGGCGCGTTTGGGATGACTGGGTGTCGACACTGGGCAGTGAGTTTCTCCTTTCCTCCCCACAGGATCGGTGGATGGCTCTTTTCTCCTATCTAATCTACTTGCAGGACAAAGAGGTCTCCGACTCTATGGTGAGTACAGCTCTCTCTGCCCTTTCCTTCTGGTTCAAGCTCCTCGGTTGGGCGGATGTCACCAAGGACTTTATCATTTGGCGGGTCTTGAAAGGTTGGAAGCATTTGACCCCTCTTTCCCTGATTCCCCACGCCTGGTATCTATTTCTCTTCTGACCAACATTCTCTCCACTTTGCACTCTGTTTCTCTGAATTCGAGGTTCTTTTATTCCAGCTTGCTTTTTCCTGGGCTTTCTTCGGCGCTTTTAGGATCAGCGAGCTTGTTTCCAGGATAGACACTCGGTTTGCGGTATCTTGGATGGGGACGTCCTTATCACTGATTCCTGTGTTTCTATTTTGTTGCGCTCCTCCAAAACTGACAGGTCGGTGAAAGGTAAGCGTGTTGTTTTGCAGTCTTATGGCGGCCCCTTTTGCCCGCTTCTCCTGGCATCTTCATTTTCCTCCTGTTACCCCCCGGCAAGGGTTTTTCTCGCTCATGCAGACTCTTCCAACCTCAGTAGGTTCCAGTTTTTGCGGGTCTTTCGCCTTTGTCTTTCTCAGTTGGGCCTACCTCCTATGGAATTCTCCACACACTCCTTTCGCACTGGTGCGGCTACTGCTGCCCATGGGATGGGTTTTTCTGACGAGGAGCTGTAGAGGCTGGGTAGATGGGATTCTTCTAATTTTTCTATTTATGTTCGCCCTCATCTTTTGTTTTGATTTTAGGTTCCCCCCCCCGGCTTGGGTTTGGATCATTTGGTGATTCTTTTGTTTATTGGGCTGCTCGCCGCGCCTTCAACCGATGCTATGGGAGTGGCCTGGGATTCTCACGTTCCATTGCCAGGATCCGTTGGCGTGGTCTTCGTGGACTGTGTTGGTCACAAGTTTTGCCCGAGTTGTTACGCCCCCGCAAGTTTGTCTCTGGTCCCATTGTCCTTGTCATTCATGCAGGGGGAAACGATGTAGGCTTAGTTCGTTCTGTGGACTTCATTTCCACCATGAAGCACAATATTGCACAATGCTGTGCCACTTTCAATAATATAACCGTAATATGGTCGGAAATAATCCCCAGGCTGGTTTGGGCCCATAATATCCTGGGTAACTGCCTGGAGCAGTTTAGACGAAAAGTGAATGCCCAGGTCTCTAAATTTGTCCGCAGGACTGGTGGCATTGTAGTGCGCCACAAAGATCTTGAAGGTGATAAAAGCGATCTACTCAGGTCTGATGGGGTATATTTAAATGACATTGGTCTCAATATTTTTAATTTGAGCCTCATCGGTGGTCTTGAACAGGAGCTGGCTGCGGTGGGGTGCTCATCAGTGTACCACTGACGTGGGTGTAGCACTTTTACCTGGCCAGCGATGGATATTGCTTTATGGGCTATGCCCTCAAGTTTAAGTCTGTGATCAGCTTAATGCCTGTCTCGCACTGATGGTGGAGACAAGCCTCTTAGACTATCTGTTTGTTATGTATGCTCACGGTATACCCGTGACTGGCATTCTTATGTGGTATGTTGAACTCTGTTACAGTTGCATATAGTTCAATAAAGCTGTGGCCTTGCCCTGATTCCAATGTAAATAAGTTTGTGTATCTTTACTGGGGGGCAAGGTTTTTCTTATGGTTGGTAATAACTGGTTAAAACATGCCTACGCTTCTCAGCAGTCATGACTGATGGGAGAGTGGCAGCTACGTGGGCGTGATCAAAAGCAGGGTTTAAGTGGCACAGATGGGATTGGCCACTAAAGTATGAGGTGACAGGGTGGAGCCAGAACTCCTGAGAAAAGGCTGCGCAAGGGCAAGTCCCACCACTCTGAGGAGATCCTGACGTCAAGAGTTGCCCGCCTTTTGTAAGTTCATCACAGCTTTGTTGCCAGTTTTACCTGGCCAACGACGGATATTGCTTTATGGGCTATGCCCACAAGTTTAAGTCTGTGATCAGTTTAATGCCTGTCTCGCACTGATGGTGGAGACAAGCCTCTTAGACTATCTGTGTTTGTTATGTATGCTCACGGTATACTACCCGTGACTGGCATTCTTATGTGGTATGTTGAACGCAATTACAGTTGAATATAGTTCAATAAAGCTGTGGCCTTGCCCTAATTCCTATTTAAATAAGTTTGTGTGTCTTTACTGGAGGGGGCAAGGTTTTTCTTATGGTTGGTAATAACTGGTCAAAACATATCTACTCTTCTCAGCAGTCATGACATTTTTGCATTAACAAAATCCCATTCCAGTTTGAAAGAAGTTACAGCTAACTATGTGAAATCTTCTCTCTTTTAAAAGTCCATATGGCTATAACATTCAATGACATACACAAACAATCAAACATGCACCATTCCAGTTTCACTGGTCCATTTACACATGTTCTAGGGAATATAATTCTGTCCTTACAGTGTCACAGCGGAGAGGTGAGGCCTCACCCCTTACCTTTCTCGCCCCTCCTCCTATTTTTACCTTACTACCCTTCCATCTGCCAGCTGCCACATTTGGGGAGCTTCTTAGATATGGCGTGTGTTCTAAAAAAAAAGGAATCAGACAGGATGTGCGACTTTCATTTGAAACAACTTTCTTGTACTCAACCGTGGGAACTTTCCATCTCTTTGAATAGTGAGTTGCATTGTTTAAATTAGGATGACATACAGTACTGTATGTCTGGATTATCCATTGCATTTGCCATTGTAATGGTGCAGATACACTCTTATCTGTTTAAAAAAAAAAGATAAATAAAGAAAAAATACAGCATTCCTGTGTTGCTACACTTCCTATTCTGCTTGTTATAGCAGTCACATTAGTGTCATCTAAAAATGGATGAGATCACATATTTCTTGATTTCCTAAAGGTGTGAAGTTCTCTCTTCTACATACAATGAGTATATCACCTGCAGTACCTATAAGAAAATATTGCACACTAGAGTTTCTGGGGTTGCCGGAACTTAAATAACTTTTACCTCCAAAGACATGACAACAATTGTTGAGGTTGCCTGAGGAGTTCATTTGCATAATGGAGACTGTCAAGGCTCAAAAGGTACAAAAAATCTTTACAATATTTTATTTTCACATATTTACAGCATAGCCATGCAAATGTAAGTTTCGTTTTTTGGCTGAATCTTAAGTTTTTGTGGTGAGCCAGTTCAAATAAACAAAATTACTTTTGAAATATTTTTTGGCATACGTTTGCATTGGTATCTCAAAACGCTCTTGGGTTTTTTTGGTTTCTGCCCACCTTCCCCAAAACTGCCATTAAAAAACAAAAAAAACAAAGAAGCCCTCTCCCCTTCTTTATAGAAACATGTCTATATCACAGAGCGGGATCCTCTGCAGTCCCAGAAACTGTTGCCCCACTTCTTGTCTCCTCTGCCACAATTAAATACTAAATATATGTTAGAAATAGGCTCTGATGGGCTATTCAGAATTGAGACAGCCACCAAGAGCCTTGAGCCCATACTGTTTCTTTCCCTAGCTCCTCAGGTTTTTTTCTTCTTTCAGCATGATGGGTCAGTTTTTCAGGCGGACTTGATTGGACAGTCCATTGACCGCTAAGGACCAGCGACTGTAAAAAGACTTGTGTCTGTTTATACTCTCCTACCTTTGATCTGATCCAGTCTGCTAAAAACAACCCGAAGTGGATCCACCCTCCTCTGTATAGACCCTCTGAGGAAACCTGTTATTGCTTGCATCTTCTGAAGTGCCAGTTTAGTTATGGCAGATTTTCAATACTCAATACTTCCTACTTCCTATATGTGTGTCAGGAAAGCACTGTTGTCACTCCTAGAAATCCGGTTGGAAGGCCTGTGCGCAAGTGGCCGGTGCACGCCGGCATTGGCGCCAGACTGCCCATTTGAACGGGCAGCGCCATTCAGGCGTTGCTGTCCGCTCTACAGTGTTTAGTGTACCTGTGAGCATCTGAGTATCTGTTCCTGTATCTGAAGACCCGGCTTTACCTGACTCCGCTTGATATCTGCCTGCACTGACCCCTGGCTACCAACAACCACTCTTCTTTGACCCCTTGTGCCTTTGCTGCCCGCCTGATTACGAACTCTGCTTGGACCTGACCATTCTCCTGCCTTCTCTTTTTGTGCCGCACCGCCAGCCAGCTGCCAACCCAGCCTGCACCACCTTTCTCCATATCTGCACGAGCCTCTGTGGGACACCTCACACCATCACCAGTGAACAGTCCAGCCCTCGTGCCATCCTGCACTCCCAAACCACCTGTCTGCTCTACCAGGGGTTCCCGAATCAGGTGCGCAAGAGTGGTTGCTGCCTGCACAAGTCAGACTCCACCACCAGGGGCGTGACAATCTGTGACATCATACATATATATTTGTTTATATTTCTATGACCTTTATTACCTGATCCAGGTCAGTGACTCAAAAGTAATAAAATCGAGAGACAGCCAGGCAACTAGCAAAGGAACCATGAACATGGACAGCAATAAAAATTACTGTCAAATCTTCTTGCCCACACTCTCTACTAAAATCCAGGGCTGGTGCAAGGATTTGACACCCTAGGGGAAACCTCATTTTGACGCCCCCATTGACTCCACCCCTGACTTCACCCCCTTTGCCCTACCCATGTGACAGGAGGCAGCGCTATGCAGGAAGCATCGGCTCTGCTTCCTTTAGCGCTGGCTTCAGTGTTGCATTGCGCCTCTAATTACACTACCAGTCAGAAGGAGCAGCGGCCTGAGACTGAGTTAGTTACATGCTGCAGCCTGCAGATCATGCAGACGTGGAGGAAAACCAGCGGCCAGGTGCCCCTAGGCAGTAGTGCGCCCTAGTGGCTGCCTAGTTTGCCTAGTGGTAGCACCAGCCCTGCTAAAATCTGTTTGTTTTTGTCTTTTTCCCCATTGTCATAATTTCCTTTTATGCCATTAAGTGATGTGAAATCTCCCCAATATAGGAAAAAAATCTTATAGAAGCTCTAAATACTAAACAATATAAAACATTTTGGATCAAGTTAGGCTTTTCAACTAAATGAATTCCTGATTTCATCATAGGAATGAAAAATGTGTTAGCTTCATATAAGGATTAGAACATATTGCCCTTGTGTTTAACCATTCATCTGCACACATTTTGCATAAATTTGCCTGAATACTTCAATAACACTTTTCCTGTTTTTTTTATTTTACTTAAAATGACCCCTTTTTACACAGCTAACATATGCTTTATTGAAGTGGAGGATGTGTTCTTATGTTGCGGGTTTGTGCCACACTAAACCTATTTCTAAGAGACTAGATCTTTTGTGCCAAACTAAATATATTTCTAAGAAACTAGCTCCTTTGTCACCATTTCTGACATTATTAAGCTTGTGCTCCTACAATGAATACCATTTCTTGGCCTCTAAGGGGTTAAGCGCCCAGCTTCATTACTGAACCATCTTATTCTCTGATACATCTGTTCCCTGCTGTCAGCATTCACATTTTAATTTCAGCAAGATAAATTAAGAGAATGATGAGGGTGGCATCAATTACAGGGAATCTGGGGGCTCAAATTGTAGCGGCATTGTTAAACAGCGTGAGAATGAGTCACTATTCTACATGTATATCATGATCATTTATAAATTATACAGGAAGGGGTTCAGTAAGCACATCTATTGGGTGGGATCTAGGTTGTAGGTGAGTAAGTTAATTGTAATAGGTATAATTGGAATTATATATAAAAGGTTTATTTAGCAAATGCTACCTATCCTATGCATTTAAACAGGAAAAAGAAGTTAAAATAGACTGATTATTCACAGTATACATTTTTTGTTCTTAATTAAAGCGACAGTAAGACCTTATGCACATAGTATGTTTGTTAAGCCCCTCTGAATGCCAGAACTGTGTTTAGATACGTTTAGGCGCATTGAGTGTTTGAGCGTTAATGGGTTCCATTGGCCAGAATATCAACTTATTCTGGCCATTGGAATGCATTAATGCTCAAACACCAGACACATCTAGCATTTATGTGCATTTAGGCGCAGTGAGCATTTTGTCTGCTCTTCAGCTTCTCTCCTGAACAGGCCTTTTGTGGGGGTTTTCAGTCTGTAAAAACACCTATGTGTGCATGAACACACAGACTTACATAGAGGTGCTTAAAGAGTCATTTCTAAATTAAAATACCTACGTGCTCTGCACATCAATATTGCACAGAGTAATCACTTACCTCCTCTTTTTCTGTCCCCCACCATGACTGCATTGCAATGTCTCCATAAGGTATTGCAGTATAGTAAACCTGATTAGTACTCTGGTGGCTTACATGTTGTTGTAAAGACAGGCAGCCTATGGTTGTAGGATTCTAAGTTTAATTTTTGCTGGTGCCTGTTTTTCTCCCTGGCCACAGAGTCCCTCACCCCCCTTCATTTGCTGCTGCCTGCCTTTCCCTCTGAGCGTGGAGAAGTTCGGCAGCACTGAGATACAACATGCATTGGTATGCAATACGTTCTAAAATTAAAACATGGCCATTTTTTAGCATTCAGAATGCTCTAGCAAAAATAATGGCACCCAGTTACGGTTTAGAGCTACTTGAAAAAAAAAAAGATTTTATTCTTCAATAGCATGAAGAAAATATACAAAAAGACACTACACTTTCCCTTTATGTCAGCAGTACAGAATTTAAGGGCCCATTCATATATGCATATGTGTTGCAAAGAGTGTGGTAATGCACATTAGCTGTATCAGTTCTGTAAGTCAGCAATCCTGGATGCATAGACTGGCCAGGGGAAAAGGAATTCTTTGCATGGCCCCAACCTCTACCCTAAAATAAGGAAGCAATATGGGGGAATTCTATAAAGCTGCAGAACCACTTTTCTGGCATTAATCCCTTCTGTTAATGTGTTTTGCCAAATGCATGAAGCATCTGCAACACTTTTGGTTATGACAGCCACTCCTGCGCCAAATTCAGGTAGTTCTAAAATGCACAACTTTTATATTGTGACACAAAGAATGTGCCAAATTAAAATATAGACAATTTGAGGTTGATTTACTAAAACTGGAGAGTGCACAATCTGGTGCAGCTCTGCTTAGAAACCAATCAGCTTCCAGGTTTTTTGTCGAAGCTGAAAGTGTCTCTAAACCCATCAACTATCACAAAAAACGAATAATAAATTGTGTATCACGTGCTGTACGTGCACTAAGTCACTATGAAATTTTCTGTAGTCTGCGAAAAAACCTGGTTGATCCTGTTGCTCTCTATCTCCACCTTCTGTTCATGTCCATACGCCAGCTAGGAATTTTGCAGCGGTGGTGGCAGCTCTGCACATGCTCAGGTTTCGATGAGTTTCTATGCTGAACATTTCCTCCCTATCACATCTGAGCAGCCCATGTGACTATAGAGTCACACTTGTGGGCGTATACACAGTGGTAAATGACAGCCCACTCCCTCCCACCTCCTGTATGCCCACTAAGCAGCTAAAAACAATAGAGGTGAGATATTACATGTAGATTAATGGAGGCTTCAGCTCCCTCTTATTCTAAGACGCAGGCTAGAGGGGCATGACACAGCCCGTGACTAGCAGAAATCTGCCCACACCATGTTAGTGCCAAAAAATAATAAAGATTTGATTTCAAATATATATTTGTATGACAATTTAAAACAGCCTATTGATACTCATTATTTATTTTTATCCTGTATTCCAAAGGCTGTTTTTTATTTTGAATATGTGACCAGCAGCAAAGGACTGTAAGATCCTCCTGCATATGTTTCCCTGCAAACAGACTGGGAAAGAGCTGAGCATTCACTATATCTGGTCTCCCGCGGTACACAGAACATGGAAATGTTTTTATTTTTGTAAATATAAACTGCTAAATACCTTTTCTCTTCAGCAGTATATAGCAGTCTTGTGACTTCTATCATTGTCTGGTTAAAGCTTGTAGGAGGAGTTTTCATTCTGCTCTGACTGTCCTATTAGGCTGCAGGCCCCCTAACCCTCTGTCTGGAGAGGGCTAATTGGCCCTGTGCTGATCACATGAAGCCTGCCAAGAAAAACAAAACTCTCTAGCAATATACGCCAAGCTGAGCATGTGCAGAGTGACTCCAAAGGCTCTGTCTTCTCAGGAAATAGATTGGGGACAGTGAAACAAGGGGAGGATCAGAGGAGACAGGATCAAACAGCCTTTTTACACAATGTTGAGGATTAACCCCTTAGGTTCCACAGTGAGTATAAGCAGTGACGGCTGGCAAAATTTTAGGATGGGGGGCGCCCTTCCTTTTTGACCCCTCCCACTTCTCATAAGCCCCACCCCAGTATATAGAGTCACCAGATAGCAGTATACAGAGCCCTAGATAGCAGTATACAGAGTCACCACATAGCAGTATACAGAGTCACCATATAGCAGTATACATAGCACCAGAGAGGGGTATACAGAATCACTATATAGCAGTATACAGAGCCCCAGATAGCAGTATACAGAGTCCCAGATAGGGTATACAGTCACCAGATAGGGTATACAGAGCCTCAGCTAGGGTATACAGGGTCCCAGATAGGGTATACAGAGCCCCAGATAGGGTATACAGGGTCCCAGATAGGGTATATAGTCACCAGATAGGGTATACAGGGTCCCAGATAGGGTATACAGAGCCCCAGATAGGGTATACAGGCTCCCAAATAGGGTATACAGTCACCAGATAGGGTATACAGGGTCCCAGATAGGGTATACAGTCACCAGATAGAGGTATGCAGGGTCACAGATAGGGTATAGAGAGCCCCAGATAGGGTATACAGGGTCCCAGATAGGGTATACAGTCACCAGATAGGAGTATACAGGGTCCCAGATAGGGTATAGAGAGACCGAGATAGGGTATACAGGGTCCCAGATAGGGTATACAGTTACCAGATAGGGGTATACAGGGTCCCAAATAGGGTATACAGGGTTCCAGATAGGGGTATACAGGGTCCCAGATAGGGGTATACAGGGTCCCAGATAGGGGTATACAGGGTCCCAGATAGGGTATAGAGAGCCCCAGATAGGGTATACAGAGCCCCAAATAGGGTATACAGTCAGCAGATAGGGGTATAGAGAGCCCCAGATAGGGTATACGGAGCCCCAGATAAGGTATACAGAGTCCCAGATAGGGTATGCAGTCACCAGATAGGAGTATACAGGGTCCCAGATAGGGTATACAGAGCCCCAGATAGGGTATACAGGGTCCCAGATAGGGTATACAGAGCTCCAGATAGGGTATACAAAGTCCCAGATAGGGTATACAGAGCCCCAGATAGTGTATACAGTCACCAGATAGGGGTATATACGGTCCTAGATAGGGTATACAGAGCCCCAGTTAGGGTATACAGGGTCCCAGATAGGGAACACAGTCACCAGATAGGGGTATACAGGGTCCCAGATAGCGTATACAGTCACCAGATAAGGGTATACAGGGTCCCAGATAGGGTATACAGACCCCAGATAAGGTATACAGGGTCCCAGATAGGGGTATACAGGGTCCCAGATAGGGGTATACAGGGTCCCAGATAGGGTATACAGGGTCCCAGATAGGGTATACAGAGCCCCAGATAGGGTATACAGAGCCCCAAAAAGGGTATACAGTCAGCAGATAGGGGTATGGAGAGCCCCAGATAGGGTATACGGAGCCCCAGATAAGGTATACAGGGTCCCAGATAGGGTATGCAGTCACCAGATAGGAGTATACAGGGTCCCAGATAGGGTATACAGAGCCCCAAATAGGGTATACAGGGTCCCAGATAGGGTATACAGAGCTCCAGATAGGGTATACAAAGCCCCAGATAGGGTATACAGTCACCAGATAGGGGTATATACGGTCCCAGATAGGGTATACAGAGCCCCAGTTAGGGTATACAGGGTCCCAGATAGGGAATACAGTCACCAGATAGGGGTATACAGGGTCCCAGATAACGTATACAGTCACCAGATAAGGGTATACAGGGTCCCAGATAGGGTATAGAGAGCCCCAGATAGGGTATACAGAGCCCCAGATAAGGTATACAGGGTCCCAGATAGGGTATACAGTCACCAGATAGGAGTATACGGGGTCCCAGATAGGGTATAGAGAGCCTCAGATAGGGTACAGAGTGCCCCAGATAGGGGTATACAGGGTCCCAGATAGGGTATACAGCCACCAGATAGGGGTACACAGGGTCCCAGAAAGGATATAGAGAGCCCCAGATAGGGTATACAGAGCCCCAGATAGGGAATACAGGGTTCCAGGTGAGGTATACAGGGTCCCAGATAGGGTATACAGAGCCCCAGATAAGGTATACAGGGTCCCAGATAGGGTATACAGTCACCAGCTAGGGGTATACAGGGTCCCAGATAGGGTGTACAGGGTCCCAGATAGGGTGTACAGGGTCCCAGATAGGGTGTACAGGGTCCCAGATAGGGTATAGAGGGTCCCAGATAGGGTATACAGAGCCTCGGATAGCGTATACAGGGTCCCAGATAGGGTATACAGGGTCCCAGATAGGGTATACAGAGCCCCAGATAGGGTATACAGGGTCCCAGATAGGGTATACAGTCACTAGATAGGGGTATACAGGGTCCCAAATAGGGTATACAGGGTCCCAGATAGGGGTATACAGGGTCCCAGATAGGGGTATACAGGGTCCCAGATAGGGTATACAGAACCCCAGATAGGGTATACAGTCAGCAGATAGGGGTATAGAGAGCCCCAGATAGGGTATACAGAGCCCCAGATATGGTATACAGGGTCCCAGATAGGGTATACAGAGCCCCAGATAGGGTATACAGGGTCCCAGATATGGTATACAGGGTCCCAGACAGGGGTATACAGGGTCCCGGATTGGGTATAGAGAGCCCCAGATAGGGTATAAAGAGCCCCAGATAAGGTATACAGGGTCCCAGATAGGGTATACAGAGCCCTAGATAGGGTATACAGGGTCCCAGATAGGGGTATAAAGGGTCCCAGATAGGGGTATACAGTCACCAGATAGGGTATACAGAGCCCCAGATAGGGCATACAGGGTCCCAGATAGGGTATACAATCACCAGATAGGGGTATACAGGGTCCCAGATAAGGTATACAGGGTCCCAGATAGGGTATACAGTTACCAGATAGGGGTATACAGGGTCCCAGATAGGGTATAGAGAGCCTCAGATAGGGTATAGAGTGCCCCAGATAGGGGTATACAGGGTCCCAGATAGGGTATACAGCCACCAGATAGGGGTACACCGGGTCCCAGAAAGGATATAGAGAGCCCCAGATAGGGCATACAGGGTCCCAGATAGGGTATACAATCACCAGATAGGGGTATACAGGGTCCCAGATAAGGTATACAGGGTCCCAGATAGGGTATACAGTTACCAGATAGGGGTATACAGGGTCCCAGATAGGGGTATACAGGGTCCCAGATAGGGGTGTACAGGGTCCCAGATAGGGTATACAGGGTCCCAGATAGGGTATACAGAGCCCCAGATAGGGAATACAGGGTTCCAGGTGAGGTATACAGGGTCCCAGATAGGGTATACAGAGCCCCAGATAAGGTATACAGGGTCCCAGATAGGGTATACAGTCACCAGATAGGAGTATACAGGGTCCCAGATAGGGTATAGAGAGCCTCAGATAGGGTATAGAGTGCCCCAGATAGGGGTATACAGGGTCCCAGATAGGGTATAAAGCCACCAGATAGGGGTACACAGGGTCCCAGAAAGCATATAGAGAGCCCCAGATAGGGTATACAGAGCCCCAGATAGGGTATACAGGGTTCCAGGTGAGGTATACAGGGTCCCAGATAGGGTATACAGAGCCCCAGATAAGGTATACAGGGACCCAGATAGGGTATACAGTCACCAGATAGGGGTATACAGGGTCCCAGATAGGGGTGTACAGGGTCCCAGATAGGGTATACAGGGTCCCAGATAGGGTATACAGAGCCTCGGATAGCGTATACAGGGTCCCAGATAGGGTATACAGGGTCCCAGATAGGGTATACAGAGCCCCAGATAGGGTATACAGGGTCCCAGATAGGGTATACAGTCACTAGATAGGGGTATACAGGGTCCCAAATAGGGTATACAGGGTCCCAGATAGGGGTATACAGGGTCCCAGATAGGGGTATACAGGGTCCCAGATAGGGTATACAGGGTCCCAGATAGGGTATACAGAGCCCCAGATAGGGTATACAGTCAGCAGATAGGGGTATAGAGAGCCCCAGATAGGGTATACAGAGCCCCAGATATGGTATACAGGGTCCCAGATAGGGTATACAGAGCCCCAGATAGGGTATACAGGGTCCCAGATATGGTATACAGAGCCCCAGATAGGGTATACAGGGTCCCAGATAGGGTATACAGTCACTAGATAGGGGTATACAGGGTCCCAAATAGGGTATACAGGGTCCCAGATAGGGGTATACAGGGTCCCAGATAGGGGTATACAGGGTCCCAGATAGGGTATACAGGGTCCCAGATAGGGTCATATGGGGATAGACCCTGGGACATAT
>BLSH010289921.1:960358-998739 GCA_018402905.1 Glandirana rugosa | reverse complement strand
GTATACCGAGCCCTAGATAGGGTATACAGGGTCCCAGAGAGGGTATACAGAGCCCCAGATAGGGTATACAGTCAGCAGATAGGGGTATAGAGAGCCCCAGATAGGGTATACAGAGCCCCAGATATGGTATACAGGGTCCCAGATAGGGTATACAGAGCCCCAGATAGGGTATAAAGGGTCCCAGATATGGTATACAGGGTCCCAGACAGGGGTATACAGGGTCCCGGATAGGGTATAGAGAGCCCCAGATAGGGTATAAAGAGCCCCAGATAAGGTATACAGGGTCCCAGATAGGGTATACAGAACCCTAGATAGGGTATACAGGGTCCCAGATAGGGGTATAAAGGGTCCCAGATAGGGGTATACAGTCACCAGATAGGGTATACAGAGCCCCAGATAGGGCATACAGGGTCCCAGATAGGGTATACAATCACCAGATAGGGGTATACAGGGTCCCAGATAGGGTATACAGTTACCAGATAGGGCATACAGAGCCCCAGATAGGGCATACAGGGTCCCAGATAGGGTATACAATCACCAGATAGGGGTATACAGGGTCCCAGATAAGGTATACAGGGTCCCAGATAGGGTATACAGTTACCAGATAGGGGTATACAGGGTCCCAGATAGGGTATACAGGGTCCCAGATAGGGGTATACAGGGTCCCAGATAGGGGTGTACAGGGTCCCAGATAGGGTATACAGGGTCCCAGATAGGGTATACATAGCCTCAGATAGGGTATACAGAGCCCCAGATAGGTTATACAGGGTCCCAGATAGGATATGCAGGGTCCCAGATAGGGTATACAGCACCCCAGATAGGGTATACATTTACCAGATAGGGGTATACAGGGTCCCAGATAGGGTATACAGGGTCCCAGATAGGGTATACAGTCACCAGATAGGGGTATACAGGGTCCCAGATAGGGGTATACAGGGTCCCAGATAGGGTATACAGGGTCCCAGATAGGGGTATACAGGGTCCCAGATAGGGGTATACAGGGCCCCAGATAGGGTATACAGAGCCCCAGATTGGCTATACAGGGCCTCAGATAGGGTATACAGAGCCCCAGATAGGATATTCAGGGTCCTAGATAGGGTATACAGGGTCCCAGATAAGGTATACTGGGTCCCAGATAGGGTATACCGAGCCCTAGATAGGGTATACAGGGTCCCAGAGAGGGTATACAGAGCCCCAGATAGGGTATACAGTCAGCAGATATGGGTATAGAGAGCCCCAGATATGGTATACAGAGCCCCAGATAAGGTATACAGGGTCCCAGATAGGGTATACAGTCACCAGATAGGAGTATACAAGGTCCCAGATAGGGTATACAGAGCCCCAGATAGGCTATACAGTCAGCAGATAGGGTATAGAGAGCCACAGGTAGGGTATACAAAGCCCCAGATAAGGTACATAGGGTCCCAGATAGGGTATACAGTCACCAGATAGGAGTATACAGAGTCCCAGATAGGGTATACAGGGTCCCAGATAGAGTATACAGGGTCCCAGATAGGGTATACAGGGTCCCAGATAGGGTTATACAGGATCACAGATAGGGTATAGAGAGCCCCAGATAGGGTATACAGAGCCCCTTATAGGGTATACAGTCACCAGATAGCGGTATACAGGGTCCCAGATAGGGTATACAGGGTCCCATATAGGGGTATACAGGGTCCCAGACAGGGGTGTACAGGGTCCCAGATAGGGTATACAGAGCCCCAGATAGGGTATACAGGGTCCCAGATAGGATATACAGGGTCCCAGATAGGGTATACAGAGCCCCAGATAGGGTATACAGTCACCAGATAGGGTATACAGTCACCAGATAGGGGTATACAGGGTCCCAGATAGGATATACAGAGCCCCAGATAGGGTATACAGGGGGTCCCAGATAGGGTATACAGAGCCCCAGATATACAGTCAGGAGATAGGGGTGTGCGGTGCCCCCCCCCACCCGAAGTCGGGACAAGTCCCGCACTTACCCTATCTAATAGGCAGGCAGGAGTGTGCAGAGATCGGCATGCTGCCAGCGGCTGTTGTATGCAGAGGCAGCGCTTGCAGTGAGCGTGCTGAAGCCTGGAGACTGGAGTGCGGCTTGTCTCTTCAGTCTCCATGGCCGGAAGTGACGCCAAGGCTTCTCTGAGATCAATCACCGCCATCTATTGGACGGCGGTGATTGATGGACACTACCAGAAGCCAATAAGCGGCTTGAGGCGCAGAGCAAAGTGCTTCAAGGCAGGATTAAACCCGGCCATTGAAGCGTGACGCCTGCAATCATGTGATTTCAACAACATCACGCTTCCCATAGTGCACTGTGTCTGGCGCCCGAACACAGTGCACTGATAATTTAAACTAACTTTTTTTTTTAGGGGGGGCGGCACCCAGGCGCCCCCTATGGGCGGGCCGCCACTGAGTATAACAAGCATGTTTTACTACATATACAGTACAGGCTGATTTTACTATTGTGGGTTTAGTACCGCTTTAATAAAATAATTACAGTGCTATCGTCCATATACAGAAATAGAAGGGACAATGTAAATTAAACAGTGTGTGTTTAGTATCACTATAATTATACAAGCTGAAGTTAGAAGCCGATTGGCTACCATACACACTTCACCAGATTTTGCACTCTCCAGTATTAGTAAATCAACCCCACAGTTTCTTACGAAAGTGGAGCGAATTAAAGCGGAGTTCCGCCCAAAACTGGAAGCTCAGCTTATCTGCTCCCCTACCCCCACCCTCTGGTGCCACATTTGGCACCTTTCTGGGGGGGGCAGAAACCTGTCAAAAACAGGTACCCGTTCCGTTCCCACTTCTGTGTAAGGGCGCCGTAGTGACTTACGCCACTTGCGGTCTCTCTTCCTTCCCCCCACTGCCTTCCTGGAGACACGCACAGGTCCCAGAAGACAACGGGAACATTCAGAAAGAGCAGCGTGACTTGCGCATGTGCAGTAGGAAATCGGCGGTGAAGCCGCAAGGTTTAACGTCCTGTTTCCCTTAGTAAGGATGCCGGCACCTACACCCGGAGCCAGTGGGCAGGTCGGCATCAGGTGCTGACATCCCGGGCTCCCTGGACAGGTAAGTGTCCTTATATTAAAAGTCAGCAGCTACTGAATTTTTTTAATACAGGCTAGAAATCCACTTTGGGACCAACTCTCTTTTGACACATAGAGAGTGACCCTGGCACAGACAGATTTTGCAAAAGTCTCTCAGGTGCGTCCTAAAAGTGATGGAGTGTGCAACAAATTCAAGTACAAGTTCTAGACAGGTACATGAATTTGGCGCATGCTGCACCACTTTTAGAGCACGCACATGAGACTTTCGCAAAATCTGTCTGCACCAATCTTTATGAATTCTAGGGAATGTTTTTTTTTTAATTTTTTTATTTTGTTTGTGTGGGAAGGACAATTTGCCATTAGCTCCTGTTTTAAGAAGTCCACCTCATCAAAACCTGTCTGATTATACTTTTTAAAATTTCTAAAGATCACTTACTGTATGCTTATGTTAGAACATAATGACGTTTTACTGAAGCTATAAATATATTGAAGAACTCCAAGAAGGTGTAATCTACAGCGCCTACAGGGCCAAGTATTTTACACTTCTCTGTGCCATCCTTTGCCAGATATCCCACTGTGACTACCCAGCTGTCTGCACCGCTAGCTTTCATGCAGCTTTCAAGCCAGGGAATAGTTGGATTTGCTGTAGTCAGCCCCATATGGTCCCACACTGTAATTCAAACAATACACCAGGGCTGTAAGCTGTGTTCTATGGTAGGAATACTGCTAATCGTGTTTTTTTTTTTTTAAGAGCAATATATCCTGTGAAGTATACCACAGAGATGAAAAGAACTTCCAATATGCTGTAGATTATGCTTTCATGAGGTTCCATTTTATAAATATCATTTTCATTTCTTCTCTGCCTTTTTCATTAAGAAGCATTATATAAACCTACATGTGAATGGGTCATAGTGCTTATTATCAGAAGGCCTGAGCTGTACTTTTCAGTAAAGGTAAAGGTAAAATAACAGGTTCTTTATATTGAAGAATTTTCCAGATCTGTCAGTCTACCCAGCACAATATCACTAGGGAATTGCAAGGAAAAAGAAAACTTGACCTTCCTTCACCTCTAAGGATGAAGGAAGAGAATGTAAAAATAAATCTCAGATCTGCCTGAGCGTGTCCTGCTCCATCTTTATAGAGGAAACCTTGTTGCTGTAATCCCTGGAGGCAGCCAGCATCACATAGTGCTGGCGGTGCAGACAGACAGACAGAACCTGAAGACCTTCAGAAGGTAAAGTTTCTTTCTATGTGATGGAAAAAATCTGACCAGATGAGGTGTGTAACTAGACACTGCTCTTATCAAAACTTACTTTGACCCTTGTCTTTCATCCCAGATTAGTAGGGTTAAAAGGCCAGCTAATGCTCTCCTTGATTATTAAATATAATTGATTTTGACAGTAACTAAGTTATTTCAACAGACAAAGCACATATTTAGTTAACTCTAGTACTGAGAGTTTTTAAACCATAGTCATACCATATATTTCCTACAGTAACAGCAATCCAAAAGCGATTGAGTTGGCACTCTGGAAATTCTTCCAATTATTTTATTGAATGTAGACCATGCACATACAGTAATACAGCATACGCGTTTAGGCAGTTACGCCTTGTTCACCTTGTTCAGAGAGTTTTTAAACCATAGTCATACCATATATTTCCTACACCCTTATACGGTATATAATAATAAAAAAAAAGGAACCTTTATACATTAAAGTGATTCCAAAGGTAAAATAAAAAAAATATCAAACATGTTATACTTACATGCTCTGTGCAATGGTTTTGCACAGAGCAGCCCCAATCCTCCTCTTCTCAGGTCCCCTGCCAACGTTCATCACTCCTCTCCCTCTGCTGAGTGCCCCCATAGCAAGCCACTTGCCACCAGGATGTGGCGTCACAAGGGGTGGGGCCTCCAGATGATGTCAACGGATGGCCCCGCCCCATGCCAATATAAGGCACAACACACAGTGGAGAGGGCATTCGTGAAGGAGATCGTCATGTCAACATGGGATGAAGAACAGAGGAAGAACAGAGGGAAGAGAAGACCGGCAAAAGAGCAGAAGACGCTGCAGAGAGGGAAAGAAAGAAGACCCCTCAGAAGATAGAAGACCCCGCAAAAGAGCAGAAGAAAGAAGAGCAGGAGAGGAGAGAAGACGCCGGAGCTGATTTAATAAAAGATTTTAAAAACCTGTTTAGTGTGGTTTTTATTTTACACGTGAATGGGTAGGGGTACAATGTACCCCATACGCATTCACATAGGGTGGGGGGCCGGGATCTAAGATCCAATAAGTCCCCGCCCGCAGACCCCAACAACCACCGGCAAGGGTTGTTGGGAAGAGGCCCTTGTCCTCATCAACATGGGGACAAGGTGCTTTGGGGTGGGGTGGGCCCCCCCTGCCCCAAAACACCCATACTCTCCATGTTGAGGGCGTGCAGCCTGGTATGGTCCAGGAGGGGGGCACTCACTTGTCCCCACCCCCTTTCCTGGCCTGCCGGGCTGCGTGCTCGGATCAGGGTCTGGTATGGATTTTGGGGGGAACCCCACGCCATTTTTTTTTTAAATTTGCCGTGGGGTTCCCCTTAAAAACCCTTACAGACCAAAGGGTCTGGTATGCCCCTGGGGGGGGACCCCATGCTGTTTTTTTTTTTATTTGGCGTGCAGTTCCCCTTCAAGATCCCCAGAGCATAAGTTGCATGACAAAGTCGGATCAGTGAAGACAATGATCCAACTTTGATCTGACTTCAATGCCTTTCAATGGGCTAAAGTGGATCAAAGTCGGACAAAAGTAGTACAGGAACCTTTTTCAAAGTCATTCCGACTTTGAAAAACACAAGTCGGACCAGTTAAGACGGCTCTCATAGGGAATCATTGTTTTTGTGACGTAATGCAACTTGTGCTCCTAATGTCGGTCCGTGAATCGGACTAGTGTGAACCCAGCCTTAAAGTGATTGTAAAGTCTTGTTATAACAAACATGTTATACTTACCTCCTCTGTGCAGTTGTTGCACAGAGCAGCCCGGATCCTCCTCTTCTCGGGTTCCTCTTTGCTGCTCTTGGCTCCTCCCTCCTTCGAGTGCCCCCTCAGCCAGCAGCTTTCTATGGGGGCACCCGAGCCGAGTCAGAGCTCCGTGTATCCATTCAGACATGGTGCCCCGTCCCGCCCCCTCTCTTCCGATTGGCTGACTGACTTTGATTGACAGCCGTGGGAGCCATTGGCGCTGCTGCTGTGTCTCAGCCAATCAGGAGCAGTGTCCTGGATGGCTTAGACACTTGTGGACATCCCTGGAGAGAGAAGGGGCTCAGGTAAGTAATTAGGTGGGTGCTGGGGAGGCTGCTACACACAGGTTTTTTATCTTAATGCATAGAATGCATTAAAATAAAAAAAAAACCTTCTGCCTTTACAACCCCTTTAACATTCATCTAGTGCCCTATATGTTATATATGTCAATGCTTTTTGGATATGAGCACAGGTATTTTTTAGATCTATCACCAGCTACAGCAGACAGACATGCTTTGTAAAATATTTTGGAATAAGGCTCAATATCATATAAATATATGTAATTACTGTGTCAACAAATATTCACAGAGACCATGGAAGCCATCAAAGAAACAAAGGCAGAGCAAATGCTCAAAGTGACCAGTAAAGCCCCATACACACGATCAGAATATCGTACAAAAAATACCGCTTTCGACGCGATCGTACCATAATCTGATCATTAGTACACAGCTTTCGTCTGAAATTTTCTGAAGGGACAGACACGAAAATGTTTCTCGTATGATACCAGATTGTACGATTTTTGTTAAATCTGGACAGTTTTCGCCTGAAAATACAATACAAATACATTACATCACTTCTGAATTTTTGTTCTGTGTTAAGAGAATTTTCGCACTTTAGTAATTTATTTGTTTTAAATATGGAGACTAGTATGCAAAAAAAAAAATGGACGCTCATTCGTCCGATAATCTCATCGTGTGTACTAGGCTTTAGAATCCATTTTCATTTTCGCTGAGCAAATAAAGTTGAGCTTTCAGCAACTCAGTACAAGTCCACATGGATAAATTCCTGATATTTCACAATATACTTCAGATTTTATTTCTTTTTCTTAAGTGCCATTATCTTTTATCATTGAAAAGCAGACCTTGATTTTCAATTAAGTGACTTTGCCTAGGCTGAGATGAATAGACAGGAGGAACAGTTTTCTCCCCAGAGATCTTATTGCAGCATTGTAACTTTGGCTGTTTTATGTTAGAAATGTACATGCAAAGCCAGAAACTGCAAAGGCACCAGTGCTGCGACCCCAAAAGTCGTGTGACTTGCTTGCGATTTTTGTGATTTAACATTGCAGTCTATGGCACTCAAGTTGCACCAAAGGCACAGAAAAGTAGTGCAGGAGCATTTTTTTTTTTTTTTTGGTGACTTGAGTCGCATTAATCAAGACAGAACTCATTGAAATGAATGAGTTTTGACTTGGCATGTGACATAGGGGTTTATTTACTAGGGCAAATCCACTTTGCTCCACAAGTGCACTGCTAGTGCTCCACAAGTGCATTCGGAAGTACAGTCACTGTAGATCCGAGGCGGACATGCAAGGAAAATAAAAAACAGCATTTTTGCTTGTACATGATTGGATGATAAAATCAGCAGAGCTTCCCCTCATTTCAGATCTTCCCCTCAAATCTACAGCGACTGCACTTCCACGTGCACTTGTGGAGCACTAGCAGTGCACTTGTGGAGCAAAGTGGATTTGCCTTTAGTAAATAAAGGCCCTGTGTGTCGCAAGTCACAGCAGTGTAAGCCAGGGCTTAGGCAAGGTTCACACTCATGCGGCTGTGGGAATACATGTAAGGCTGGGATCACACTAGTCCGATTCTCGGACCGACATGAGGAGCACAAGTCGCATTACGTCACAAAAACGATGATTCCCTATGAGAGCCGTCTTAACTGCTCCGATTTGTGTTTTTCAAAGTCGGACCGACTTTGAAAAAGGTTCCTGTACTACTTTTGTCCGACTTTGATCCTACTTCAGCCCATTGAAAGGCATTGAAGTCGGATCAAAGTCGTATCAGTGTCTTCACTGATCTGACTTTGGCATGCGACTTGTGCTCTGGGGATCATGAAGGGGAACTCCACGCCAAATTTAAAAAAACTGGCATGCGGTCCCCCTCCAGGAGCATACCAGGCCCTTTGGTCTGGTATGGATTTTAAGGGGAACCCCCACGCCAAAAAACAGCGTGGGGTCCCCCCCACAATCCATACCAGACGCTTATCCGAGCACGCAGCCTGGGAGGCCAGGAAAGGGGTGGGGACAAGAGAGTGCCCCTCCCCCCTTCCTGGACCATACCAGGCCGGTGGTTGTCGGGGTCTGCAGGCGGGGACTTATCGGAATCTGGAAGCCCCGTTTAACAAGGGGGCCCCCAGATGCCGGCCCCCCACCCTATGTAAATGAGTATGGGGTGGTACCCCTACCCATTTACCTGGAAAGAAATATGTACACAAAAAACCACAGCTCCGCCCCCATGCTGTGACATCATATGGGGCAGGGCCTCCGGGTGATGTCATCTGGTGGCCATGCCCCATGCCAATATAATGCACAGCACACAGCGGAGAGGGCATACGTGAAGGAGATCGCGTCGTGTCAACATGGGAAGAAGAACAGAAGGAAGGGGACAGTGGAGAAGACCGGCAAAAGAGCAGAAGACGCCGCAGAGAAGGAGAAGAAAGAAGACCCCTCAGAAGATGGAAGACCCCGCAAAAGAGCCGAAGAAAGAAGAGCCAGAGAGGGGAGAAGACCGCCGGAGCAGATTTAATAAAATATTTTAAAAAGCTGTGTGGTGTTTTTTTTGTACATATTTCTTTCCAGGTAAATGGGTAGGGGTACGGTGTACCCCATACTCATTTACATAGGGTGAAGGGCCGGCATCTGGGGGCCCCCTTGTCAAAGGGGCTTCCAGATTTCGATAAGTCCCCGCCTGCAGACCCCGACAACCAACGGCCAGGGTTGTCGGGAAGAGGCCCTTGTCCTCATAAACATGGGGACAAGGTGCTTTGGGGTGGGGGCGCAGAGCCCCCCCTGCCCCAAAGCACCCATACTCCCCATGTTGAGGGCACGCGGCCTGGTATGGTTGGGGGGGGGGGCGCTCGCTCGTCCCCACCCCCTTTCCTGGCCTTCCCGGCTGCGTGCTCGGATAAGGGTCTGGTATGGATTTTGGGGGAACCCCACGCTGTTTTTTGGCGTGGGGGTTCCCTTAAAACCCACACCAGACCAAAGGGCCTGGTATGCTCCTGGAGGGGGACTCCATGCCAGTTTTTTTTAAATTTTGCGTGGAGTTCCCCTTCATGATCCCCAGAGCACAAGGTGCCTGGCATTGTCGGGATCAAAGTCGGATCCCTGTTCACAGACTAACGGTCCGACTTTGACCCTATGTAGGACCGTAAATCGCACAGCAAAGTAGGATCAAAGTCGGACCGTTTTTTGTCGGATAGTGTGAACCCAGCCTTAATCCATTTACAGAAGTTCCCGCACCAGCAGGAAAAAGCTCTGCTCTGTAGCAGATGCGCAGGGCTGCCATTAATTCTTAATGGCACCCACACACAAAATGCCTGTGCAGCTCAGTTTACATGCCACAGAAGACTGCAAGATTGCGAGTTGCGAGAATAAAGTTGCGAGCAGGCACGCTATTTATTGTAGTACCTTCTGCAGTAAAATTCAACTTCTCGCCTGCAGGCAACTATTTGTAAAATGCGTTCAGTTCTGCTTTGAATATGTTTTGGGAACGTTTTTTTGGCTTAACCACCTGCACACTGGGCACTTAAACCCCCTTCCTAACCAGCCCATTTTTCAGCTTGCAGTGCTCTCACATTTTGAATGACAATTTTGGAAATGAATCACCACTGAGTTTATTTTTTGCGCTTTAACCAGTTCCCTACCGAGCCATTGTAAAATGACGTCGGCAGGGACTGGTCGTCGATCCGGGCGGACGTCATATGACGTTCGCCGCTTCTCGCCGCTACTGCGGGCCCCCAGGGGCCTGCAGAGCGGCGATCACGGATCGCTCGTCTGCCGGGGGGGGGGGGCAAAATTGGCTCTTTACCGTGTGACCTGCTGTGTCCAATCACAGCCAGTCACTGACGCTCCTCTCGTGCACGCCCCGGGGGCGCGCAGAGCGGCGATCGGAGCCTGAGGCTTGTCCCTCGGACAAAGCCCAGTTCCGATCCGTGTAAAGAGCCAATAGATTTGGCTCTTTACCACGTGACTGGCTGTGTCAATCACAGCCGGTCATGTGATGTAAACAAACCGCGGTAACGAGCTGTTACCGCGGTTCTCCCTGTCATACACCGATCGTGTGTGACAGGGAGATTGCGGTAACAGCTCGTTACCGCCTACTGTACACCAAGCACACTGATCACACCCCCCTAATAAAGAGGACCCATTCACCACCCCATCAAAGAACCTGTCACAGTCCATCAGAGTACCTGTCACCTGCCCATCAAAGTACCTGAGTACCTGTCACCTGTCCATGAAAGTACCCGAGTACCTGTCACCTGTCCATCAAAGTACCCGAGTACCTGTCACCTGTCCATCAAAGTACCCAAGTACCTGTCAACTGCCCATCAAAGTACCCGAGTACCTGCCCATCAAAGTACCCGAGTACTTGTCACCTGTCCATCAGAGTACCCGAGTATCTGTCACCTGCCCATCAAAGTACCTGAGTACTTGTCACCTGTCCATCAGAGTACCCGAGTACCTGTCACCTGTCCATCAGAGTTCCCGAGTACCTGTCACCTGTCCGTCAGAGTACCAGAGTACCTGTCACCTGCCCATCAGAGTATCCGAGTACCTGTCACCAGCCCATCAGCGTACCCGAGTACTTGTCACCAGCCCATCAGAGTACCTGAGTACCTGTCACCTGCCCACCTGAGTACCTGTCACTTGCCCACCTGAGTACCCAAGTACCTGTTACCTGCCCACCAGAGTACCCGAGTACCTGTCACCAGCCCATCAGAGTACCCGAGTACCTGTCACCTGCCTTTCAGATTACACGAGTACCTGTCACCAACCCATCTGAGTAACCGAGTACCTATCTGCAGCCCATCAGAGTACCCAAGTACCTTTTACCAATCCATCAGATTACCCGAGTACCTGTCTCCAGCCCATCAAAGTACCCAAGTACCTATCTGCAGCCCATCAGAATACCTGAGTACCTATCTGCAGCCCATTAGAGTACCCGAGTACCTATCTGCAGCCCATGCCTCATAGAATATACCTTGGGTGTTTGCTTTCCAAAATGGGGTCATTTTGGGGTTAATTCCACTGTCCTGGTGCCCCGGGGCCTTCAAAAGTGTGATAGGTATCAATGAAATTTTATGTGTAATTTATGCTCCTAGAACGCCTGACAGGGCTCCCTGCATGTTCGGCCTCTGTATGTGGACAGGGTGTGAAAAAGTCTCACACATGTGGTATCGCCATACTCGGGACGAGTAGCAGAATATATTTTGGGGGGTAATTTTTGCTATGTACATGCTATGTGTTAGAAATAACTTATAAATTGACCACTTTGTGTAAAAATAAAAGCGTTTTCATTTTCTTTCCAAGGTTTTCGAAGACTTGTGGAAAAAAATTAACCATTCAAAAGACTCATAATGCCTCACAGATTATACGTTGGGGTGTTTGCTTTCCAAAATGGGGTCATTTTGTGGGTAATTCCATTTCCACAGAAAAAGGTGCAGGGACTTTTTTTTCCCTGCACTGGAATCGGATCACATGGGTGAGAACACCGATGTGATCCGATTCCTGTATGAAACCACAGTTCGCACTGCAATCTGTGAACTGATCTGAGAGGTGTCATTAACATTGTATTGATAGCGGTTCGCAGAGGCCAGTGGGAACTGCCTGTGGGAGAGATGTTTTCGTGCTGGTTTCCGCATCGCACCAGTGTGAACCTGGGCTCAGTGTATGTTATTTGGTCTTTGTGAAAGTTATAGAGTCCATAGGCTATGGTGCCAATCACTGAAAATTGATCATACCATGTGCTGACGACACATTGAGACACTAACAAGCCAAGAAAGTACAAATATCCCCCAAATTACCCCTTTTTGGAAAGTAGACACCCCAAGGTATTTAGTAAGAGGCATGGTGAGTGTTTTTGAAGTTGTAACTTGGATGAGCACTGATGTGGCATGGATGAGGCATGGATGAGCACTGATGTGGCATGGGTGGGCATGAATGAGGCATGGATGAGCATTAATAAGCCATGGATGGGCATGAATGAGCTATGGATGGGGATGAATGAGCCATGGATGAGCATGAATGAGCCATGGATGGGGATGGATGAGCATGAATGAGCCATGGGTGGGGATGGATGAGCCATGGATGAGCATGAATGAGGATGAATGGGGATGTATGAGCATGAATTGGGATGGATGAGCCATGAATGGAGCACGAATGAGGATGAATGGGCACAGATCAGCAATGTGGGCACTTCAGATCCAGCCCACAAGCGCTGCTCCCCCCTCTCCTCGCACACTGTACCGATCGGCGGGAGGAGAGGGGAGGAGCTGAACCAGACATGCGTCGGATTGTTGACAAGTGATCGCTCTGTCATTGGGCGGAACGATTAAGTGGTAAAGGGCCACTGTCATTAGCCCTTTACTGTGATTTGTGACCTGCGAGGTCTGAAAGACCTGATGGACACGAACATTCCCGGGTGCGCGATTTTGGGAGGAAGTCATTGTACGCCCTCCCAGAATTATCGGACCATGCTGTAGCTGTCATTTATGGCCCGTGATTCCGGGAGGACGTCAATCTCCCTAAAGTGAAAGTAAAAGAAAATCCAAACTGTTGGCTTTTCCCCATAAAAGTAAGAGAGGGAGAATCTTCCAATGGGGACACTAGTTCTGGTGACCTGGGGTCTCCAAGGAATTCCCTTATTTGCAGGGATTTCCTCTCACTTCCTGTTTGGCTATGGGACAGGAAATAAAGCAAAATCTCCACAATGGGACACAGATGGCTAAAATAAACCTTACAGGGGTTATAACCCTCCTTTGTTCTACACAAAGTGGGAAAAAAGTTTTTCCTATAGTTCTACTTTACTGAAAGAGGAACATGGAGGATTAGAAGATGGTACAAAAGCAGACAACCAAATCAAAGGGATTTGGAGGTCTCAATGTAGAAAAAAGATTAGAAAATAAGCAGATTTAGTTTGAAAAAAATGCAGATATTGATGAAAAACATGGTGGCAAAGGCTGCAAGACAGTTGAACATATTTTTTTTTTTCGTGGGGATTTTGAACCTCATTGTGCAGGGGACAGTCATTTCTGCAGGAATGGATTATGGCACACATATGAGATAGGTTTCTGTGTGGTCATCTGCTAAGGTTTTATCATTGCAGAAACAAGTAAATTAAAGCCGTTGGCCAGCTTTTACCAACAGACTAGATATACTATTTGTACTTCATTTTGAGATTAGTCTAATTGTAAACACATGAGCTAAAGACAGTCAGGAGTAGTTAAATGACTTCTCTATAAGCAAAGGGATTACCATTATTCAAACTGTAAATAAATGAACACAATGGAAGGAAAACAGACAATTCATTCGTGCTAACTACTTGCTGTTTGCTTTAAATTAAAAGGGATATTTTGTGGTATAGACATTAGCATGAAAATAAGAAGGATTTAATGGCTTGTTAATCACAGGTCTTTAGATTTAGATGAATGTAGGTGCGTAGCTAGATTGCGAGGATTTTAAAAAAGTTTTCTCTGCTTCTGTGAATAATTTGGCTTTTGACTTGACAGAAAGTAAACAAAAACCTGCGCTCTCTGCTGAAGCTGGCCATAGATTTTGTAGACAACTCAGATGTGCATGTACAATCTGACCTTTTCACAACGTCTACATAGCATTAGTGGCAGTGAACACACTAGTATAGATTGTGCAAATTGTTCTAACGTGCAATCATTTTGTGTGCAGAAACTATTTATATGGGATGTATGCTGACAAATGTATACATGATACAGTAGATCGTCATGACTTAGGCCTCATACACAGGGGCGTTATTAACGCCACGTTTTTGAGCTGTTTTTACAGCTTAAGAACGTCACACCATGTTAAGCTGTAAGAAGAACCCAGGACTCGTGTGTTCCGAAGCTGCAGCTTTAGAACTTGTTTGACGCTGAGCCGGCTTAACGCTAAAAAACGTCGCTTAACGTTGTATACACATGTAGGTGTTTTTCTACCTCTATTCAAAATCAATGGTTCCCTATGGGAGCCCATTGATTTGAATTTAAATCGCACCAGAAGTCAGATCGTTGCTGTGCGACTTGTGTGCAGAGGATCTTGAAGGGGAACTCCCGCACAAATTTAAAAAAAAAAATGCGTGGGGTTTCCCCCAAGAGGTAACAGACCCTTCAATCTGGTATGGATTTTAAGGGCAACCCCCAACCCGAAAAAAACGGCATAGGGTGCCCCCAAAGTCCATACCAGTCCCTTATCCGAGCACGCTGCCTGGCAGGCCAGGAAAGGGGGTGGAGACGAGCGAGCACCCCCCCTCCTGGACCATACCAGACCGCATGCCCTCAACATGGGGAGTATGGGTGCTGATGAGGACAAGAGCCTCTTCCCGACAACCGTGGCCATTGGTTGTCGGGATCTGTGGGCGGGGGCTTATCAGAATCTGGAAGCCCCCTTTAACAAGGGACACCCAGATTCCGGCCCCCCACCCTGTGTGAATGAGTATGGGGTACAATGTACCCCTACCCATTCACCTGAAAAAAAAGTGTCCAAAAAAACGACACTACACAGATTTTTTAAATATTTTATTAAATCAGCTCCGGCTCTTCTTTCTTCTGCTCTTTTGCGGGGTTTCTGTCTTCTGAGGGGTCTTCTGTCTTCTCCTGGGTCTCCTGCCTTCTGCAGGATTTCTGTCTTCTGAGGGGTCTTCTCCTGGGTCTCCTGTCTTCTGCTCTTTTGCCGTTGTCTTCTCCCTCTCTCTTCTGGAGATGTTGACTCGTCGCTCTCTCCCACTCGAATGCCAAGTCCGTACTGCGCGTTGCCTTATATTGGCATGGGGAGAAGGCCCACCCCCTTATGACGTCACAGCCCTGCCCTGGGATGTCACATCATAAGGGGTGGGGCATCGAGATGACATCAGTGGGTGGCCCCGCCCCATGCCAATTTAAAGCAATGCGCAGTGCGGACTTGGCATTCGAGTGGGAGGGAACGACGAGTCCCCCCTCCGCCCCAAAGCACCCATACTCCCCATGTTGAGGGAATGCGGCCTGATATGGTCCAGGGGGTGGGCCACTCGCTAGTCCCCAACCCCTTAGCTGGCCTGCCAGGCTGCGTGCTCGGATAAGGGTCTGGTATGGACTTGGGGGGGATCCTACACTGTTCTTTACCTCCTGGGGGGAACCCCATGCAATTTTTTTTTTAAATTTGTGCGGGAGTTCCCCTTCAAGATTCTTTGCACACAAGTCGCACCAGAAGTCGGATCCGACTTCTGGTGCGACTTCTATTCAAAGCAATGGGCTCCCATAAGGAACCATTGATTTTGAATAGAGGCAGAGAAACGCCGCTGAAAGCTAGCGCGGAAAAATGCGCATTGACGCCAATGCAAAACGCTGATGAAATTGTGTTTTTAACGTGGCTTTTTTCCTGGCGTCGGTACCGACGTTACAGCTCGCTTTGCATAACGCCCGTGTATATGAGGTCTTAGAACTTGCACAGGGCTGAGAACTCTTTCACTCATGTGACAGCATTTGGTGCTCCAATTCACTTTTGATGAGAAAAAACATTTCCCTCTGGGTGATCTATGTATATTGCAAGGATTTTAATAAACTTTGTTGCAGATTCCTACCTTTTGCCATTCTGAAGAAAAAGCTGTTTGTCTGTGTCCATGTAGAAAGTCAATTTAATGGTAGTGATTTTATAATTATTAATCAGCTGCTGCTCTTGCAGGGTTCTAATGAGGAAGGTGGCAGGGTCTGCATCCCTTTAGATGTGACTCTTTTGGCAGTAGCTCACCAAAAATGACATTTTTGTTGTAGGGGATGCTGATGCTGGCAAGGGGTCTTGCAGGTGTCAGACCATTGGAGTTAAGGAAAGTATCTCAGACTTTAGTTATGTTTTAAAGCAGACCTTCCAGTGTGAAGCAAGGTTCACATATAGTACTGTCCTGTCCCCTCCCCCTGCATAAATCACCTGCTGATATTAGGTCCATAACTTACCTGTAAAGAAAAAAGTGATATTTAATACATACCTTACCCCTGTCTTTTACACCGCTGGAGATTGCAGAGCAGCCCAAATATCATGAGAAGACACCCCAGTCCATTGCAAGAGCATCCTTTTGCAACACATGGGCTGCTCCGTATACCTCAGGATCTTGCTGGAAGGACCATGACATCATTGTAAGCTTGGCCCTGCGGGCAGAAGACAGTGTTTAGGTAAGTATAAAATCTTTTTTTGTTTGCAAGTGAGTTTTGGACCTTCTATCAGTAGGCGATTTATTCACAAGGAGGGGTTCCAGACAGTGCATTTTACTGCAAAATATATGTTAATAAACCAGAAGGGTAAAATGCGATATATACAGTATACTGTATAGATGTATATACAGTTGGGAAAATAATTATTTGATCTCCTGCAAATTTTGCAAGTTTGCCCACTTACAAAGAAATGAAGGGTCTATCATTTTTCTTATAGGTGTATTTCAAATGATAAAGTCAAAATATCAAGCAAAATCCAGAAAAAACACAATACAAATGTTATAAATTGAGTTGCAGTTCAGTGAGTAAAATAAGTATTTGGTCCCCATGCAAAACATGACTTAGTACTTGGTGGAAAAACCCTTGTTGGCAAGCACAGAGGTAAGACGTTTCTTGTAGTTGGTTACCAGGTTTTCACTCCATATCAGGAGGGCTTTTGGTCCACTCTTTTTTACAGATCTTTTCTAAATCTTTAAGATTTCTTGGCTGTTACTTGGCAACTTGAAGTTTCAGCTTCCTCCATAAATGTTCTATAGGATTAAGGTCTGGATACTGGCTAGGCCACTCCATATCCTTAATGTGCTTCTTCTTGAGCCTTTGTTACCTTGGCTGTATGTTTTGGGTCATTTTCATGCTGGAAGACCCATCCACGACCTATCTTTAGTGTTCTGGCTGAGGGAAGAAGTTTCTCATCCAAGATTTTGCAATACATGGCCCCGTCTATTGCCCCCTCAATGCAGCAAAGTCGACCTGTACCTTTAACAGAAGAACAGCCCCAAAGCATAATGTTTCCACCTCCATGCTTGGCTGTAGAGATGGTGTTCTTAGGGTCATAGTCAGCATTTTGCTTCTTTTAGACACGGAGAGTTGATTTAATGCCAAAGAGCTCAATTTTGGTCTCATCTGACCACAGCACTTTCTCCCAATCCTTCTCTGAATCATTTAGATGTTCATTGGCAAACTTCAGATGGGCGGCCTGCACATGTACTCCCCTGTAGTTCTGGGCTGATCCTCCACTTTTTTCTCATTATCATCCTTACCCCATGAGGCAAACTCTTGCATGGAGCTTCAGACTGAGGGAAAATGATGGTTATTTCGTATTTCTTCTATTTGCGAGTAATCGCTCCAACAATTGTCTCCTTCTCACCAAGCTTCTTTCTGATGGTCTTGTAGCTCATTCCAGCCTTGTGCAGGTCTACAATCTTGTCCCCGATGTCCTTTGACAGCTCTTTGGTCTTGCCCATGATCGTGAGGTTTGGATGGAAGAGAAAAAATTTGTGGACAGGTGTCTTTTATACACATAACGAGTTGTTGTTAGGAGCACCTTCTTAAGCCTCGTACACACGGGACGACGATCGCACGTCCGACCGTGTTGAATCGTATGTTGGCTGTTGTATGCAGCATACTGACTGCACTACACAATCGTACGTCCGGGGAAAGAACGTTCAGGTGATTGTAATTAGCATCCAGCCATTCCTGACTTCTGAGCATGCGTGTTTTGCACAATACAACTTGTTGTACCGACTGCTCTGTACACACGATACAACGGTCGTATGAGAGCTTGTTGGTACAACCAAGCTTTCTAGTCTGCTCATACAACTCCCTTGTACGACCGTCGTATGTTCGACTGTTCTAATCGCGCATACGAACGATCGATATCGCATACAACGGTCGTGAGTACGACGTGTTGAATGCGATCGTCGTCCCGTGGGTACAAGGCTTTACATTGACAGGACTAATCTGTGTACCACATGAGCACATACTGTAGCCAGTCAGTGGGAGCCATAATTATTGTTGGTTGGTAGGCGATCAAATACTTATTTTGCTCAGTGAACTGCAACTCAGTTTATAACATTTGTATCCTGTGTTTTTTCTGGATTTTTGGTTGATATTTTGTCTCTATCATTTAAAATACACCTATGCTAAAAATTATAGACCCTTCATTTCTTTGTCAGTGGGCAAACTTGCAAAATGTGCAGGGGATCAAATAATTATTTCCCCCACTGTATATACATATATATAGTCATGGCCAAAAATATTGGCACCCCTGCATTTCTGTCAGATAATGCACCACTTCGCCCAGAAAATTGTTGCAATTACAAAAGTTTAGGCATTCTCATGCTTATTTCTTTTGTTTGTATTGACACAAAAAAGTGGAGAAACAAAAGGCCAAATCTGACACATTCCACACAAAACTCCAAAAATAGACTGCACAAAATTTTTGGCACCCCCCAATTTAATATTTGGTAGCACACCCCTTGGAAAAAATAACTGAAATCAATCACTCATGTCTCTCAGATTGGAAGAGTTCCTTTTCCCAACTGCTGTTTTGAGATCTCTCTACAGGTGCTCTATAGGATTTAGATTGGGACTCATTACTGGACAGTTCAGTACTCATTATGGACCTTGCTTTGTGCACTGGTCCAAATCATTTGGTGGAGGGGGGGGTTATGGTGTGGGGTTGTTTTTCAGGGGTTGGGCTTGGCCCCTTAGTTTCAGTGAAGGGAGCTCTTACCAAGACATTTTGGATAATTTCATCATGCTCCAGGCTTTGTGGGAACAGTTTGAGGACGACTTCTTCCTGTTCCAACATGACTGTGCACCAGTGCGAAAAGAAAGGTCCATAAAGACATGGATGACCGAGTTTGGTGTGGAGGAACTTGACTGGCCTGCACAGAATCATGACCTCAACTAGATAGAACACCTTTGGGATTTTATGGGAGTGGAGACTGCGAGCCAAGCCTTCTTGTCCAACATCAGTGCCTGACCTCACAAATGCTCTTCTGGAAGAATGGTCAAACATTCCCATAGACACACTCCTAAACTTTATGGACAGCCTTCCCAGAAGAGTTGAAGCTGTTATAGCTGCAAAGGGTGGGCCAACTCAATATTGAACCCTACAGACTAAGACTGGGATGCCATTAAAGTTCACGGGCGTGTAAAGGCAGGTGTCCCAATACTTTTGAAAATATAGTGTATGTCTATATATATATCTATATAAATGTGTGTATTTTGTTGAATACATTTATTCCCACATAAATATGTATTGTTTTCTATTCCACATTTACAATGACTGAAAAAAGTCTACATTATGTTGCACATATTTAGATTTTCTGGCACTCAGGCACAGGGCATTACTGCATGAAAATGAATGTAAACCCAGCTTGAGCTCATAAAAAAGATTACAGTGAGTCATTAGAGTGCCTGAAATCAAAATTGCAGCACAGACAGTTTAGAGCACCCTGCTGGTCTATCAGTTTAGAATTAACCCTCTCCTGTCTCAAGCTTTAACTAGACATAAGAGTTTATTTAATAAGGAAGTGCAGAGAACAAATATGACTTGCAAAGTGTAGCTGACCACATCAAGCACACTCCATCAATTAGCCTACACAATGATATAACAGCCAGTTTATTTAAAGGTAATCTGTAGTGTACAGTGGGTGCATAGTCAAGCTGTTACGGCAAGTCTAACTCCAGGCAAAACTGTAATGCCTAGTACACATGAGCCAAATCTCGCCTGGTAACGGCTGGTTTAACAGAAACCGGCCGACATTCGGCCTGTGTGTATGGCAGCCTGTCCAACTTTCGTAGAACAGGCATGCCAGAAAAACATCTGCTATGGGCTGCAAGCACTGACCTGTGTGTTCTGGAGGGGAGCAGACCCCTGCAAAACACAATAGCTTAGCGGGGAGATTGCTGTACTAACATCACATAGTTAGTACAGAGACTTCCTTGTGAGCTCCTCATAGTGTGTAACAGGCATTATACTGTTGGATAAACTGGAAAAGGGACAAAACAGATGTCAGGTTTTTATTAGTATCATAACACTTATCTGGTTGCATGCTTGTTATTGGTCAGTTACTTGCTAATTAGCCACTTCAGCTCCGGAAGGTTTACCCCCCTTCATGACCAGGCCCTTCTTTGCAATACGGCACTGTGTACTTTAACTGACAATTGTGCGGTCATGCAACACTGTGCCCAAATAAAATGTATGTCCTTTTTCCCCACAAATTCTTTTGGTGGTATTTGATCACTTCTGCATTTTTATTTTTTTTTGCGATATAAACAAGAAAAGGCAGACAGTTTTGAAAAAAAAAAAATTTTTTACTTTCGACTATTATTATTATTTTACAGGATTTATAAAGCACCAACAGTTTGCGCAGCGCTTTACAATAAAGAAGGGACACAGTACAATTACAATACAGTTCAATACAGAAGGAATAGGAGGGCCCTGCTCGTGGAGCTTACAATCTAAAGGGAGTTGGAGGTGGTACAAAAGGTAATGGCTGCAGGGGATGATCTGATAGAGGTGGCTCAAGCACAGTTCTTAGGTGGAGGTGGGGTAGGCTTCCCTGAATTTGTGAGTTTTCAAGGATCGCCTAAAGGTGGACAGGGTGGGGGCTGACCGGACCTTCTGGGGCAGGGAGTTCCAGAGGATGGGAGAGGCTCTGGAGAAGTCCTGTAGGCGAGCATGGGAAGAGGTAACAAGGGAGCTAGAGAGCAGGAGGTCCTGGGAGGAGTGGAGAAGACAATTGGGGTGATATCTGCAGATGAGATTGGTAATGTAGCTGGGGGCAGTGTCATGGATGGCCTTGTATGTTGTGATTAGTATTTTGAATTTTATACGGTGAAGTAGGGAAAGCCAGTGAAGCGATTGGCAGAGTGGAGCAGCAGTCGCAGATCGGTTAGTAAGGTGTATAAGTCTGGCAGCATTCATGATAGACTGAAGGGGAGATAGCCTGTGTAACAGTAGTCCAATGAGGAGGGAGTTGCAGTAATCAAGGCAGGAAATAACCAAGGAGTGAATAAGTTGTTTTGTGGTGTCGTTAGTCAGGAAGGGGCGAATTCTAGAGATGTTGCAGAGGTAAGGCGGCAAGATTTAGCCAGTGATTGAATGTGGGGGCTGAAAGAGAGCTAGGAGTCCAGGATTACACCCAGCACCCTGGCATGTGTGTAAGGACCAATGGTTGTGCCATTGATCTCAATGGTAAAGTCATGAGGAGGGGACAGGGGAGGAGGAAATAGTACAAGCTCCGTTTTAGAAAGATTGAGTTTGAGGAAGTGGCGTGACATCCATACCGATATGTCATTCATAAGTTTGTGATGTGTGAGGAGATTGAGGTGCAGAGTTGAGAAGTCGAGAGGTAGATCTGGGTGTCGTCAGCATAGAGGTGCTAACTGAAGCCATGGGAAGTTATCAAGTGGCCAGGGAAGATGTATAGAGGGAGAATAGGAGAGGCCCAAGGACAGAGCCTTGAGGTACCCCAAACGAAAGAGATAGAGGAGGAGATGTTGTTGTATGTGACACTGAAGGTGTGCAGAGATAGGTAGGAGGAGAACCAGGAAAGAACAGTCACAGAGGCCAAGGGAGTGGAGGTTATTGAGGAGGAGTGGATGGTCAACTGTGTCAAAGGCAGCACAGAAGTCTAAGAGTATGAGTATGGAGTACTGGCCATTGGTTTTAGCAGTTAGTAGGTCATTGGTGAGTTTTAGTAGGGCAGTTTCAGTTGAATGTTGTGGGCAGAAGCCAGATTGTAGGGGATTGAGAAGGTTGTTGTCAGTGAGGTAGCAACTACGGTTGTAGATGAGGCGTTCAAGAAGCTTGGAGGCAAACGGGATCAGGGAAATGCGTCTTAAGTTATTCAAACAGGTGGGGTCCAGTGAGGGTTTTTTAAGTATAGGGGTAACCAGCACATGTTTGAGTGGAGAGGGACAGGTGCCGGAAGAGAGGGAAAGGTTGAAGATGTGGGTTTACAGATTTTAGGACAGAGCAGGAGGGTGGTCATAGAAGTTGCAAGGGGACAGGGTCCAGGGGGCAAGTAGTGGGGTGGGCTGTGGAAAGGAGTTTGGCAACTTAATCGGAGCTAACAGGATTGAAGGAGGAAAGTGTTGAAAGGGGTGTTGGACTTGATATGTTAGTTGGTGGAGGAAGCTGGACACAGGATATCTCATCACGAATTGTGTCAATTTTGTTTTTGAAGTGATTGGCAATCTCCTGGGAAGTGAGCAATTTGGTGGGTAGAGGCAGTGGGGGTGGAGTAAGAAGTTAAGGGTACAGAAGAGTTGACGAGGCTTGGATGAGGGGGATTTGATGAAAGTGGTGTAGTAGATTTGTTTAGCGGAGTGGAGGCAGGAGTTGTATTTGAGGAGAGCAGATTTGTAGAAGGTGAAGTCTTGTAGGGATTTAGTTTTACGCCACACGCGCTCAGGAGCACGGCTGCGTGTCATTTGTTTGCCAGGGTTGTAGCAGACAAGGCCTGGTTCTGCGTGTAGAGATGGGGGCAAGTGTGTCCCGGGAGAATGACAATATGTTGTTGTACACAGAAGTGGCCAGGTCTGGGCAGGACAGGGGTGTGATTTAAAACTATAAAACATATCCAATAAAAAAAAAATTAAAATCAAATTTCTTCATCAATTTAAGCCAATATGTAATTTACTACATATTTTTGGTAACAAAAATCCCAATAAGTGTATATTGATTGGTTTCCGCAAAAGATATAGCATCTACATGGGATATATTTATGGAATTTGTATTTATTTTTTACTAGTAATAATGGCGATCAGCAGCTTATAGCGGGACTGCGATATTCCGGCGGACAATCTGACCCTTACACTTTTTGGGAACCAGTGACACCAATAGTGCTAAAATATGCACTGTCACTGCAGTAATGGCAGTGACTGGTAAGGGGTTAACATCAGGGGAGATCAAAGCATTAACTGTGTGCCTAGCCTGTGTTTTCGTACAGTGTGGGAGGTGCATTTACTAAGGGAATACATGGATCCTTGTCCTTGCTTTGCAGGAAGACAGGAGCCGCGCTTTCCCTCCTGACAGCAATCTGTCTCTATACCGTATGATCGGCGGGTGCAGTGGACATCAAGTCCGCGGTACCCACCCATCAGCTCCCGCTGTGAATAATCACAGCAGGAGTGAGCCGGTGATGGCGTGCATTCCTCTCCCCGGAAGGGCGGGATCACATATAGTATCTCACAAAAGTGAGTACACACTTCACATTTTTGTAAATATTTTATTATAACTTTTCATGTGACAACACAGAAGAAATTACACTTTGCTACAATGTAAAGTAGTGAGTGTACAGCTTGTATAACAGTGTAAATTTCCTGTCCCCTCAAAATAACGCAACACACAGCCATTAATGTCTAAACCGCTGGCAACAAAAGTGAGTACACCCATAAGTGAAAATGTCCAAATTGGGCCCAAAGTGTCAATATTTTGTATGGCCACCATTATTTTCCAGCACTGCCATAACCCTCTTGGGCATGGAGTTCACCAGAGCTTCACAGGTTGCCACTGGGGTCCTCTTCCACTTCTCCAAGAAGACAACACAGAGCTGGTGGATCTTAGAGACCTTGCGCTCCTCCACCTTCCGTTTGAGGATGCCCCACAGATGCTCAATAAATAGGGTTTAGGTCTGGAGACATGCTTGGCCAGTCCATCACCTTTACCCTCAGCTTCTTTAGTAAGGCAGGGGTCGTCTTGGAGGTGTGTTTGGGGTCGTTATCATGTTGGAATACTGCCCTGCAGTCCAGTCTCTGGAGGGAGGGGATCATGCTCTACTTCAGTATGTCACAGTACATGTTGGCATTTATGGTTCCCTCAATGAACTGTAGCTCCCCAGTGCCAGCAGCACTTATGCAGCCCCAGACCATGACACTCCCACCAACATGCTTGATTGTAGGCAAGACACACTTGTCTTTGTACTCCTCACCTGGTTGCCGCCACACACGCTTGACCCCATCTGAACCAAATAAGTTTATCTCGGTCTCATCAGACCACAGAACATGGTTCCAGTAATTCATGTCCTTCGTCTGCTTGTCTTCAACAAACTGTTAGCGGGTTTTCTTGTGCATCATCTTTAGAAGAGGCTTCCTTCTGGGACGACAGGTCATGCAGACCAATTTGATGCAGTGTGCGGCGTATGGTCTGAGCAGGCTAGGGTTGCCACATCAACCCTTTAATCCAGGACACATATAAATTACACAGGTTCTGAGGCTAATTCAATGTAGAAAAGGCACCAAGTGAGTTTAATTACCAACTTAATCGGCCACAGAACCTGTGTAATTAATATGTGTCCTGGATTAAAGGGATGATGTGGCAACCCTATGACAGGCTGACCCCCCACCCCTTCAACCTCTGCAGCAATGCTGGCAGCACTCATACGTTTATTTCCCAAAGACAACCTCTGGATACGACGTTGAACACGTGCACTCAACTTCTTTGGTCGACCATGGCGAGACCTGTTCTGAGTGGAACCTGTCCTGTCAAACCACTGTATGGTCTTGGCCACCATGCTGCAGCTCAGTTTCAGGGTATTGGCAATCTTATTATAGCCTAGGCCATCTTTATGTAGAGCAACAATTCTTTTTTTCAGATCCTCAGAGAGTTGTTTGCCATGAGGTGCCATGTTAAACTTTCAGTGACCAGTATGAGAAAGTGAAAGTGATAACACCATATTTAACACACCTGCTCCCCATTCACACCAGAGACCTTGTAACACTAATGAATCACATGACACAGAGGAGGGAAAATGGCTAATTGGGTCCAATTTGGACATTTTCACTTAGAGGTGTACTCACTTTTGTTGCCAGCGGTTTAGACATTAAGGGCTGTGTGTTAAGTTATTTTGATGGGACAGCAAATTTACACTGTTATACAAGCTGTACACTCACTACTTTACATTGTAGCAAAGTGTAATTTCTTCGGTGTTGTCACATGAAAAGATATAATAAAATACTTACAAAAATGTGAGGGTTGTACTCACCTTTGTGAGATACTGTATATATATATATGTGTGTGTGTGTGTGTGTGATCCTGCACACAGCAGCCGCCCTGTAGCAGTAAAACTGCTGTAGGGCGGTCGAGAAGTGGTTAGTAAAGAAAAGGATCAAAATGACAGCCCTGAAGCATGCACTTTAAATAAGACTGCAATGGCAGATCTCATTTCTAGCCAGATTATGCTATAACTCAAGGTTCTAATGTAATCATTGGTCAAATCATGTATGCCTGACTATGAGCAAACTTGGTGGAAATGACTGATCAAGCAGTTAAAAAAAAAAAATTGATCTGACAGAAATGAGAATTTCCGTCAGGTCCTTATTGCTGTCTATGTCCCCAATGGTCAGATTTCTCTGCCAAGATGCTCTAAACCTTACCCACTCTATTAAAAACTATAAACGTTTCTGAATAAAGCTGGGTTTTAATGACTGCTTAGATAGGCTCATTTAGCTTTTTGCAGTTAGATCAGATATGTCTTAAAAAATTGATTTGGAGAGAGCAGAAATTACGTAAATTAACACTTTACAGTAGTGCTAAGAATTAGAGCCTACTAATGAGTAAATATGGATCTCACAACATACAGTACATATTTTTTTCTATAAATACTATGTAATCATTTCTATTTTCTCCTAAATCCAGTCTGAGTGCCAAATGTTTTTCCCACATTTGGCAGTAAGTCTAGGTTCACATCTATGCGGTTGATGCGGTTTTCAGGCGCATTTTGCAGTGTGTTTTGCGTTTTTAAACTCGCATTTTTGATGCATTTTTGCATGCAGTTTTTATGTGTTTTGTGTTTTTTTTCTCTTTAACCACTTCGTGACCACGGCGATTTGTGCAGCTGCGAATAGCAGGTGGGAGCTGGCCGCCGCCGACACGTTCCCCGAGTGTGGCCGCAGGTCAGGCTGACTTAATGTCCGCCGGCGAACCGCGATCGCCTGTTAGAGAGGAAGAACGGGGTACTGCCGATGTAAGCACACCTGTGATCGGGATCAGTTAGATCTGTCATGCCCCTGCCAGCCCAGCCCCCATACTGTTAGAACACACACAGGGAACACAGTTAACCCCTTGATCGCCCTCTACAGGTTAACCCTTTCCCTGCCAATGACATTGACATTGGTACCAAAAATGTGTCAAAAATGTCCGATCTGTCCGCCGCAATGTTGCAGTCCCGCTAACAATTGCAGATCGCTGCCATTACTAGTGAAATGATAAAAAATATAAAAACGCCATAAATGAATTATCATGGTTTGTAAACGCAGCTACTTTTGCGCAAACCAATCAATATACGCTGTGGGAAATTAGCTTGTGGGGATCACTTTTCAGAGGAAAAGATTCAGTCTGGAGGTCATTTTCTTTAAAAATCTGGTGGCTTGTCAGGTTTATTATCAAAGGTTTGCAAGATCAAAACAAAATCAAACAGAAAACAAAACCTCGCCGCCTTGCGCTAAACTAAACAATCAGGTTCCTCTTTATACAGTGTGGGGCTGTCCCTGACACCCACAAAACATTATTTTTTTATTATTATACAGGATTTATATAGCACCAGTAGTTTGCGCAGCACTTTACAAAAATGAAAACATAAGCACAATGCTCTCTTAATCCTCTCCCTCTGAGATCCAGGATAGAGATCCCCTCTGCTCTCTACCTTTTCATTAAGTGCAGGTGGAGAGGGGTTTGAGTGGACCAGAAAGTGCGGGCCGGAACCAGCTTTGCCACGGTGGCTGGCAAAACCCAGGTCGGACTCTAGCTAGTCGTCTCAAAACGATCACATGCAAGGCGACAATTATTGCCCATCCATTGGGGCACCTCGCATAATGTCACAACGCCTATTGGGATTTTTTTTACCACAAATATGTATACAAGTATATATAGCGGCCTAAACTGATGAATACATTTCTTTTGGATATGTATTATAAGAAAAAGTAAAAAATATTGTTTTCTTTTCAAAATTGTCGCTCTTTTTTTGTTTATAGGGCAAAAAATTAAAAAAAACACAGAGGTGGTCAAATACCACCAAAAGAAAGCTCTATTTGTGGTAAAAAAAGGGCGTCAACTTTGTTTGGGTACAACATCGTACGACCGCGCAATTGTCAGTTAAATCACTGAGGTACCGAATCTCGAAAAGTGTTCTGGTCAGGAAAGGGGTAAATCCTTCCAGGGCTGAAGTGGTTAAACACAATGCTAAGGAGTGGGCTGTGAAGCTGGTCGCCGCCCAGTTTTACAGCCACGCAGGTGCGTGTCCCTGAATGAACAATGAAGCACCAGCGCAGCTGTCAAAACAGTGTGCGTTCAGGGACATGCACCCACATGGCTGTCAGATTGGGACCAGCAGCTGTGCCTGCATGCAGATGTATGGAACACCTGTGCATCATGTGGCGGCAAAGAAGTCACTCTGCATGGGTCTACGCCAGTGGCGGCCGGTGTTTTTTTTTCCGGGGGGGCAAACCCCCCCCCCATACGGCACCTCTCCCCCCCCCCCGAGCGGCACCTCTTCCCCACTGTTCTACTGCTGCACTTACTGCATCTAGGTGGGTAGTGTGCAGCAGCTCCATGTCCTCCATGGCGGCTTCCATTATGCCTCCTAGGCGTCCAATAGGATCGCCTGTGCTTTCAGCCAATCAGGTTGATGGGTGCTAAATCCGTTACCTGATTGGCCCGGGAGGAGGTCCTGAGTGGGCTATGAGTGTTCTCTCAGCGCTCACAGCCCATTCTATTCTGAAGCCTATTAGAGCCCCGGGCTCTAATAGTATTCTTCACAAAAACAATCCCGCCCATCGCCGCAATTGTAATTCATGCATCCCGGCATCCTGAAAAGGGGCCTTGCGCGTGGATGGGAGAGGCGGCGGAAGGGATAGGGGAGGTGGCGCTCCTGCACCCATAATGGACGGGCTGCCCCTGGTGTACACATAGGTACGCACGTGTGAAGGAGGATTTCAAGCGCGTAGAACTAAGAGGTGAGTCCGCCCAAAACTGATCTTTCATTTTTTGGTGCATGCCAGAGAGTAAAGCCTCGTACACATGATGCGAATTTCAGACGACATGTCGAAAGTGAAGAACATACTAATGATACGAACATTTTCATATGACCAAATTCAACATCACAAGTGACATAATGTGTTGATTGATGTATTTCTGGTTTCTGAGCATGCGTAGTCGCAATCGTACAATTTTTTTCGTACAAAAACCATACTAATGATACGAAAATCGGACATTGACTTGGCGTATGAAAAAAAATTACTAGTCTGCACATCCAGCTTTTGTCGTCCTAAAAAAAAAAATCAGCTGTGGAAAGAAGCATGCTAATGGTTGTAAATTTTGGGCGATCGGCAGTCGAATGAAAATTCCCGTCCGAAATTTGCATTGTGTGTACGGGCCTTTAGACCCCATACATACTACCCAACTTTTGTTCAAATTTACCAAAACCGTAGTGCAAGGGCCTGTATACAAGGGATTGCAAGGGATTGTATACAAATTGAAACGCCTAAGGTGTGACCTCATATTATATGGTTTTGGTAAATCTGAAGGAAAAAAATCTGCAGATAATTGGATAGTGTGTATCCAGCATTAGGCATGATTCACACCTATGCATTTTTAGTGCTTTTTGCAGATTTGCACTGCAGTCCATTTAACATGGTTTCATATGGAAAACTTTCTGTAGTGCAAATCTGCAAAATGCAAAAAGCATTAAAAATGCATAGGTGTGACTCAGGCCTTAAAGGAGAACTTCACCTTTAGATCCCTTTCACACTGAGGCGCTTTACAGGTTTACTATTTAGCTAAGAATAGCGCCTGTAAAGCGCCTCAAAAATCCCTCCATAACCACCCCAATGTGAAAGCCGGAGTGCTTTCAAGCTGGGGCGGTGTGCTTTCAGGACATTACAAAAAGTACTGCAAGCAGCATTTTTGGAGCAGTGAGGTGAGCTGTGATATACCGCTCCTCCACCACCCCTGCCCATTGAAAACAGTGCCACTATAACAGCGGTAAATCCCAGCTGAAACTAGCGGGGATTTACTGCTAACGCCCCACTGCCCCCAGTGTGGAAGTGCCCTTAGTAGCATGTTACAGCCATATGACCTCCACTGAACCGTATCGTTTATTGCCGCTCACACTCGTCAGGTACATGAAAGCAAATAAACCATAGGGCTCCCGTAGTGTAAAACCGTACTAAAATCTCTGCTTTATTAGGTAAAAGTGGCTGCTTACATCAAATAAGAAAAAAAATTTGCAATAATGATAAAAACAATGGCGACCTCCGCCCCTCACTTCACTTACTTCACTTCCGTGATCGCACAGTATACCGGAAGTGAAGTGAAGGGTGGAGATCGCCATTGTTTTTATCATTATTGCAAATTTTTTTCTTATTTGATTTAAGCAGCAGAATTATTTTTCCCATTATGGGCATGAGTAGGGCCTCATGTCTAGGTTTTGCCTAAGGTCACACAAAGCCTAGAGCCGCCTCTGCTAGCACATTTTATATTTTACATTTTTTATACAGAGTCACTTTAATTGTTGGAGCATTCAGATTGCTTACACAGTGAATTTATGAATTGATATATATATATTTTAATTTTATTTATGTTGCACGTATAGCACTTTTAGCGATTGCGTAATACCACCTACACCCCATCAATTCACAACAATACATTGTGTATTGACAAAGCATTATTGTGTATTGCTACACAGTACATTGCCAATAGTCAGTCAACAGTAGCAGCATGTCACTTACCCTTGCTTTGTGTCTGTCCGTTCGGAGGAGGGGCGGAGGAGAGGAGGAATTACATGTGTGTTAGTGTATTTTGTGAGAGGCAAGGCAGGGAGCGGAGCCCTACACCGGGCCCCTACAGACGCTCGGGCCCTGTACTCCAGTACTGCCTGTACCCCCCTGATGGCGGCCATGCCACCCTCCCACCCATTGTGATGTTTTGTCAAAGCTTTATTGGCAGTTTTGACCTTGCCAGCAATCGATGTTGCTATATGGGCTATGCCCTCAAGTTAAATTCTGGGGTCAGTCTAATACCTGTCTGGCACTGATGGTAAGGACAGGCCTCTTAAACTATGTAAGTTTATGGGTGCCCACAGTATACTGCGTCTTGTTGTTTGGTACATTTGGAGAGTTGTACTTTTGAAAAGCTCAATAAACCTGTGGCCTTGCCCTATTTCCAACTTAATCAGTTTCTGTGTCTTTTTTTATGGGGGGGGGGGGGCAAGGTATTGGTTTATTAATTGGTCGTAAATGAGCCTATGCTTCTCAGCAGTCATGCAACCTTCCCTGCTTGTTTAAAGAGAAAGTAAATCCAGATGGGGTTTACTTCCTCTACATACACCTGTAAATTAGAAGCATAATGGGCTACTATGCATCGCATAGTAACCCATTATGTGGCACTTACCTGCAAACGAGTCCAGCAATGTCCCCTGTGCTGGCCGCGTCGATCTTTAGCCCCTCTTCCTTCCAGGGCCGCGACTCCGGCGCTGTGACTGGCCGGAGTTGCGTGATGTCACGGCACAGTGTCAGTGGAGAAACGGCGCGGAGGCTGTTTCTTCACTGCGCATGTGCCAAAATGACGTTGGCACATCTAGTACACTGCATATCTCCTGAAACGTGCAGGTTTGGGAGATATGCAGGACACCTACAGGTAAGCCTTATTCTAGGCTTACCTGTAGGTTAAAGTGGTCGTCACAAGTTGACAACCACTTTAATGTCTACCAACGCATTGCCTTAGTGTGAACTGAAACAATAGGATATAAAGCAATTTGCCTTGCCTATGTGCTGGGGACTGGAGTAAAGAACTATTACCCATTCGCAGATACTAATAATAGATTATGCTCATCAATATGGACAGCCATTCATGACTCAGTGAATTGGAGGCAAGTCAATCAGGCAAAGTAAAGCTGTTCATACACACAGCAAATTTCAAGCACGGTCAATTCGTTTGTGATAACAAAAGCTTGGTTGGCTTTATCTATTTAGTAATGTTTGTGCAAGAAATTGCTAAAAATGTGAGGTGAACTGCGCAAGGCAGACTGAAAAAATGTGCTTCTCTGAATGTAATGTACTCAGATTTCTGCAGCTGGTTACTGCCTACCCTCCAGTAGCGTCTGCAAGGACCACATGCTCTCCAGGTCTCTGGAAACCATATCATGTTGCTCATACACCATACCTTTTAATTACATTTATTACACAGGTTACTGTCAAGAAAGGCGGTGATGCAGTCTCAAAATAGATATGTAAAATGTGTCACTTTGTGCATTGAATGTTTACACAGGCTGATCTGCATACACCTGGTAGTCATTTTAAGGGGAGATTTGCTGCACTGTGGCAGGACAGGGAGTGCAGTGAGAAAGGCTGCTGTTTACACAGTTGGCTGGTAAATCCCAGGGATTTCCTTCTGCTCTCCAGGCAGCACCTGGGGTTAGCTCTAGGAACAAAATCCCCTGGGAAGTATTTACTTTAAGAATTAAGACAAAAATGTTCTTGAAACTCTAGAAGTTATTCTATTAGAACACTGTTATCAATGTATGTCACTAGTTCTACAGCAGGGGTGTCAAACTTAATTTCATCACATCAGCATTAGGCCTCATACACACGGGCGTATCTAAAAAAATAAACAAAACGTCGGGTCCGACGTCAAGGAAAAAAAGTCGACGTTTTTCGGCGTTATGCATTGGCGTTTTTGAGCGTTAGTGAGCGTCGGCGTCAATAGGCGTTTTTTAAAAAAAAATCATCCCTCTGCTATTTTTCAACCTAAAAACGTTGGCGTCAAAAAACGCCGGAAAACGCCGGTACAATATTAGGTGGCGTTTGTTGGCGTTTTGTGGCGTCGGCGTCAAAAAACGTCAAAACGTTACAGCCTCAGAACGCGATGGCCATGGGTTCTACTTTCTGCTCACTAACGCCGACGCCACCTACAGCTCAAAAACGCCAACGTTTTTATGGGGCCATTGACTAACATGGAGAGCTGCAAAAAACGCCAGAAAACGCCGGCGTCAAAAAACGTCCGTTTGTATGAGGCCTTATAGTTGCCCTCAAAGGGCCGTTTGTATCTGTATGACTATATAAATGTATCCAGGGCTTTTATCATAGGTGTGTGAACCCTAAAGCACACACCTGTGTATGTGTGTCTACATACAGTGGATATAAAAAATCTACACACCCCTGTTAAAATGTCAGGTTTCTGTGATGTAAAAAAAAGATACAAAAGTAAATAATTTCAGAACTTTTATCACCTTTAGGCCCCTTTCACACGGGCATTCCATTCAGGTCCGCCTGTCCGTTTTTCAGGCGAACCTGAATGGACGCTCCATGCAGCCCTATGGAGCGGCGGATGTCAGACGTGATACGTCTGCTGACATCCGTAGCTCTCCGATCTGATCCTGTCCATGAAATCCAGACGGATGGAAACTCTATTTTCCATCCATCTGTAGAATCAGATCAGAGCGGATCAGATGAAAATGGACAGGTGGATCCGTTTTCATCCGATCTCCATAGAGGACAGCGGGACTCTGACAGGTCTGTCTCTGCACAGTGAGCGGAGAGGGCTCTGTCATCTGCCTGCTCAGCGGGGATCAATGGAGCGAACCCTGTTGAGTAGAACGGAGTCCGTAACCAGACAAGCCCGTGTGAAAGGGGCCTTAATGGGACCTATAAACTGTACAACTCAATTGAGAAACAAACTGAAATCTTTTTTGGGGGGGGAATTAAAATTAAAAAAACAAAAATAATGTGGTTGCATAGGTGTGCACACCCTCTTATAACTGGGGATGTAGTTGTGTTCAGAATTAAGCAATCACATTCAAACTTATGTTAAATAAGAGTCAGTAATACACCTGCCATCATTAAAAGTGACTCTGATTAACTTAAAATAAAGTTCAGCTGTTATAGTAGGTCTTTCCTGACATTTTCTTAGTCGCTTCCTACAGCAAAAGCCATGGTCCGCAGAGAGCCTCCAAAGCATCATTGTTAAAAGGTATCAGTCAGGAGAAGGGTACAAAAGAATTTCCAAGGCATTAGATAATACAATGGAACACAGTGAAGACCATCATCACCGAGTGGAGAAAATATGGCACAACAGTGACATTACCAAAAACTGGACGTCCCTCCAAAATGAATGAAAAGACGAGAAAAAAAATGGTCAGGGAGGCTGCCAAGAGGCCTACAGCAACATTAACGGAGCTGTAGGAATATCTGGCAAATATTGGCTGTGTGGCACATGTGACAAAAATCTCCTGTATTCTTCATATGTCTGGGCTATGGGGTAGAGAGCCAAGAAAAACAACCAGTCCTGGCTAAATTTTGCAAAAAGACATCTGAAGTCCCTCAAAAGCATGTGGGAAAATGTGTTATGGTCCAATGAAACCAAAGTCGAACTTTTTGGCCATAATTCCAAAAGATATGTTTGGCACAAAAACAACACCGCACATCACCAAAAAAACATTATAACCGCAGTAAAGCATGGTGGTGGCAGCATCATGCTTTGGGGCTATTTTTCTTCAACTGGAACAGGAGCTTTAGTCAAGGTAGAGGGAATTATGAACAGTTCCAAAAAGCTATCAATATTGGCGCAAAACCTTCACGGTTCTGCTAGAAAGCTGAACATGAAGAGGAGCTTCATCTTTCAGCATGACCCAAAACATACATCCAAATCAACAAAGGAATGGCTTCACCAGAAGAAGGTTAACATTTTGGAATGGCCCAGCCAGAGCCCAGAACTGAATCCGATTGAAAATCTGTGGGGTGCTCTGAAGAGGGCAGTGCACAGGAGATGCCCTCGCAATTTGAAGGATTTGGAATGTTTTTGCAAAGAGTGGGCAAATATTGCCAAGTCAAGATGTGCCATGCTGATAGACTTATACTCAAAAAGACTGAGTGCTGTAATCAAATCAAAAGGTGCTTCAACAAAGTATTCGTTTAAGGGTTTGCACATTTATGCAACTATATTATTTTCATTTTTTATTATACTCTTCTCTCCACCTATAAGATTTCAGTTTATTGTTCAACTGAGTTGTACAGTTTATAGGTCACATTAAAGGTGCAAAAGGTTCTGAAATTATTTATCTTTGTCATTTTTTTTTTTACATGTGTGTAGACTTTATATATCGACTGTATATATGACCCTGGCACATTGATCTCCCTATCGGCACAGTGAAAGAGAAGTGAGTATTATGGCAGAGCCGGTAAGAGGGAGATATTTCCCATCTTACTGCCACCACACAGAGCAATAATGCTAATGCACATGGGGTGATTAGGGTGTGCCCAGGCATGCCTATGGCTTTTATACTCAGAGAATAGGTGCAGGAACTCAACCACACACCCCCCACTGAACCGCATTGATAGATGAGTGTGGCCAAATTGTAGAATGCAGAGTTCAGGGGTGCGCTACATACCAATTACAGGGTTCAGAGGCACACTATGTACATACTGCAGTGTCAGGGGGGTCCTATGCACATGTCTAGGGGTGTGCTAAGCACAGTGTGCAGGGTTCAGCTCTCTTTCACAGGCTGTCCATGTCTCCCTTACACCCCTCTTTGGCTACGAACTCTGCACCACTCTCCCCCATTCCTCCACAGCCTCCACCTCTCCCCCAACCCCAAAAACCTTCCTCGCATCTTGCCTACTTGTCCTGGCTCTAGTACCTGCCAGCAGTGTCGGTGGCTCTAGTTTTGGATAAAGTGGAGGACAACAATTACTCCTGCCAGGTTATTACTGCTATCTGGAGCTCCATTACAAAGATTTACCCTCACTTCCTGTCCTGCTGACATTTTACCAAACCAAAAGTGAGGGGAATTTTCCAGTAGCAACACAGTTAGAAATAAGTAGGCTTTTATTTAATAGAGTAGAGGAATGCCTAGCACTCATGCCAGCTGCTTAATTCTTTGTCCCTGATGCAGTTTTCTTCACTGCCCATTTGGCTAAACTGTTGTCAGCAATACAGAAGGTGAGCTTGATTCTCTCTCATCGATCCCTGGAAATCAGTAAGTTGAAATCCTTCCCCATTCTATCCAAAACTGGAAAAAAACTTTTCGGCGTGACATGGGACTGCCCTGCTTTAGAGTCCCAAAGCAAGTGAAATGCAATGCATATTTATGCTTCTTGTACCACAGTATAACTGATTGGTTAATTGTACTGCTTCTCCCTCTCTCAAAGCTTCATACCCAATTGGCTCTTTGTACTGCTTCTCATCTCCCTCGCTGAGCTCTGCTGCCCAGGGACTACAAAAGGCACTAGCAAGTTCAGTTTTTGTGCTTACACTGCATGCATCACAAAACATACATTTAATGAGGATGTATTAACGATTACAAAGCTACATTAAAAGTAGTTATGAAGCCTTAAGGTTTTTCACCTTAATGCTTTAACCCCTTGGCGGCGGTCGTACACAAATATGCAGCCTCTCAGCGCCAAGGGGCCGCATATTTGCGTGAATTGCTGTAATTACACCTGTGCCGAGAGAGCACACGCTCCCGGCGCAGTTACCGTTTGCATAACCAAAAGCTCCGGATCGCTCCTTGTGATCTTAAGCCCGCCCCCGGCATCATAGACCTCTTAGAGGGCCAGGAGGTGCCAGCATTAAGAGGTTAACTTAAAAAAAACCTTCTGCGCTACAGAATCCCTCTCAGCCCACCCCCTCTTATACTTACCTGAGCCTGATATGGATCCAGCAATGTGCACAAAAGCCAAGGCTCTCTCCCTCCTCACTGGGCAGGTTAATGGCAGCAGGAGCCATTGGTTCCTGCTGCTGTCAATCAATTCCAGTGACAAGGAAGTGGGGCTGAGCTGCCCTGTCTGTGTCAATGAACGCAGACAGCTTATGGGGGCACTCACCAAAAAGGAGGAGGTAGGAGCGCCAGGGCCCAGAAGAGGGGGATTGGGGCTGCTCTGTGCAAAACCATTACACAGAGCAGGTATGACATGTTTGGTTTAATATAAAAAAAAAGAGGCTTTAATAACACTTTAACGTGTATCATTTTTATCTGCTTAGAGTTCAGCTTTAGTTGTATTTCTTACCTATTAAATTTCTAAAGGTGCCTACAAATTTCGTAGACCAGAATGCAGCAATACCATGAACCATTTCACAGACACATACCGAGTAATCCCAACTATTTTCATGTACAGTGGTTATACTGTATGATCAGCAGATTACATCAGATGTAAAAAGTGTTAGGCCCCTTTCACACAATTGGCCCGCTCGGATCCGCCTGTCCATTATTCAGGCGGATGCGAGCGGGCCACCCATTGACTTCTATGGTCAGTGGAGATGTGTCCGCTGACACCCGCCTGCCATCCGATCCGACAAGATCCACTCAAAACAGAAGGATGGCCTGACTGTTTTCATCCAATCTCCCCATAGAGGACCTAACAGGTCCGTCCCTGCACAATGAGCTGAGACGGACCTGTCATCCGCCTGCTCAGTAGGAGCGACCTCCCACTGGGCTAGCAGAATCCGTCCAGCAGATCCGCCCTGTCGTGTGAAAGGGGCCTTAATGCTGAACAAGAAAGTTGAATGACATTTGTTGCGCTGTATGTAGGCAAACACCACACATTGTTGTCAAAACTTTTTTTCTGTTGTTCTTCTACAGCTGCAGAGAATCATACCAGAACTGGAGCCCAATAATAAATAAAAGGATGATGCACCAGGGATAGAAGGACAGAGTCATTGCTGACCTCTCCATCTAAAGTTACTTAGGCCGGCCATAGACAGTTCGAATCTTGGCCGATTCAGCAGGAACCGGCTGAGATTCAAACCGTGTATAGGCAAGGCTCAATGTACCAGGTAGATCAATTAACTTGGGTACAACCAGCCTGACAAATTCACTTGTGATGATCACTAGCGGCTCCTGTAGCCGCTAGCAATAATCACGGTCTTCTCCCTGTGGAGAGGGCTTCTCCCTCTGGGAGTAGACAATTGCTCAGCAGGAGGAATTCCCATCAGTATTGCGATAAAAAAAAAATCACACTCGGCGTTTATTGATTGGTTTGCGCAAAAGTGGTCGCGTTTACGGATGATGAGAATTCATTTTTGGGGTTTTTATTATTTTTTTTTATTTTTTACTAATAATACTAATCTGCGATTTTTAGCGGTACTGCGATATTTCAGCAGACATGTCGGGACATTTTGACACTTTTTTGGGACCATTGGCATTTATACAGCGATCAGTGCTATAAAAATGCACTGATTACTGTGTAAATGCCATTGGCAGTGAAGGGGTTAACCTGCAGGGGGCGCTCTAAGGGTTAAGTATGTTCCCTGGGCGTGTTCTAACTGTAGGGGGACTGCCCTAGCTGGGGAAGGGAAGTGGTCACAGCCTTCATGTACAGGAAGGCTGTGATCACAGCCCTTCCCCCTCACACAGAGCGGAGGTCCGTGTTTACTTACACGGACCTCCGCTCCTTCACTCCGGGGGGTGCATCGCGGGTGGCCGGCGGCAATCGAAGCCGCCGCACCCGCTCCCTGGCCCTCCCCGGACACAGTGAGCGCACGGGCGCGCCTCCGGCGGCGCGCGCGCGCTCACTGTGCGCGATCTGGCGGCCGCCGTCATATGACGGCGATTCGCCTTACAGCGCCACTTTGCCGCCATCAATTGCCGATTGACGGTCGGCAAGTGGTTAACCAATTCAGCCCCGGAAGGATTTACCAGAGGATTTTTTACAATTTGGCACCATGCTGCTTTAACTGGAAATTGCCTGGTCATGCAATGCTGTACCCAAATGAAATTTGCGTCCTTTTCCCCCACAAATAGAGCTTTCTTTTGGTGGTATTTGATCACCTCTGCGTTTTTTATTTTTTGTGATATAAATGAAAAAAGAAAATTAAAAAAAAAAAAAATTTCAACTTTTTGTTATTAAAAAATACAATAAACTCAATTTTAGTCATACATTTTTGCCAAAATGCATTCAGCAACATGTCTCGGGTAAAAAAAAGTTAATAAGCTTATATTTATTGGTTTGCGCAAAAGTTATAGCATTTACAAACCAGGGTACATTTTCTGGAATGTACGCAGTTTTTTTTTTTTGACTGCCTATCTGATTTCCTGAGGTGCTATAATGAAAGGGCAGTACAACCC
>BLSH010289921.1:858966-879569 GCA_018402905.1 Glandirana rugosa | reverse complement strand
GGATCAGAGAACACTACGGTGAGGGGGAATGTAAAGGGGACAGAGGAACTGCTTTGGGGGGCAGAGGACACTACACTGGGAGGAGAAGGGGGGATGTGAAGGGAGCAAAGGACGCTGCTATGGTGGAGAGTGGTGGACGCTACAATGGGGGAAGAGGGTGATGTGTAGGGGGGCAGAGGACACTGCTATGGGAGGCAGAGGACACTACTGAATGGGGGGTAGAAGACACTACTGGGGGAGAGGCTGGGAAGCTGCTACTACTGTGGGGGGAATAATGTGAAGGGGAGTAGAGTACACTACTGGGGGGGGGGGGGTGATGTGAAGGAGGGCAGAGAAAACTACTGTGGGGGGAGTGATGTGAAGGGGGGAAGAGGACACTACTGTTACACACTATGTGTCCTTCATGCTGTTTTTTATATTAATATATAATTATATAATTATTATTTTAATATATTATAATTATTTTATCAATAGAATGTGAATCCTCAACCTCACCTACTCATTGAAAAACATCAGTGGTTCACCTCCATGTGAATTGTGCCCTCATCCTCAAACTATGACCCACATAACATAGGTCAATATGAGCACAAAAAACTCCTCTCCAGAAGGGTAACCAATGAATCAGATGTCACTCTTCACAGGTTTGGACACTATCAACCTCTATGTGTATTCCCCTTTAAGGTATTGGGATCCCACTTGTTCACTACAATAAGCTCAGAAACAAATAGGGGGCCACCATGATGTAGTACTTTAAAATCAGCCCATTTATTGACATAATTGTACTCACATATAAGATATAAAGCAATGCCACATTTTCACAAAGGAATGTAAATACCGCAACAGTCTCAGCACTCCACTTCCAGTTTCGAAATGTAATGACGTTACCCGGCTGTGCCCAACATGTTGCATCCTATAAAGCATGACTTCATCAGGCGATCCCTGAGGAAGGATTTCCCTGACTCCAGTGCTAGACCCGTGAACCACCAGGCAGGGCAAACCCAGTTCTGTGGGTCAGGTGCAGGCAGGGCAAACCCAGTTCTGTGGGTCAGGTGCATGCAATGGTCCGGAAACTGGGCCTTCTTACCCCACACAGCCATAAATTTTAGATGCAATGGTCTGAAGTGAAATCTGGCTTATGGTACTGCCTTAAAAGAGGCTACAATCAAACCCAAGATCCTCATACAAAAGCATAACCTTATAGATTCCATTCTAAATGTTTGTACTCAAAGGACAGTGTTGAGTATCTTTGCACATCAAATATCCCAGGAAGCACAGCGAGCATTGTCCATGTCATTTGCCTAGGCAAAAAAACTTTCTTTTATTAAATGCATCTTGGGAGGTAATATTTTGCCAGCCATCATCTGTAAAAGTTTTTACTCTGGCTCTGGACTGGTATATTGTATAATTTTTAAAAACGTATTTTGGCAGCTCAAGCGAACCACACATAGAGCGCATTGACTGTATTGTGTGTGTATGTGTGTGTGTGTGTAAGGATGACCTCAGAATGATGTTATGTCAAGCATTTTAAAAATGTGTGACTGTCATTGACAATGTAAACCAACTTTGTGTATGAGGTGCCCCCAGAACCTGAAGTGCCCCGGGCCCCCCAAGGTCAAAATCTGGTCCTAGTCATAGTCCTTTATGCTTATTTATGTGTCAAGGTTGCTCAACGTTATGGACATCTTCTAACTTACTTCCCCTTCTAAACTGGGTCCTCTGTAAATAGCATCAACTCCACGTCACCTTCTGATTGGTGTACACTGCATCCAACCCTGCAGGCAAAAAACTGTTGGCTACTTGCCCTTAAACACTAGTGATTACTTGGTTGGAAATAAAAGGAAAAAACTGCACAATATACTATTCTGTTCAAGCTATGATCAAGCTCAGAGGCTGAAGTGAACAAAGGTTTTTTTTTATTCTCATCCACGGAGCATACAAAGCAAATCAATTTTTGTGTACTGCAGTAAATAAATTCCAGAACAAGGTAGCATCAAATATTTATAGACACAATCAATATATAGATATATTATATATGTAAACGTATAGTACAATACAATATAGAAAGATAAACCTTCAACAACTGTATCACTGAGTACACTGTCCACTCTATTTTTTCCTGACTTAGGCTGCGTGTGTACATAAAGAAGTTAGTAAGATATTGTTCTCAATGTTAAATTGTATAGTTTTATTGTATCTGAATGAACCAGGGTATGCCCAATTAGCTATGTTTTGTATCCCTTTTATCATACAAAATTCCATAAACATCAACAATAGAATTATGGTAGCAGTCAATAATTACTTTTTTTTATGCAAGCACCACCAGGACTATCATCCTTGTCCTACCTTCACTGCAAGGCTGGATTGCTGCCAAGGCAACCTGAAGAGGAGCCTAGGGCTTGGTGAGAGTAAGCCTAGGTTCACATTGGAGCGGTTTGACATGCAATTGCCAGCAATGGCACTGTCCGAATCGGTTCAGCTGAACTCGCACAATTTCATTTCCGCTGTCAGTGTGAACCCAGGCTAAAAACAATCCTGACCACACATGTTTGAAATAAAATTTGCTGTTTCCCTCATAGAGATGAGGTTCAGATTCACTGCTACCGTTAGTTTAAAGTGAATCCTTCCTGTTTCAGATTTGTGGCCCGGACCATTAAAAAAAAAAAAAAAAAAAACTATAATTTAATGCCTGGCCTTCAATTTATGGCCAGCAAGCTTAGAAGGGCCAGTAAGGGGGCATTTGGATAAGCCAGCCCTATCACTATAAAAGGTGGGGGGAGGCACAGAGCAACCATAATATTGGAAGCTGCTGTAAGGAAAGGATAAGGAAAGCTGACAAACTGCATAGAGAGAAGTTAGGGTCCGTTAGGAAACTGTACTTTTATTTTGATAGCTAGCTCTTTGGGCAATCAACCCATTTGCTCTTTTTTTGTTCTTATTATTGGAGTTTTTTTGTCTTTTATTGTATTGATAGTGATCTTTCCTGGGCTTCTGTTTCGGGGTGGTTGTTGTTATGGGGTTTTCATCTTTGGTGGGGTTTATTTATAAGGTTGATGAAGCTTCTTTTCTTTTTTTTTTTAAGGTTGGGGGGGGGGCTCAAAGTTCAGAATTTACATGTTACTTACCATCTGTTCTTAGAGCTGCCCTTTATTTGCTTCACACTGTAGCATTAATTATTAAAAAAGAAACTAAGTGCAAGAAGAACAGCGTGCTCCTAAAACAACCCCCCCCCCCCCATGCCATAGATAACATAAAAGTTAGACATATACCTGTTAGGCCTAATTTCACTGATTAAAACTGTCCTGCTGCTGGGCGCTGGCTGATTTTACTCTGTTCTATTCTCTGCAGTATCCTTTTTCTTGTAGTAATGCTCCTGCCTGTATGATATTTGTCTATATGTATACATTTGGGCCTAGCCTTGCTATTTAAATTTGTCCTGCTACTGGCCAATTTTACTCTGCTGTGTCATTTGCGATCTCCTAATTCTTGTAGCTAAACCCTTGCCTTACTCTTTGTCTCTAGTACATTTCTGCCAACTCTCCCTGATTAAAATGTACTGTTACTGGCCAATTTTACACCACTTTATCAATTGCAGTCTCTTAACCATTTCTAGCTGGGAGGACGTCCATGGAAGTCCTCGGGTTTCAATGGTTATACCGGGATGATGCCTGCACCTACAAGCATCATCCAGGGATGTATCTTTTCAGCCAGCTATCCCCTTTCAGTCCACTCAATCACTTTTGCGGGTGGCGGAAGAGGGTCCCACCTAACCTGTCGTGGCCGTCTTTCCGTCTTTCCTGGGCTCTACCATCCCATCGAAAAACCTGGGAGCAATGCGGCCGACAGCAATTGCTGCCCTGAACAGAGAGAGAGGAACTGACGTCATTTCTCTCTCTCTGTAACCCTCTTTGTTTACCTGGCCACCAGCGGCCAGGAAAGCAGCCCATCAGACCGATCTGTGTCTGACTGGCTGCATGGGAGGCTAGAGGAGAGATTTGGGGCCTGATAGACCCCAGATCTCTGAATAAAGAGGACCTGTCACGGCCCATGCTGTCACAAGGGATGTTGTTCTTCCATTGTAATAGCAATAAACTTAAAGCAATAAAAAAAAGTGTAAAACAAAAAAAAATTTTGTATAAAATAAATAATAAATTAATAAATAAACAAAAATGGAATGCGCCCTGTCTCACCATGCTTACGTGCAAATGAGAATGCATATGTTACTCCAGCACACATATGTAGACGATGATCACACCACACACGTGAGGAATTGTCGTGAACATCAGATTAAGAGCAATAATTTTAGCGCCAGACCTCCTGTGTAACTCTAAACTGGTAACCTGTAAAGGCCTTTAAATCATAGCCTATGGAGAATTTTAAGTACCGTAGTTTGCCGCCATTTCACGGGCAGACGCAATTTTAAAGTGTGACATGTTAGTTATCCATTTACTCGGCGTAACATAATCTTTCACATAATACAAAAAATTGGGCTAACTTTAGTGTTTTGTTTTTCAATTAATTTAATTCATTGCGTTTGAAAAAATGCTGCAAAAATACCGTGTGACATAAAAAATTTGCAACACTCACGATTTTATTCTATAGGGTCTATGCTAAAAAAAAAAAAAAAAAAAAAAAAAAAAAAAAATATATATATATATATACACCCTGTTACAAATTATTATGCAAATTCTATTTCAGTGTCAAATAGATTAAATACTTTGTTTTTCAGTTTAACTCATGGATGGCATTGTGTCTCAGGGCTCTTTTGATCACTGAAAACAATCTCGGACACTTGTGATAATTAGACTGCCAGATGAGCCCAATTAAAGGAAAAACTACTAAGGCCCCTTTCACACACACGGACCGTTTGTCCGTTTTTCATACATCCGTTGATGGATGAAAAATGGACATCAATGCATCTCTATGGAAAAACGGATGACAACCGATGATCATGTATTTGCATCCGTTTTCATCCGCTTCTGTCAGCATCCGTTTTTTTGAACGGATAAAAGTCCTATTTTTCATCTGTCAAAAAAACGGATCGGACGAAAAACGGATGTAAACTGACGAATGGTCAGTTTTTCATCCGTTTTTGCATTGGTAGTCAATGTAAAAAAAAACTGATGAAAAACTGATGACCACAGATGAAAAAACGGATGAAAAAAACGGATGAAAAAAACTGATGAAAAACGGATGAACTGATGAACTGATGAACGGTCCGTGTGTGTGAAAGGACCCTAAAGGAGGGTGTTCCACATTATTACGCAAAGCACCATTTTCAAGCAATATGGGGAAGAAAAAGCATCTCTCTGCTGCCGAAAAGAGTGAAATAGTTCAATGCCTTGGATGAGGTATGAAAACATTAGATATTTCACGAAAACGTAAGCGTGATCATCGCACTATTAAGAGATGTATGGCTGATTCAGAGCACGGACGGGTTAGTGCAGATAAAGGCACATTGGAGAAGATTTCTGCCAGATCCATGCTTCGGATCAAGAGAGCAGCTGCTAAAACACCATTACATAGCAGCAAACAGATATTTGAAGCTGCTGGTGCCTCCGGAGTCCCACGGACATCAAGGTGTAGAGTCCTCGAGAGTCTTGCAACTGTGAATAAACCTTCCATTCGGCCACCACTAACCAATGATCGCAAGCAGAAACGGCTGCATTGGGCAGAAAAATACATGAAGACTAATTTTCAAAAAGTCCTGTTCAATGATGAGTGCTGTGCAACCCTGGATGGTCCAGATGGATGGAGTAGTGGATGGTGGTGGATGGCCACCCTGTTCCAACAAGGCTGCGACGTCAGCAAGGCGGTGGTGGAGTCATGTTTTGGGCCGGAATCATGGGAAGAGAGCAGGTCGGCCCTTTTAGGGTCCCCCAAGGTGTAAAGATGATGCAAAGTATGTGGAGTTCCTGACTGACCACTTCCTTCCCTGGTACAGAAGGAAGAACTATGCTTTCCGTAATAAAATCATCTTCATGCACCATCTCATGCTGCAAAGAATACCTCTGCATCAATGGCTGCTATGGGGATAAAAGGAGAGAAAGTCATGGTGTGGCCTCCATCCTCCCCTGACCTCAATCCTATTGAGAACCTTTAGAGCATCCTCAAGCAAAAGATCTATGAGAGTGGGAGGCAGTTTACATCCAAACAGCAGCTCTGGGAGGCTATTCTGACATCTTGCAAACAAATTCAAGCAGAAACTGTCCAAAAACTCACAAGTTCAATGGATGCAAGACTTGTGAAGCTGCTATCAAATAAGGGGTTCTATGTTAAAATGTAACGTGACCTGTTAAAATGTTTAGAAAGTTAAAATGCTGTTCAAAGTTTGATTGAAATAGCTCTTGATTTCAGTAAATATGCTGCAAACACAACAAATGACAATTTTCAGTTCTTTACAACCTATAAAGTGTTTTGAAACTTACTGTGCGTAATAATTTGGAACAATGCATTGTAAGTTTTTTGTTTTGAAAAAAAATACTGTTATCATTAGGAGGTTCGAATAAAATTTGAATTGTACTCTTAATAGTTGATAACATGAGAATTATGCTGACTGTTGTTTACATCAATTATTTAGGTAAATTAGAAAAAATATCATTGGCATAATAATTTGGAACAGGGTGTGTATATATATATATAGACACACACACACACACAAGTTTACATACCCTGGCGGAATTTATGATTTCTTGGCCATTTTTCAAAGAATATGAATTACACAAAAACTTTACTTTCACTCATGGTTAGTGTTTGGCTGAAGCCATTTACTATCAATGAACTGTATTTACTCTTTTTAAATCATAATGACAACAGAAACTACCCAAATGACCCTGATCAAAAGTTTACATACCCCAGTTCTTATTACAGTGTAATGCCCCCTTTAACCTGTATAAAATTGGCTCTTTACCACCTGACCGGCTGTGTTCAATCACGTGCTGTGTCCAATCACGTGCATCTTGAAACAGCCACACCACAAGTTTTCAGACAGTCCTGAAGTTATTTGTGTCTTTTTCTTTGCATCCCGCACAATTTTCCTGGCAGTTGTGGCTGAAATTTTAGTTGGTCTATTGTGGTTTCAACGGAACCCCTCATTTTCCACTTCTTGATTAGAGTTTGAACACTGATGATTGGCATTCTCACTTCCTTGGATATCTTTTTATATCCCTTTCCTGTTTTATACAGTTCAACTACCTTTTCCCGCAGATCCTTTGACAATTCTTTTGCTTTCCCTATGACTTAGAATCCAGAAACGTCAGTGCAGCACTGGAAAGATACAAGGGCCTGTCGGGAGAATAGAAACTCATTGACTTTTATGAGAAATAATTAATAAAACTGATTGCGCCGTGACCAAAAAAATATTCAAACACTAATACATAAGTGTAAACTCATATGTGATTGGGGAAGTTCATTAATAACCTCCCACAGGAAGGCTGCTGTAGTACCAGCAATGAGCTGTGATAAATAATAAACACAATTTCAGCGCCAACCTCATGTGCACCAAATACTAATAACATGAAATAAAAATAAAAATACACATAGAATTCCACAGATGAACTTTCAAATCTTAATCAAGTGCAAAACAAAGTCCACCACTGTCCATCAAAATAATGATAGTCAACTGATGATGTGATAAAGTGATGATTGTGCTCTTCAGTGAATCACATAGATAGGTGCAAAAATTGTGCAAAAAAGCGTGCCAGGTGCCAGGATCCCTCTTGTGTCCCCACTCACCGGAGCAAATGGACCCACTGCTTTGCAGTCAGCAGGTCAAAAACGCAGGTTGGTGATAAACGGTAGTTCCTGGCTGAACACTGGAGCAGATGTATACAGCTCTTTCCCAGCTACTGGCAAATCTTGATGGCTCAAAAAAGCAAGGGGACAACCATAGTGTATACCGTATAACACTATTTATTGCGCATATAAAATTCCTACTTACAGGCTTTTCATCTTTAAAACCGCATCAATACACAATGTGCTGACTAGTATGGAAAGCGTCCGCCTCTCACAAGACGCCGTCGGACGTGATGCAACCAGCTACGGAGGACCGGAAGTGACGTCACCGCGTTTCGCTTCCTGTGTCAAAGCGTCATCACGGACATTGACTTTTATACACACACACTAATTACAAGCAAACAGATCACAGGTGAGGATGGTTACCTTTAATAGCCATTCAAACCTCTTTGTGTCAACTTGTGTGCATGTTATCAGGCCAAAATCACCAGGGTGTGTAAACTTTTGATCAGGGTAATTTGGGTAGTTTCTGTTGTCATTATGATTTAAAAAGAGTAAACACAGTTGATTGATAATAAACGGCTTCTGCCAAACAGTAACCACGAGCGAAAGAAAAGTTTTTGTGTTATCATTCATAGTCTCTGAAAAATGGCCAAAAAATCATACATTCTGCCAGGGTATGTCAAACTTATTAGCACAAATGTATATAATGTTTGGCGGTTCTAAGTAATTTTCTAGAAAAAAAAGTCGATTTTTACATGTAGGAGTGAAGTGTCAGAATTTACCAGGATGGGAAGTGGCTCATTTATAATGAGTGCTTGATAGAAATTGGCCAGCACAAGGACAGTTTTGCATTAGTGACAAAAGGGACAGCCTCAGAAACTATCGGCTGGTCAAAGCAGACCTATTACCACCTGATGACAAAGCAGGTAAACCTACCTGATAAAGAGACGTTTTTCATACTGAAATTAATCAGGAAGGGTGCTGCTACTGTATGTGAGCCAAGGTAATTGTAAAAGAAAAAAATTCCACTGCTAAATATGCGCTCCGGGGATGTCATACTACCCTCTATAACAGCTTTAAGGCATTCCACATGCACATTATATAAAGGAGTTATTTTGATGTTTCCCTTAATCAAATGACTCTCTCCCCACTGTCCCTTTTTCTCCACGGCAGTGCCCAGCTCCCTGTGCCTCTTTGGACAGTAGTTTGCTGTTAGCCCTAACAATACCAAAATTCAATAACAGGTATGCCACCCCCCCCCCATAGACTACAATGGATTTGCAGCTAAATTTGGGTGTGCTGAATTTAAAACAGAATTCTTGGAGCCTTTGGCAATTAGAACCAGAGCAGAGTTGCCCATCCCTAATAACTTATTCTTTGACAACTGGCTCTAGCACTGTTTGCTTACTAAATGGGCAGCAGCAGCATGTGTCACATTTCATTGGCTGACCTCTGCTCTACCTGTTCCTTATGCTCACCCATCAAAGCTCTGTTAATTTCCCTCCTGCTGTGCATGCACATTACTAGGTGTCATTTGGAGAGAAGAAACAGTTATAGTGACTGTCTAAAGCAGGGTTTCTGAACTAGGGTTCCTCCAGAGGTTACTAAAGGTTCCTTGGTAGGGGGCTGCTAGGGGTTCCAATGGTCAATTTCTACCTCTCAGATAAATTCCCAATGACATCATTGATCTTTTTAGTTATCTGTAAAGGGTAATTCTTCCCAATGACCACAAGTATAAGGAGCATTCTTCCCATTGACCATCACATTAATGTATCATGAGCTGTAGATTTTTAATTTTTTAGCAGGGGTTCCCCCGAGACTGGAGAACTATTTCAAGGGTTCCTCTGTGTTGAAAAGGTTGAGAAAGGCTGGTCTAAAGAGTGTAGACTTTATTTTACACTTGGCTCGCTACAGTTTTTTTAATTTAGATCTTTGCTGTATTTGCCAGGGATTTTATACCTATAGAACCCAGTGGTGTCCCCATACAGCTAACTGCTGTGGCAACCTCTGTGCATTCCGGAAGACCTACATTCTACAACCTTGGTTTCCACAGTAACACTAACACTGTCACCTGTTATTTCTAAATTGGTTTGGTAATACATTTCAGGTACAGTTTGCAATGCTAACACATCAAGATAAGAATCCTTATTTTCCAAAAACTGAAAGTTTCGTTTCCACTCTAATTTATCCCAAAGATGTTCTATCGCTTTGAGGTCAGGACTCTGTGCAGGCCAGACAAGTTCCTTCACCCCAAACTCACCCATCCATGTCTTTATGGACCTTGTTTTGTGCACTGCTCCAAATCATTTGGTGGAGGGAGGATTATGGTGTGGAATTGGGCTTGGCCCCTTAGTTCCAGTGAAGGGAACTCTTAAGCTGGATACACGCTATACAATTTTCTGTAGTTTTTTTTTCCTTCAGATTTACCAAAACCATATAATATGAGGTCAAAACTTAGGAGTTTCAATTTGTATGCAATCAGGCAGGCCCTTGCACTACATGGCTTTGGTAAATCTGAAGGAAATCTGACAACAAAAGTTGGATAGTTGGACAATTTCATGCTCCAAACTTTGTGGGAACAGTTTGGCACTGGCCTCTTCCTGTTCCAACATGAGTGCACACCAGTGCACAAACAAGGTCCATGAAGACATGGATGAGTGAGTTTGGGGTGGAGGAACTTGACTAGCAGGGTTTGAAAAACATAATGTCTCAAAACAGTTTAAACTACTACACAATCGTGACCCTAGTCAGATAGCCCACTGGGCCTAGAAAAAGTGCATTGGAGGGGGGGGGGGGATTTGTGAGAAAGCATAGCCAAAGAGAATCATGGTGGATTCACAGAACTAAGGTGCTGAACCCTGGAGGGCTTAATATTGAACTAAAATTGTTTTATTAGCAATTCCTAGGGCTATTATATCACGGTATGGTGATGACAGTTTTTAATTTATTTTATTTTTTTTATAATACTGTATGTAATAAAATAGCTTCTGTTTTTAATTAATTATTTTTTATAAGGAGTTTCTAATATATATATATATATATATATATATATATATATATATATATATATATATATAGTCAGGTCCATAAATATTGGGACATCAACACAATTCTAATCTTTTTGGCTCTATACACCACCACAATGGATTTGAAATGAAATGAACAAGATGTGCTTTAACTGTAGACTTTCAACTTTAATTTGAGGGTATTTATATCCAAATTAGGTGAACGCTGTAGGAATTACAACAGTTTGTATATGTGCCTCCCACTTTTTAAGGGACCAAAAGTAATGGGACAGATTAACAATTATAAATCAAACTTTCACTTTTTAATACTTGGTTGCAAATCCTTTGCAGTCAATTATAGCCTGAAGTCTGGAACGCATAGACATCACCAGACGCTGGGCTTCATCCCTGGTGATGCTCTGCCAGGCCTCTACTGCAACTGTCTTCAGCTCCTGCTTGTTCTTGGGGCATTTTCCCTTCAGTTTTGTCTTCAGCAAGTGAAATGCATGCTCAATCGGATTCAGATCAGGTGATTGACTTGGCCATTGCATAACATTCCACTTCATAGAATGCATTAAGGTGAAAACCCCTTTAAGGCCTGGCTAGTAGCTCAGGACTTGAAATTATGAGCCGATATATATATATATATATATATATATATATATATGTATGTATGTATGTGTGTGCGCGTATACAGTTTTTTGGAAGTCCCATTTTATTCTTTCTGTATACATATATTATTAGTCTATATTCAGGTAGGTCTTCTAGTTCTGATATAGCTATTGCTATATATGTTGGTCACCACTAGATGGGGCTGTCCATTTTTGATGAGTGTAGTATGCCTAGAAAATAATTCAACTACATTTGTTTTTTATGCTGTGTTCTAGAGATTATGTACTGCAGTTCATATGCAATTTTTTTTTCCCTGTATACCTTTGATAATATGGTGGCGGCTGCTACTACGGTCAGGACAGCAATTAGACTGTATAAGAATAAGAAGCACGATGCTGTCTACCACCTGCATGTTTGAGAAAGCCCACTGGGCGCAATGCGTGAGGTAGGCGGTGGCATGATCATGCTGAGTGGAGCCAGGCGGAGCTTGTGAATGCTGGCAATATACCAAGGTATGCTGTATTTTTACCCTTGAAATGTGAGTGTATTTAACTTTGAATTAAAATTATTATATGAGCGATCTCTACTATGGGACTTTCCTCTTATATTTATATGAATGACATCTTGCTGGAAGCTGTGAACTATGAGTGTCTAGCCAGTGGAAGCAGTACCACTATACTACTGAAAAAGCCCTATTGACCTCTTCTAACTGGTGAGGTCTGTTGAAGCAGGTGATAGGTCACCCATAGGTGGGGTGAAAGGCACTGTGGTGTTTTAAGTCAAGAACCATTTGATGGGTGGGATTGCACAATAGCGGAGATTGACTATCTTGGATTTTTTTGGACTTATGTTATGGACTGATGTTTAATTATTTATATTTTATTTTTACACAATATGTTTTTGATATTTTTTTTATATTTGATGGTCATGTGTATTTTTTCTTAAGCACTATATTTATATATATATATTTCTTAACATGTTATAGGTGCACTTTTTAAATGAAATATTATTTATTATTTGCACAGGTGGTTGTAGCAGCTGATATCCATTGTGTATTAACGGAGTTATAAAGGCAGGAGGTTTTTTTATCTTAATGCATTAAGATAAAACGCCTTCTGTGTGCAGCAGCCCCCCTAACACTTACCTGAGGTTCCTCTCTGTCCAGCGATGTCTCAGCCATCCGAGGATTCTCCCTCCTGATTGGCTGAGACACAGCAGCAGCACCATTGGTTGCCACTGCTGTCAAGTCAGCTAGCCAATTAGGGGAGAGAGGGACAGGTCAGGGCTCCATGTCTGAATGGACACAGGGAGCTATGACTCGGGTGCCCCCATAGCAAGCTTCTTGTTGTAGAGGCACTGAACAGGAGGGAGGGGCCAGGATCACAGAAGAGAGACCCGAGAAGAAGAGGATCCGGGCTGCTCTGTGCAAATATACTACACAGGGCAGGTAAGTATAACATGTTTGTTATTTTTATTGGGAAAAAAAACAAAACTTTACAATCACTTTAAGGTTTATACCCAGAATATTATTTGTGGCTTAATATAGTTAGGCGGTGTTTACACATTTTAGTGCGGAAGATGTATATGATTGTACTCCAAACTCTCTGCTCTCATGTTAGGATACCACAGTCCAAAAGCCAAGCAACCCTCTGCTTTTGCATGGGTGTTCTGAGCTTAATGGTGATCAAGGCAGTTCCATATGCCCTATTCAACTCCAGGGCATTGCAACTCAACACTCTGACTGTGTGGGACAAGAAGACACATTCTCTAGTCTATAGCATTCTCCTTACCCTCAAAACCAGGCTAGCTCTGGCTTGGTAGCTCATAGCTCCAGCCCTAAAGTGAGAGAAATCCTTCCCTACTGGCATGGAATGTTCGCAAGACAAATGCCAGCCTTACAGGCTAGGGAGGAGACCTGGAAATACAATGGAGTTGGTTGCAGGAAGTTCGTCTTTCAATCAACATTCTGGAGCACATAGTGATTCAGTTACCGTTTTAACACTGGACCTCTTGGCTGCCTGGTCATCTTAACTGTAATCGGTTAGACAATGTCATAGCATTGGCTTCTGTCAACCATGAGGGAGGAACCAGAAGTCTTGTAATCAGATTCTGGCTTGGGTGGAACTTGATGGCCTGTCCAGCATACACATTCCAGGCATAGAAATTTGGCAGGCAGATTCTGTCACGTACCTGGTGGTAGAGTCTGACTTATGCAGTAGGCAACCTCTCTTACAGCCCTGGTTCCAGAACCCCTGGTAGAGCAGACAGGGAGTGCTGTAGCACAGGGGGGCACGAGGGCTGGATAGGACACAGATGGTAAGATGTCCTCCAGAGAGTCCGTGCAAGACTGAAGAGTAGTGGTGCAGGCGGGGTCGGTAGTGTGGCGGCAAAGCAGTGCAGGAGGAGCAGGCAATCAGGTGGTCAGGTGCAGGCAGGGTCATTAACAGGCAGGCAGGTGAGGTACACAAGGTTCAAACAGAAGAGTGGTCGTAGACAAGCTGGAGGTCGGTGCAGGCGGAGTTCAGGCAGAAACAGGTACAAGCCGGGTCACAGGTAAACAGGAAAACTCAATTGGGTTGCAGAAAGTACTGGTAACGCTGTAGATCAGACAGCACTTGCTACAGGAAGCAGGAAGTTCAAATAGAGCTGCTCCTCCAGTAGAGGAAACCACAACCAAATGCAATTAGCCCTCAGCACAGTCTTCTAACAGATTCCCTCACTTGTCAATGTCTGGACTCACAAGAATGGTTTGTCCACTTGGAGGTGTTTTTAGACCTCTGTTGATGTTTGGGATTTCAGAACCTGAACCTCCTGGTTTCCAGGTTCAAAAACAAACTGAACATGCAGTGACTGCTCTAGTGCGGCAGTTCTCTACCAAAGGGCTGCAACTATCCTCCTGCAGTTTCCTAAACAGCTAGACTTGGAGCAGATTGAGGCCATGGCTCAGAAGGAGTGCATTGCCTTGTACTTGCACCAGCTGCTGGAGTGGGGGTGGAGATGCAAGGGTCCTTCTAGCCAGCTTTGGCCGCCCTGGTCTACTGACAGTCCCAGCAGAGGGATGCACACCATGTTCCAGCTTCCCTACGAGTACAGAGGAGCAGCTAGAGCTCACTGGAGGGAGCCTTGTGGCATTGCCTCAGATCCATGGGCCAGTGGGAGTGCAGGGTAGTGCCAATGTTGATTTAATGGAAGATTGCAGGGTATAATGCTGCTGATGCCTTTCTCTGCAAGCACAATCCTGCAACACTCCAGTGGAACTCCAGTTGCAGGCAGGAATCCTGTTCTAACTTGGAGGGGGGAAAGGAGCTTGTTGATCAGAACAGAGCTGAGCCTGATATACACAGTACCCTTCTGTGGTCAGCTTCAACTGAATTACAGTGAAGATGGTAGGTTGGATGAAGTGTGCAATCTACTGCTGTGATGTGTGTGTTCGGCTCTGGAGGGTGGCTGTTTAGGGTACGCACTCACTTTTACATTTTCCTCCTGGGCTCTTATCAATTGCAGGGGCAATTGCCCCAGTGATTGCTCTTCTTTCATTGCTTGTTGCAAGTCTGTATCTATTTGGTGATGAGTCACTGTGCAAAAATGTCTGCTCCAGCGGTATAACATTAAAAATGAGAATTGAAAATACACAGAGAACTGGAGTTTTAACCAATAAGAACCAATCAGATTTTGGTTGGTTGGTTGTTCTGGGGTACAACTGCACAAAGTAGATTTAGAATGGGAGGTCAGAAAGAGGTTGATCGTAATCTGTCAATCATGACCATATTGGGTCACAGAAGGTTTTGGAAGAATTTATTAGGCTCTGGACTCCCTAAGGTTGAGAGCCACTGCTGTAGTGTTTCCGTAGCATCAGTTCAACTTGATCACCTTTTACTTTCTGAAACCCTCCCTTGCCTACTTTGCAGGGTCGAGATGGGAATGCATTCTGGTGATTCTCATCAAACCTACTGGCCCAGGTAGACATCAGGTAAGCTCAGGTACTCAGACCTCATCAGATTCCTGGCAGACTCTAATGCCTCGAACACACGGTGCAACAGTCGTGCAACCGCATGTTCAACTTTTGTCCAAAATCGGCTGTTGGCGGTTGTGTCTTGCGTACAGACATGAGTCAAGAAGTTGTATAATGAAGCCGAACATAGTGACGTGTTACGAGCGTATAACGAGGAAGTTCAGGTGAATGTGATTTGTGAATCCTTCCTGGATTCCAAGCATGCGTGTTTGCACTTTCAACTTTTGTTGGCCCAACTTCTGTACACACGAGTCAACAGTTGTACAACGGCTTGTTGGTCGACAAAAGTTTTCTAGTTTGCTCAGCCAACTTCTGTTGTACAACTGTTGAATGTCGGCTGTTGTAATCGTGCATACGAACGGTCGGATTATCGTACAACAAGCTGTTGTACGACCGTTGTTGTACAACAGTTGCACTGTGTGTACGGGGTATAAGATTGGAAGGATTTTCTTTCCCAATGACAGATTTGTCACCCAGCCTCTTGGTTGCTAACTTTATTGGCCTGACTGTTGAAGGTTAAGAAATTGACTTCTTGCAAAGTCTACCATCACACCTGGAAGGCATATATTTCATGGTGCTAGGTAAGGAAATTCCATCCCAGAATACAAGACTAATCCTGTTTTTTCTTCAGTCAGACCTGGGCGATTATTAGCAAGGAGTACCCTCAAGGGTCAAAATTCAGCTCTAGCAGCTCCTTAGCAAAAGCATTTGTATATAGTGTCACATATATTATTTTGCCTGCACATTCCCAGTAGCACCATGGAATCTCAACCTGATACTGTTGGTTCTTCAGAAACCAACCTTTGAATCTATAAGGGAAATTCTTCTGTCTGCCTATCAACATGATGATCCAAAAAAAAAATATTTTGTAAGTTGCCAATTGTCTTTTACTCTAATAAATACATTTTATATTACACTTAGATCTCGCCCCTCCTATCTGTTTACCCAAAGGTCCCTGTGTAACAGCTGTAAAGGGACAGTCTTTAGTTCTAACTCTTCAACCAGCTACTGTTAGGGCCCAGTTGTACCATTTGTGCACGAGAATAGTCCAAGCCAAGGCAACTGGCAGCAATAAGGCTACGTCGCCAGTTCCTATAGGGCATGGTCTCTCTAGCAGCAGATACTAAATCCCTATATATCGTGAAAATGCTGTGAGCTACTAAATGATAACCAAAAGGTAGGTTTACTATGCTGCTGGTACTGTTCACACTCTCATAAATGTGGCAAGTATATTTCAAATTTAAATAGTACCGCGCTACAATAACTGAAGTAATGGAACGATTATAATAACAATAATTATAAAAAAAATAAGGATCACAGTGCTCAATACATCAAAATATGCATAAATTAATCCAATATCAGTGGATAATTTAAATCAGTGCAGATGATGAATAGTCCATGCAAAAAACTATATAAATGATAAAAGTGAGATAGTGATGAAAAACCTTAGTTGGACTTACCGGTGATGGTATTTCTATGAGCCTTTCAGGACAGCACCATGGAGAGAGCGCAGCTCCACCTCTTTCAGGTAACACTGCCTTGGCAAGCCCCTTTAAAAGCGTCCGCTTCCACCATGCCATCAGTCAAATGTCCTTAATCCTCCGACATGCTGGAAGACAAAAACACATCTAACACCCCAGGTTAGTCAATAACTCATCAACACCTAGGGAGGGAAGTAGCTGCTGTCCTGAAAGGCTCATAGAAATACCGTCACTGGTAAGTTTAATTAATGTTTTCTCTCTCGCCTTTCAGGACAGTACCATGGAGATGATAACCGAGCACTTACTTCAGGGTGGGACCACAGCTTGCAAGACCTTCCTGCCAAAGGACTGATCCGCTGCCATCAAAAGATCCAGCCTATAAGTGCTTTATAAATGTGGAGAAGCTAGACCACATGGCGGCTTTACAGATCTGTTCTGGCGAGGCTCCTGCTCTCTCTGCCCAGGATACTGCCACTGCACTCGTAGAATGAGGCCTAATGCCCACCAGAGGCTCTTTCCCGACTGCCCGACAGGCTTCACTGATGACCTGTTTTAGCCATCTACCCAAATGCTAAGACAAATAAAGAGGATGCTTTTCTGAGAGATTCTGTTACCTCTAGGAATTTCAAAAGGCATCTCCTGACATCCAGAGTATGAAAGACCTCTTCTCTCGGGACTAAAGGTGCCAGACAAAACTTTGTGAGAACAATCTCCTGTGAGGGATGAAACGCAGAGGCTACCTTCGGAAGGAACCCCGGGCCTGTCCTCATATACATCCTGTCTGGAAAGCATCTAAAAAGGGTTCTTTGTTGGACAGGGCTTGCAGTTTGCTAATCCTCCGTGCTGAGGATATTGCCACTAACAAAATAGTATTTAACGTAATGAATTTTAAATCCGCTTGATCCAATGGTTCAAAAGGAGCCATAGTGAGTCCTTGCAAAACTAAAGACAAATCCCAACTTGGGTGTCACAATCCTGGCAGTGGAGTGTGGTTTGTGCGGGGAACAACATCTCTTATGGCCCTGGTTCCAGAACCCCTGGTAGAGCAGACAGGGAGCGCTGGAGCACAGGGGAGCACGAGGGCTGGATTCAGACACAGGTGATGGTAAAATGTCTTTCAGAGGTCCGTGCAAGACTGAGAGTAGTGGTTTAGGCCGGGTCAGCAACGTTCAGGCAAAACAGTGCAGAGGGATCAGACGGATGGATGGCCAGGTTCAGGCAGGGTTGTCAGCGGGCAGGCAGCGAGGTACAGAGGGGTCAGGCAGAGAGAGTGGTCATGGACAAGCAGAGGTCGGTTCAGGCAGATAGCACGGATAATCAGGTCAAGCCGGGGTCACAGGAAGTGCACAGGTACAAGTTTCTAGGGAACACGGGTTGCTGTAGATCAGACAGCACCTGCTACAGGGTGCAGGATGTTTAAATAGCCTGATCGAAGCCATTGGCGCGCACGGGCGCACGTGAACGCGCACGGGCGGAACGGCCGGGAACGGACATTTTCCTGACATTGGGAAAATTCTAATGGGAGCTGGCCTGATTCTGGCCAAGGCCCTAAAAAAACGAACAACCAACGGCTCCTTAAATAAACTTATTTCTAAGAATACCGACAGAGCGGCTACCTGCGTCTTGAGGGTACTTGCCGCCAGGCCTTTCTCCATGCCTTCGTGAAGAAATTCCAAAATGAAACCAGGTGTTATAGCATTTTCAGACTTTAAAGTAGATAGCCCTGGTCACTTTTTTTCGACTTGTTACCAAGGTGGCGATTAACTTTTCCGATAGGCCTTTGCGCCTAAAGAGGTCTTCTTCAGAAACCATGCCGCCAGATTGAGATATACCGAGTCTGGGTATTGAAGACCCTCCTAAGTCAAGAGATCCTCCGTGATCAGGAGTCTCCAAGGAGGTTCCCCTGCCAACTTCAGAAGGGTGGAGAACCACGTCCCTGAACTTTGCCAACACCCTTGGAATCAATTGGAAGGGAGGGAAGGCGTAGGACAAAGGGAGTCCCATGTGTGGGCTAAGGCATCTAGCCCCACCGCTTGATCTTCCTTCCGCAGCGAAAATAACTCTGGCACCTTGGCATTGTCTTGATTCGCAAACAGGTCCACACTGGATTGACCCCACTTTTGGACAATTGACCGAAAGGCTACTTGACTCAAGATCCACTCCGATTCCCTTACTCTCTTTCTGCTGAGAAAGTTGGCCAGCATATTGTTCGTTCCCTTCAGGTGGACTGCCGATAGAGAGGCCAAATTCATTTCTGCCCAGGATAGGATGTGAAGGGTTTAGATATAGAGGAGTATCTCCACAAACTAGGGTGTGTATTGCCATCATCCCTTATGTAAATCACTGTATATACCCCTTATTATTGGTTGGGATTTTTAAGGCAATTCAAACTCATAATCATTTAGAAAATTGCAAAATTTATTTATAAAATTAATTATTATTGCGGTAAATTTGTACATTAAAACAAACAGTAAGATTTCCCTGTTACAGAGACAGAGACGAATTGATTTCTTAATTACAAAAATCAGTCATATACATGTATATATAGGAGGTGATATCACCCAGTCAAGATGGCCCTAAAACAATTCGATGACCATACAATGGAACGGGGTATCTCCTACGCGTTTCGGAAAAACATTAAAGATTCCTTCTTCAGGGAACAGATGTCACCTTCTCTGTAGAAATAGACAATGTATATGCTAATATCGTCATGTATAATTGTAAACTATTACATTAAAAATGCTTACATCTAATAACATACATTTCAATCCACTTACATTGTAGTATAGTACTGTGCTCACTGATGGTCCCACTCCCGGGAAACCCACACCTCGATAAAGGTCCCTTTCCCCCTATGTCAGGATGGGAGGCAACAAATGCCAACAGCCGGTGCAAAAGAGTATATCCCCAGGTAATTCTAGAAAAGACTGTAGCAAGGAAAGATTCATTGAGAAAAATTTCTCTTAGTATAATATCTGAGCTATTTAAGGCTCATGGTTAAATCTTGATGATATTTGCTTACTATTTCCTGAAAGTGTAGTTAGATCACGGGGAGGTCCGATTTCCAAGGGTGTCACAGAAAAGACTCTCAGTGATCCCTAGACGGAGTTCCCCACCCGGGGAGATCACCTTCCCTCCAACCGCCTACTGCTCTCAGTCTGGTCTCCTGGGGAACCTGCTGCAGCCTCAACCAAATCAGCTTGGTTTGAACATGGCGCCGGCTCCCATCCCCGGCTTCTTAAAAGGACCGCGCATGCGCCGGCGCGTCACAGGAAGTGCGTCACCACGTGCAGCGTCATATCCCTTTCCCCGGACTTTCCGGAAGGCGAGGGATAGACTGGGGTCCAAGACTTGTAACCGACAGCGCACTTGTGTGACAGCCCCACCTACTGGGGAGGAACAATACCTCACCCTGTCTGGGCTGTCCAGTGAGCCCCAGGGCGGCATGACGCTTATATTCACTATATCCTCACAAATACCTAAATTTTACAGAATTAGTTTTTATAACAAAACGTAACACCACCTCAAAAACACTTCACGTCAGACACGAGGACTACCACTAAAGAGACCCCGGTCCGGAACCATTGTTAAAAAATCGAGGGGGGATACAGGTCGCGTTTCCCCGGGAACACCAAACCGCAGTACGGCGGGACCCCGAGTGACCTGTCGGGTCTGTCCCACTCCATAACAAGGAGGGGTCATCCACCCCGACAGTGTGTTCACGCGACAGCCAATGTTCAGAACCTGGGGTCAGATAGG